>JADLZN010008916.1:0-255620 GCA_018155175.1 Sinocyclocheilus anophthalmus
TGCTTTTTTCCTTGCCTTTTTTAGTTTGGTTAACCTCCATATCTGAAGGCCACCCATCATCATCACCATCTGAATCATAACCCATTGCTACACTCACGATACAGTCAGTTTGATTACAATACACCGTCTCTTCCAACGCAAAGTTCAGTCATCCGGTCAACGTGTTGCTTCTGAAATAAAACTGTAATTTATTTGGCCTAAATATTATTGTTGTTCGGTTATTACTGCGTCTAAGTCAGTGTATTGCTACTTCACATTACTGTATTTGATATGCTGTTATACATGACTAAAAAGTTTCATACCAAAGGGCACCTAAAACAGTGCATGCTTAAATTAAGCAAACTTGTGCTTTTTTTAAATAATACAATTGGTTTTATAATAAAGTATTTTATTAGTATACATTATTATAAATAAAATTCAAGGTAAATATTTTTCAGACAAGCATTTGATCTAAATCGAGTCTATTTGTATAGTATTTCTATTTGTATAGTATTTTATAGTATTTTCAGCTGGTTGTCTTATTCGTGGAATATTTATAATAGTAACGTTGTATCATTCCCAGCACTTATGCAGAAAGATGAAAAGATTGGAGGATGCGGGCATCGATCCCGCTACCTCTCGCATGCTAAGCGAGCGCTCTACCATTTGAGCTAATCCCCCGCTGCTGAAAAACACTAGATCTAGATCTGTCACAAATGAAACACTCCTTTACTCATTTCATTCGAATTCAACTCAAAAGAACAGTGTTCGATAAATCGTAGAAACAATACAATTAATAATGTCCCATAATAAATAATTTGGCAATTCAAAACAACAGAGAGTTCGTTCTGAATGAACAGGCTTGTTTGAGATGAGCAGAATCTGCGCAGAACCGATCACCGGTGATCACCGCGAGATGCATGCCGGTTAGAAAAGTGTCCGAGTTACGTTATTTATAAAGCACTTTCAAAGCCATTCAAATGGACCAAAGTGCTGTCCATGAGTAAAAATAATACTAAAATACATTCAATCATAACATAACAACAACACATAACATCAAGAAAAACATGCAGCCAATCCCTCACAATTCTCCGACCTAATTAAACGCCGAAAGCTTGATAAAATAAGTAGGTCTTCAAGTCCTTTTTAAAAATGTCCATGCTAGCCGAGGATTTTATAGAATATGGTAACACATTCCAGAGAGTAGGAGCCGCAACAGAAAAAGCGCGGTCTCCACTACGCCTCAACCGAGACCGTGGGACGGTTAGGAGCATATTCTGAGAGGAGCGCAGATGGCGTTGAGACTGGTAAGAAATGAACATGTCCTTTATATACTCAGGAGCCTGATCGTGTAATGCTTTATAGACAAACATTAACACCTTGTATTGTGTTCTGTATTTTACAGGTAACCAGTGAAGATATATCAATACAGGCGTTATATGATCCCGTTTTCTGGTGTTTGTTAAGATTCTTGCAGCAGCATTTTGGACATACTGAAGACGAGAAACCAGGGATTCACTTATGCCTACATAAAGAGCATTACAATAATCCAACCGTGTGGAAATAAAGGCATGCAAAACAGTCTCCAAGTCCTTATTTGAAAGGATAGATTTCAGTTTAGACAATTTTCTTAACTGAAAGAAAGATGTTTTCACAACGCTATTAACTTGCCGATCAAAGCAGATTTCAGAATCGAAAATGACCCCAAGATTCCTCACATAACTATTATTGGACAAAGGTCCATAACTTTCAATCAGGTCATTTCGAAACAGTTTGTTCCCAAAAATAATAAACTCGGTCTTATCCTCATTTAATTGTAAAAAATTATTTGCTAGCCATCCCTTTACCTCAGTCAAACACTTATAAAAAATTATCAAAAGATGTACAGCCATCACACTCCAAAGGAAAATACAGTTGTAAATCATCAGCATACAAGTGGTAATTAATATTGTATTTCTTAAGAATTGACCCCAATGGTAACATATATAATGAAAATAAAGTCGGACCAAGAATTGATCCCTGAGGAACCCCCCAAGTGATAGTCGCCGATGTCGAAACATAATTTCCAATTTTAACGGAGCATGTCCTGTCATGCAGATATGAGAAAAACCACTTAAGGGCTACGCCCTTAATCCCAACATAATCTCTAAGGTGTTTGATCTAGAGAGTATCGAAGGCTGCACTTAAATCTAACATCATAAGTCAATACTTAACAAAATGTCGTTTGTAACCTTTAATAATGCTGATTCTGTACTATGTTTGGTCCTAAATCCAGACTGAAAGATATCCATTATGTTATTTACAATCAAAAAGTCAACAAGTTGATTATGGACAACTTTCTCTAAAATCTTATTCATAAAAGGCAATTTGAATATAGGCCTAAAATTTTTGAGATCCTGTGAATCTAAGTTTATTTTCTTTAAGACTGGTTCAATAACGACATGCTTAAACCCTAATGGTACAATGCCATAAAATAAACTACTGTTAGTAATCGATAATATACTGGGACCAATAGTGTCTACCACCTCCTTAAACAATCGAGATGGGAGAATGTCATAAAGCGAGATAGTCGGCTTTAAATGCAATATTATATTTTCCAACTGAGCTAATGTAATCGAATCAAATTTACTCAAACAATGAAACGGATTTATTACCGTGGTTACAACATTCCCTACGGGCACAATATCCGACTGAATCTGATTGACCTTATCAATAAAAAAGTTTTAAAAACTCTCACACAGATCCTTAGATGGAGTAGGGAGAAATTTAATAGATGGACTCAATACTTTATCTATGATTGAAAACAATACCTTCGGGTTATTAGAATTTTGCGATATAATTCGTGAAAAATACGAAGATCTTGCGGCTTTAACAGCATTTTGATAGTTTGATAGGGACTCTCTAAAAATATCATATGATACTTGCAATTTATCTTTAAGCCACTTACGCTCATCATGCCGACAAAACCCCCATACATTCAGAGGCGGACAAAGTACTCAACTCCATTACTTGAGTGAAAGTACAGATACTGCTTGTCAAATATTACTCCATTACAAGTAAAATTTGTAAAGACAGATTTTTACTTAAGTAAAATACAGAAGTACTTGCTTTTAAAAGTACTTAAGTAACAAAAGTAAATTTCCTTTTTTTATGTCAATGTTTTATTGTTGTATGTAATACTTGCTATACTTCTGAAGCAACTTACAACACATTACACCTGCTGAATACACTGACTAGCTTGTAGTATCTTTGGAATAAAGAGCTCTTAGAATGTTAAAAACCTATGGGGGAAAAAAAATTAACACCCCTAACCACCCCCACAAAAGCAGTATGGTAGCGATCTCACACAGCTCTGACAGTGTGTGTGCACACATCTATGTGTAGCCCTTCATCCACATTTGAACAGAGTGGACAGTGAACCCTGTAAATACAGAGTGATAAGGAAGAAGAAAAAATCAAACCTGTTTTAAAACCCAGCAACACAACTGTATCTGTACAACTTTACAACAGCAACACTGCTTTTAACAAAAAAGCAAAACAGCAAGACTTATTTGACATCACAACAAAAATAAAAAAAAATGCTGTATCGCTCTCGCTGTACTTTGATGTCATACACAGAATGGTCTGTGCAGTGCTGCTTTAGTCAAACACCTTTTGTGTTTTATTAGGAGACGCACAACAGTTCTTCTGTGGCTTTATAGGTATTTTCACTTACACAATTTAGCATCAACGCATTCACATAAGTACTTTGTCATTGTGTACCATCAGTTTCCTATAAATGAACAATTTGTCCAGCTCAGTTATTTGGCAAAGTTATGTGTTATTTCATGTCACATTTTTGTTGTAGCAAATAGGGAAAAACACCAAATATGGAAAAGTACATAATATATGGCCTTTTGAAACTGTATTTTCTCATTAACTCACCAAATATACCTTCACTAGTTTTTCAGGGTCTTCATTCAAGTAGGTGCACAGAGACTTGATCACACAGACTCTTCTGGTATGTATAGTGTCATCCTATGGGGTGGGGACAAAAATTAACTAAAACTTCAGTGGTGGCACAACTTAAGATTACTGTTTAGAAAAAAGTTTGGTTTGAAGAAAATGCCAAACTACATCTGTCTTTCCATCTGCATTGAGAATGACTATTAAAGCCATTTATCAGTACAAACCTTGGAGATGGCAAACATGAGATGGCTAACTGTGTGATTTTTTTCCGGATTGCCCACCTTTTTTACTGAAGATCTCAATCAATCGTGTAGAGTTTAGTATGGTCAGGCTCAGCAGAGAACGTAGAAAGCAGTGGTACAGTAGAGATCAAAACAAAAATTTTAAAAATGCAGTCTAATCGCTCTTGCTGTACTTTTGATTGTCACACACAGAAATGGTATGTGTCCTCAGTGTCTGCCTTCAGTCAGACACCTTTTGTGTTTTTTTTTTTTTATTAAGACGCACAACAGTTTTCTGGCTTTCTATGTAATTATTTTTCACTTACACAATTTTGCAAAATGTATACAATATTGTGTCTAATATATACCACGATATTATCTTCTTATTATATAATTGTTGTCAATAAATATCACATTTGGAACTAGTCAGCGCTCAAAAAATGCTGGGAAATCACTTCAAGTAGCCCTACAAGAGTGATTACTGATAAACTGTCTGAAAAAAAGACTTTTTACTTCGAGGCCTTGATAGAAATGTAGTGGAGTGAAAAGTACAATATTTGTCTTTCAATTGTAGTGAAGTTAAAGTCATAAGTTTAATACTCAAGTAAAGTACAGATACTCAAAATTGTACTTAAGTACAATACTCAAGTAAATGACTTAGTTACTGTCCGCCTCTGCTCATATTACGAGTCACGTCATTTAACCAAGGTTGTTTTTTTAACTTTATGACATCTCAATTTAAAAGGGATCTATAGAGGATCTCAAGGGGAACTAATGGGTGTGACCCCTGAGCAGAGTTGAAATGTGTTCCGGTCTCTTGGCAGAGATTACGACACTATTCTTAATTCCCTCCACGAGATGCTGTATGCCCTTAAGTGGACACAATCTGCTGGTTTCCCGTTTCATGCAGGAACGAGACGGCTTAGGCCTTTCCGCCCAGCACAGATTCCTTTTTGGGACTTATTTTCGGTTGGAAGGCCTGGCAGGCCGTCCATTTGAGCCGTTTAAGTCTGTCAGATAACCTCAGTCAGATAGTCTCAGTGAACCTATGAGAGGGAACATCTCGGTTACGTATGTACCCTTGGTTTCCTGAATAGGGAACGAGATGCTGCGGTGCTGGCCGTTCCGTACCTTCGATAGCATTTCCTTCGTCATAGTGTAAAATCTGATGGAATAGTGCGCAGCACGCATATATGAGCATACATGACGTATGCTTGGGGCGGTGCTAAGCGATATTGGCCAAAGAATTGGTGTGATGGTATAAGGGCTTCAGACATTCATCACACCAAAGGTGTTCCCAAAGCGATGACGTCATCGCAGCATCTCATTCCCCTATTCAGGGAACCAAGGTTACATACGTAACCTGATATTTTCCCAGAAAATGATGTACATCTGATGGACCCAGAACCGCACCCTACAATATCCCAGAATCACTTGCGCGCAGATGACGATGGTGTTTATATTCAAAGAACATGGAGGATGACAGTTCTGTGGGGAATTCACATTGAAATGTAAGTATTTTCATTTACTCAAATACCTATCAAAACAAGTGTTAAAAGCCAGGTTTGTTTTTTTTTACACAAAGCCCACAACAAAAGACCCCACTATAATAATGCAATTAGTCTTTCCCTTTGGTTGTGTTTTTGGTAGTGCGTCATGCAAGATCTTCTCAAAATGTTGTAACCACCTTTAGGCCCTTCAATATTTTGTATTATGTGCTTCTGTGTCCATATTTTCTAATGTTAAGATTTTCACATTCAACCACCTATCTTTAGCATTTTTTTCATAAGTGTTTTCCATTTTCTCTGTTGTAGTACTATTCTGGAGAAAATGCGACTGCTGGGGAAAGCTTAAAAAAATCCCAAGTAAGCAGTTAATAGACCACAATTTTTGCTGACTTCATTGTGCTGGCGTTGTTGTTAACGCATGGTTTATTTTGCTCGCCCTTAGGAATTGCAAGTATCCTGGGACGAGATGGGGAGTGAGTGGAAGCTGTGTGGAGCTCTCAGGGAGGACATCAAACATCCAAGAGAGACAGAGGAGAGAAGAGCAACGGCGGCAAGGGAGAAATGGAGGACTGTTTTTCTCTTCTTGAAAATGCTTAACAAATACATTATTATCACCATTATTTATTAGGCAAGAGAAAGCAGTGGAAAAAATTGGTACATTACAGTTTTTCAATATATTTTTTAAAAATGTCACATTGTCAATGAAACAACAGTTTCTGTAGTTTATTTTTGTGATGCAAGTTAAAAATAAAATGAATAAGTTGTATACATTATTAATTTTTGTAATGTAATTTATTTGTAAATGAGCCCGAGTACTTTCTGTAAATTTTGTATTTTTTTTTTGCATATTCACATGTGTAAATAAAAGAGAAGTAATTATGTACATTGTTAATTTTATTTTTTTAATGCAGCTTATAATTTGTTCACAAAACATTCGCTAAAATGGTTTTTTTTTTGTCCTGCTAAATATAGTTTTTACACATTACAAACAACTTGTTCTATACATTACTGGAAAGTACTTTTACACTATTTTACGGAACCTACTAGTATACAACATAGCTTAGCTAACATCAACAAAAACCACATCAGTTTTGAGCCCAGCCCTGCCTGCATGTGTTCTGGGGTCTTCAGGAGGTTAATCTCTTGGTGAATGGCCAGCACCTCCACAGCGACTCGGAGGACAATGCGGTGACAGTGGAACAAGGCATGTCAAACACTCTGGAGACCACTGGCTCCAGACAGTAAACGAACCAGGTCGGATTGTGCACCCCATCACTGTTGCTGTTTACTTCTCAGAAGATCCCGCATCACTGTCAGGGCCTCCCTGCTCAGCCGAAAACTGTTAAAAACCTGTCCAGCGCTGGCACATTCAGCTTTATCCTGCAGTACAGGGGTCTGGTCTGATTTAGGGAAAGAAGGAAAAGAGAAATTGTTTAGAACTATGACAATGTAATTAGAAGAAATATTGAGATACTTTAGTAACTACCAATACCATATTGGGGAAAAACTACTAGTCATATTTAAAACCTTAGCTAAAGGGGTAGTTGACCCAAAAATGAAAATTCCAAACCTGGAACAACTTTAGGGTGGGTAAATGATTACAGAATTTTCATTTTTGGCTGAACTATCCTTTAAGTAAAAGTATTATCTTGCATAATCTAATATACTTAAGGTTTTGAGAGTAAAAGTAAAGGTATACAGTATTGTTCTGAAAAAGAATTCGTCAGGATGGTTTTGCATTAATATTACTGCTGCACTACTGTGTATGTTGCATTACTTCTGAATATGTTCAAGGTTATTCAATTTAAAGTGACCTACTAAATATACTGTTGGGTAGTTTAATCTACAACCATGCATCATGTTGTAAAAGACCATATTTTTGTAGTGTTGCTGTCCTGTGAGGAAAAAATAAAAATTTGTACTACATATTTGTTTTATTCACAGTTTTATTTTTATGCTTAACTGCCTAAAAAAATGAGGAAATACTGAGAAGGCGGAGCATCCTTCATGCACTTAGGAGGCCTGGTCTTCACAGTGTGCACACTCAACTTTGGGAATTGTTCCATTTGGGACAGGGCCTCGAATAAATATATTTTATTCGTTTAACTTCCGGTAAGGATCAGCCAGTCAAAATAAAAGCTAGGATAAAATGTTTGTTTATGAACCAACTCATTACTTCTTCTTATTAATATTTTTATTTTATGACAAATTTGTTTCTTCGCTGCGGTAAAATCGCTTTCCATAGCATATAATACCTCGGCATATCATATTGAAATAAAATTATCCAAAGTAAACATTTGCTTGCACTGGTGTTGATTCCAAAAGAATTCTTTTCTTTTTTTCTTTTTTTACTTTCCTTTTCAATTCACAGCACATGGACCATTTTTGTAATCAATGCCACAAGAACAAGATGTATCACTAGTCACATTATTAACAACATTAGCTGCCAAATGTAATGTTTTAAAAACACTGAAATGAATGTTACTTGTTTCCGCACTTTTTTTGGTTTTAGTTGGTTCTCAAAGAATTTTGTTTTGGGAAGTATCCACTTGTTTTTACGTACATTATATTTTCTAAATATAACTGCATAATGGATTGTTCTTTACGTTTCAAATATTGCCTTACATGGGACTAAAATACGCACCAGGAAGAAACTTTCATTCACAACTGAATTTTGTAAGCAGAAGAAATAATATACCAATACGAAATATTATTATTGATAATATCATCCTATATATATTTAGTATTAAATTACAAACAGCGCGTCATTCAATGACATTTATAGGCTGCCTTCCAGTTCCGAAGTATTAAGGACATATAGGTGCATGACAGCGCAAAATGTAGCAAACATGTGACATAACTACATTGGGGTTATGCAGACATTTAGAGCAAAATGATTGTTGGAAAATTCACACCGGATATGCACATTTACATTTGATAGCCAGACACTTGGCATACCAAAGGAGCAATAGAAAACAGTCCAGTCATGACAAAATGGCGAGCGGAGTTGGAAGTGAGTATTGCTCTCTATATTTTCATCATACGCATGCATGTACGGTGAATGTCCTGCGTGGGGCGGAGGGCAGATTATAATTGATGCATGTCAAGCGCGTGCATAGGTGTTACGGGATTTGACACGTAGAAGTCATTGATTACAATGACGCTCATTGGCCGAATCGCTGGACACTATACACAAATGACACATTTATGACTAGCTTTCGTGAGCGCATCACATTTCCCATCTATTAGAGGAATGTGAGATGCCGATGCGTCGACTGTCAAAAATGGCCCCGTTATTAGTTGTCAAACTGACTCTTGTGTAATGTATAAAACCACTCTTGTATAATGCGTCCCGCAGCGCAACACATACAGATGTGCTTGAATGCCGTTTACACTTGAAATGCATTCTTTTCTTTATATTCTGACTTTTTATTCTTTGGACAGAACATAAGTTGCTATTGGGCCCAACAGAGCCATGGTCAATTAGAGAAAAGCTGTGCCTCGCCTCCTCTGTCATGAAGAGTGGAGACCAAAACTGGTGATTTTTTAATTTTTTTTACTACATATGTCATTGCTTTCAGTGGTTCTCAGCCTTTTTGACTCCAAGGCCCCCAATGTCCACAACAATATTCACAGTCCCCATGACGTTTCCAGTTGTTTGTGAATTACTGCAGGATACAGATAACGATAGAATTAAAAAAATACTCACAATTTCTTCCCCAGTAATTTTTAGAACGTGGCAATAACGAGAAAAAATGTAAATTTCCAGTGTATAATATATAATATAAATAAAAAAGGATTATATATATTAGGGTGTTCGAATATGAGAAAAATACATCTCTATATTTCTGTCTGGCTTTTATCGATAAGGATATTAGACATTAATTTGCCCGGTGTGTAAGTGTTGCTTGTACCTTAAGGACGGGCCAATGGACAGCTGACATCTAAGGTTTTGATATTCTTCCGTATTCTGTGTGCTGGTTAGTTCATACTGGTAGAAATTAATCTTTTCCAATAGGTTTAAACTGATTTTTACATTTTATGGGCATTTGTACCTTTATAAAGCCATTTTCTCTAAAATGGTCCGTTATCTTTTGAGTCAAATTCTTACATTAATCAGTGAATAACTAAGATTTTTGGGATCTGTTACCGATCACATTCATCGTATCAACAAAATTCCATCTGTGCAATGCAGAGGAAACACAAGCTGCATCTGAGCTTGACATAGATATTTACACACTGTTTAATGCGGACATGACTGCATTTAGCCTGCCAATTAGCAATTGCATAAATAATGCTTTGATATAGTAAACATAAAAACGTTTTATACTGATATTTGAAAATTTTAAAGGGGTCAAATCGATTTCAAGTTTTCCTTTCTCTTTGGATTGCTACAAGCTCTTGGTGCATAAAGAAGAACTGTAAAGTTACAAAGACTAAAGTCCCTCCCCACCCCAAATAGATATATTCTTTATAAAAGTTAAGACTCTTCCACGCCCTCCTAAAACGGCTCGTTTTAACACGCCCCAACATGTCTATGTCACTATGTGGAAATATTTGTGTAATGCCGCCCAAATGTTCACGCAAGAAAGAAGGCGTAATTTATTGTTGCTGCCACCGCCGCCGCCCTGTTGTGAAGACGCTGTGTGTTTCGTCGCGAAAGCGAAAATACTTTGTTTGGCATACCAAAAGAGGACATGACTAGAAATCAATGGTTAAGTTGTATTTACAACACTGCTCCAGAACAGTTTAACTCAAATATTCAGATGTGTGCAGCACGTTTTATGGAAGACTGTTTACTGATCCTGGTAGAGTAGACTACAATGCCGGCTGTTCTGACTCACAGTCTGTAAGTACGTTTTCATATTTAAAGGATTTGCCACTGACGATTCAAACGTGAGTTTTAAGCAGTGTAGAGTAGCGCTTGTTGTTTGTCATGTCGTTGTTTGCCAATCACAGCACACCTCGCTTTTCAGACCGATGAGCTTTGTAAAAATCGACGCGTTTCAGAAAGGCGGGGCATAGAGGAGAAACATATGTACAGTATGTGGAAAATGTTTTTCTTTAACCTTAAACCACAAACAAATTTAATTACACCAAATACACAAAATAATGTTCTTTTTAGCAACATCATATGACCCCTTTAAATATAAAAGATACTTTAATGTGAATTAACCGTGCCATAAGTGGCAGCAAGTCACTGTTAATAAGTGAGTCATTGCGAATGAACCGCATCATTCAAACGGTTGATTCATTCAGGAACGAAACACCATCATGTTGCTCAGAGACGCAAAACAGCGTTGTGGCTGTGTGTGTTTGGAATTATTTTTGTTGTGGAAATAGCACAAAACAGCCAATATGGTGTCTAAAATGTAAGTCTCTTAATTAACTTCTTGTTTATTGAATTTGTAGTTATGGTAATTTTTGGAGAAAAACGGCACTTCGTGTGAAACTGATTAACTAGGCTGTATGAAGTTGTATAAATATATACATTTTCTGCCCCCATGTCTTGAATGTTGTGATAATTCTAAATGCATTTCAATAGACTGAATCATGCAGTGAATGAACGCACTCTAATTGCGCACGCGCACTATTCTAGACTTCATGTTTGCTTGTACTCTGTAGGGGTGTTTTGAATGTTTTTTGCAAAATACTCGATAATGTCAAATCGCACATCATTAAAATAACAATTACAATATTATCGCAGACTATATATATCGCAAACACCCCCGCACTATATATATCATATACATATATATATATATATAATATAAGAGAAGGAAGAGAGAGAGAGAGTCAAGTATAATTTAGTCAAGTAATAAATTTGGTTTACAAAGCTCATATGGTATTTTCCTAATAAAATTTAAAATTGCATAATGTATTTTTCTTTACATTCCACAATATATGAAATGGGACTAAAATAAGAACCAGCAAAGAAACTTTCATTCACAACTGATACAGTTTTTTTAGAGATATGTAAATTACTTAAAATTATACTTAACATTTATTTCAGTTAATTATAAAGGACACTCTTGAAAACCACTGGTTTAGTTTCTATAAAGCAAATCTGGATTTTATTTTAACAATGCACCATCACAGTCATGTGTTTTGTACATGGGTGTTGTTTTAGGGTGTCTGTGAGCCGAGCCATTAAGCCATTTGCAGAACCTGGACGCCCTCCTGACTGGTTCTCTCAAAAGGTATTGGGAGAGCAGCAGAACAATCCAACAACATGGAAAACTTAAAGTAAATGTGCACCCAAAAATTAAAATGTACTCATCCTCAGGCCATCCAAGATGTAGAGTTTTTTTCTTCACTGGAACAGATTTAGAGAAATTTAGCATTATATCACTTTCTCACCAATAGATTATCTGCAGTGAATGGGTGCCGTCAGAATGAGAGTCCAAACAACTCATAAAAACATAATTTGTTGTAATCCACATGAGTTGCATACAATGAAAGTGGATAAAAACTGTCAAGTCCAAAAGAGGACAAAAGAATAACATAAAAACATTAAAAAAAATAGTCCATAAAACTCATGCAGTGCATTCCATATCTTCCAATACTTTGTGCTTTGTAATTTTTGGGTAAACTCTCCCTTTAAGGATTAATTCGTTAAACATTATGTGGTAAATACTTATAACACACTCTTTCTTTTCGTCCCTGTTTCACAGCATTGTGCCTCACAATACTCTGAGCTCCTGGAGACAACTGAGGCCCCAAAGTGAGTCCACTTTCTGGTCATTTGCGTTCCAACATCCTCTCCGTTCCTGATAGCACATAATGGTGAGCGTATATGTGTGCACGTTCACAGGAGAAAGCGAGGTGAGAAAGGGGAGGTGGTTGAGACGGTGGAAGATGTGATCGTCCGCAGGTTGACAGCGGAGAGAATAGAGGAGTTGAAGCGATTGATCAAGGACACACAAGAGAAGCACAGGTACCAAATGTTCACATGCTTACTTTGACCAACACCTGCTGTCTGCTGACTGTAACTCTATTGCTGTGTCCCTTTAGGAAACTGAAGAGAGAAACTGAACTCATCCAGGCAGGACTTCTGGACTCTAAACTTGAGGAGCTATGGGAGGAAATTGTACGGTAAGAATCACTGTACCAGCTATTTCCATCGTCAACCCAGGCAGTTTTATCTTTCTAATATACCAAATTTAAAGGAATAGTTCCACCGGAAAATGTAATTTGTGACCCTGGACGACAAAAGCAGTCATAAATAGCACAGGTATATTTGTAGCAATAGCCAACAATACATTGTATGGGTCAAACTTATATGATAATAATTATTAGGATATTAAGGAAAGATCATGTTCCATGAAGATATTTTGTAAATGTACTGCCGTAAATATATCAAAAGGTAATTTTTGATTGGTAATATGCATGGCTAAGAACTTTAAATGTGATTTTCTCAATATTTAGTTTTTTTTTTTGCACCCTCATATTCCAGATATTCAAATGGTTGCATCTCAGCCAAATATTGTCCAATCCAACATTTCATACATAAATGGAAAGCTTTTTTATTCAGCTTTCTGATGATATATAAATCTCAATTTTGCGAAAAAATTGTTACTCTTATACTGTTTTTGTGGCCATTTATATTATTTATTATTTATATCTTTTTTAATTTTAGTTTAGTTTAGCTTAGTTTAGTTTAGTTCAGTTTAGTTTTTAGTTTTTTTTAAATTAACATAGATATTTTTCATTCACAACAGTTCATAGTGACTATCATTATGTTCCTCACATAAAGCTATCATATGTAAATCATATCAATGTAGCGCATGATCATATAATTTATATACTATTGTTGCATTTATTAGTGTTTTGAGCTTTTTTATATCTTAAGTTTTTATTTTAATTTGAGTTTGTTTTAATAAGTTTGTGCCTTTTGTTTTTTATATTTCTATTTAGCTTCAGTTATTATTATTATTATTTATTTTTTATTTTAGTAACTTAAATGTATTTATCTCCCTTTTTTTAGGTTTTTAAGTTTTTAATTTTATTTCAGCTTTATGCCAGCTATCGTTTTTAGTTAACAATAACACTGAAATTGACAATCTTTTGTGCTTGACAGCCCATGCTCACTATGAACTGTTGTTGCATGTTAAAGGGTTAGTTCACCCAAAAATGAAAATTAGCTCATAAATTACTCACCCTCAAGTCTTCCTAGGTGTATATGACTTTCTTATTTCATACAATCACAATCAGAGTTATATGAAAAAATGTCCTGGCTCTTCCAAGCTTTATAATGGCACTGAATGGGTGTTCAGTGCCTCATCCAAATAAGTGAAATAAAAAGAGCCCATCCATATAAAAAAAGTGTCTCACACGGCTCCAGGGGGTGAACAAAGGCCTCCTGTAGCGAATCGATGCGTTTTTGTACGAAAAATATCCATATTCAAAATGTAATAATCACTTTAATGTAGCTTGCGCCAACAGTTGTACACGGAAGCAGTTCCGGGCGGATGACGTATGAGGTCGGCTTTTAAACTGCTTGAAAGATCAAAGACAATTTTTTATATAACTCCGACTGGATTCGTCTGAAAGAAGAAAGTCATATACACCTAGGATGACTTGAGGGTGAGTAATTTATGGGCTAATTTTCATTTTTGGGTGAACTAACCCATTAAGATCCTTTAAAAATTTCACAGGTTTGCAACAATAAGAAGCTGAGTAAATAATCATAGTCTTTTCAATTTGATGAACTACCCTTTTTAAGATTGTAAGTGAGTGTTTGTCAGTTTAGCGATTTAAATTCTGTATGTCCATTAGAAGCAGAAAACAAGAGGAAGAGGAAGCTGAGGTGAAAAGAAAGGCCACAGATGCAGCGTACCAGGGTATGTAAAGAAAGCCCACAAAGTGTCATTAGCGTTGTTTGGTTTGGTCCCATTGTCTTAAAGTAATTAATGCATATTGAAGTGTTTATTACATAATTGGGCAAATCTGAGATTCTATATGAGGCAAAAACAGTTATTCATGAATGTAGTTTCAGTTAATCATAAATGCTTAATAGTAAGAGCTGTTTATCTTTTCTTTTCAGCCAGGCAGGCAGTGAAGAACACTCCTAAACGTGTGCCCAGTGTGACAGTGCGGTCCCCCTCTGGGGCCTGCTCACCGAGCCTGGATTTTCCCATTGGAGATCCATCTGAAGAATCTAGCACCACTGTGTGTTTCTTTGTTTTGAATTTTTAGATTTGAATTCTGTAATTTGAATTTGTTATTTATTTTAATTATCATCCCTCCCCGGTGCAGGGGGCAGGATCAACAGTGTTTGTGCCTCTGACGGAGCTGCCAGGCCCTGGAGTGGTAGAGGCGAGTTTGGGGTCACTGCTAGATGAGTCAACACAGAAGAAGCTTTTGGGTCAGAAAATCACGCCACCTCCCTCTCCTCTCCTGTCAGAACTGCTGAAGAAAGGCAGTCTTCTGCCCACCAGCCCCAGACTGGTCAGGATTCCTCACATTTATTTATAAATCAGCAGGCCTGCATAGAATCTGCACCTGACCTACAGAAATCTAGTTGTGAGATTCCTTCACAAAGTTCTACACTTATCCTGCCCATTATATTTTGTCTATTTTAATAATATGTTTAGCTACCAATAAGATCTGTTTAAAATTGTATCTATTCTGCTGGTTTTGAGTGAAGAGAATGCAGAAAAATGTGCAGATTCTATGTGTTCAAAAATTTGGGGTCGGTAAGATTCTCTGAAAAATACAGGAAAATAGTGAATCATTATTACAATTCAATATATCTTTTTTAAATTTTTATATATTTCAAAAGTGTAATTTATTCCTGTGATAGCAAAGCTGAATTTCAGCATCATTACTCCAGTCTTCAGGGTCACATGATCCTTCAGAAATCATTCTAATATGCTGATTTGCTGTTCAAGAAACATTGAAATGGTTGTACTGCTTAATATTTTTGTGAAAATACTGAGATGTTTTGGAGGATTCTTCGATGAATAGATTTGCGTGTATTGAAAAATATATATTTTTTTACAACATTACACATGTATAGTCAATTTAATGCATCTTTCTAAATAAAAGTATACCAAAGAAATTAATAATAAATGTATAAAATAATCATACTGATCCCAAACTTTTGAACCGTACTGTAGTAGTGAGAAATTGTGCCCAACCATATGTTATGAATAAATTGACATAACCAATAAAAAAGTAAAAGAAAAGAAAAAAAAGCAGGGTTTCTAAAAAGTGTGATTTTCAGGTGTTGAAAAATCCTGAATACTAATAAAATATTAAGAGGTCATTAAAAAAAATTGTGCAAATTGATATAGTCAATATAAATTTGCTCACTTTCTGTATGCTCAATATAATTAAAGGGGTCATATGATGTTGCTCAAAAGAACATTATTTTGTGTATTTGGTGTAATGCAGAACGGGGATACGGGGTTGGCCAATTAGCGCATGTGTTTATGTGGTTTAAGGTTCAAAAAACACTTTATTGTCCACATACTGTACATTATTGTTTCTCCTCTATGCCCCACTTTCTGAAACGCGCTCGATTTTTCCAAAGCTCATCGTTCTGAAAAGTGAGGTGTGCTCTAATTGGCCAGCTAATTTAGTGCGTTGTGATTGGCCGAATACCTCAAACGTGAGACGGAAATGTTATGCCCCTCACCATACTGTGATGCCGTCTCCCGGAGCGACAAGACACACCGAAAAACCCATTACAAATGAGGCATAATTACTGATTATAATGACTTATACTGTATTTTTACGCGTTGCGTATCGCGCTGCATAAACATAAAACCCTGTCTGCAGTTGTGTCGAGAACCAACAAACCCCCAGCCTACTCTACACTGCTCAAAACTCGCTTTCACAACGAAACACACAGCGACTCCACAACATGGCGGCGGCAACAGCGAGAATAAAAGTTACGCCTTCTTTCTTTGCGTGAACATTTGGGTGGCATTATGCAAATCTTCCCACATCATGACGTAGACATGTGGGGGCGTGTTAGAACGAGCGGTTTTAGGTAGGAGTGGTTGACTTAACTTTTATAAAGATTATCTCTTTGGATTTGAGACTTTAGTCCTTGAAACATTACAGATCTTCTTTATGCACCAAGACGTGTAACACTCAAAGAGAAATAACAAATTTAATTGCATCATATGACCCCTTTAAATCCTAATCATTAATATAAATTATTTCTTTGGCTAGAAATTACTCTTTGTGAGAGCAATCTCTAAAGTGATACAACTGTTTCATCCACACATATCAGAGCTGTTTTGCTTCTAGAATATTATTGTTGGAATATGTTTTTTGAGTCAGTGGCTTTTAAACGGTGGCAATTTAAAAAAAAATCCTTATTGCAGGCAGTTGAGGGAGAATCTCCGTCCAGTCAACTTACAGGGAGTCACGATAATCAGATGATGACTTCTTCACTACCTGCCTCTCAGGCAGCAACAGGTATGAGTTCATACACACTTGTGTGTCTAGCAGTGTCACAGTTTAGCAGCTGAGCAGTAGAAGCAAAGTGACAAATTCTGTCCCATCAGCATCTTTGTGTTTTCTGTCTTTGTGTATTAGAGTCATGTTATGGGAATCTCTTCCAGCTTAATGCCTAGCCTGCTCTCTCTGTGCACCGTGTGTGTGTGTGTTGTACGCTGTGCCACACTTGTGTTTGTACACGTGTGTCTCAGGTGCTCCCACACTGTCTCGTCTGCTGGAAGCTGGTCCTGCCCAATTTCCCTCACAATTGAGCTCATTGGCCAATGCAGACTCCGCCCCCAGCACTGCAGTGGACACCGCTGCCCCGCTCAGCACAGGTCTCTAGACTCTAGACACTGTCTTCTCCTTCTCCCATCTTTAGATCATAACTGATGTCTTAACTATTATGTACTTTTTGTTTGACTGTCTCTTGTTTGTTTGGTGTGTTGGAACACAAATGTTTGTCTAAATGCAGACTAAAGTGGGTTTGGTATGTGTGTAATACATTAAACAGGAGGCGATGGGGCCCCCAGTGCTTCAGTTGATAATAAGGAGGCGGTTTTAGGGGAGGAGGACTTGGTGACTGTGTCCTATATGGCAGAGGAGCTGGACTTAGAGACAGTTGGGGACATCATAGCTATTATTGAAGAGAAGGTAAATCAGACATGCACTTTTTCATGCTTTTTTTAATTACTCAAATTATTTTCTTGATGTCTACTTTAATATGTTTTGTGCCAATGTTATATTTTTAATTTATACAATATTTAATATTTTGTATTATTTGGTCAAAAATAGAGTAAAATTAATAATATTGTGAAATATTATTAAAACAATGTTTTCTATTGTAATATATTTTAAAATTACATTTGTTCTGTGATGGTAGCTGAATTTTTCCGATTCTTTGATGAATAGAAATGTCAAAAGAACAGTATTTAATTGAAATAATAATATTTAGTAACATAAATGTCTATGTCTATTACTGTCAGTTTTAATCACCTAATGCCTTCCTTGATTAAGAGAATACTATTAAAAAAAATTAATAAATTAATATAATAAAATAAAAAATAAAAAAATACCGACTTAACTTTTGAACGGTATGTGTAGTTATTTATTTAATTTTAAATGGTTTATATTATATAATCGTCTTATGTTAGTAATTATTGATTTTATTTGAGAAAAGGCAATAGAACACAATAGTAGTTCCATAGTGAGGATCAGCTTTGGCTTGTCAGAGCAACATATGATAAATGAAATTAAACTAATCTTTTTGAGTATGGTGGATTTCCCAAGGTTTGAAAACACGAATTTGAAAAAGAACCGCAATTTTTTTTTTCTTCTCAGTTTTTTCCTTTGAGGCACCAATAGCACCATTTGACACAAGGAAACCATTCTATTGAGCAGACTGTAAAATAAAACATCAAACCCCGGGTTTAAACTAGTTTAACATTGCAGAAATACAACAATTATCATAAATCATTACCACTCAATCTTTCTGTCTATTGGACGTTTTCTTGCATATCCAAAAAACAAAACATTATTCCTGTGTGATGTTAGGGTGATGAGGAAATCCGAGCACTGGACCGCTGCAGCGGTGGAAGCGCTCTGCTCTGTGTGAAGACACGGGTACAACCGTCGGGTCCCCTGTGGCCCAACCCCTCAGACCATTGGCCCTGAGCCCCTCCAGCACTATTAGAGTACTTAGACCCCGTTCCCTGCATCTGTTAGAGGGGAGCGAGATCCTGACATGTGTGGCTCCAGCTGGTTGTGCACAGGGTACACACACCCTCCACCACTGTCCCCATCGGTTCCTCAGACCCCACTCCCGGCGCAGGAGCCCCATTCAGACCCATTGCCCTCGCCGAGCACACTGACGGACCCAGGATGGCGGCCAGAATCACTGCACACTTGTGAATCAAGTGTACTGACGAATGGACAACCGTCTCAATCCGGTATTCTTTGCTTGTTTTACACTAGGGGGGCAAATTAGTTACTGATTTGACAATGAGAAAATTAACATACTGTTCAAACGTTTAGGGTGAGTAAATTGTTTTCAATATACTTTTTATGGAGCAAGTTTGCATTAACAGTGACGCTTTCTATTTCAATAAATGCTATCCTTTGAACATTCTATTCATCAAAGAACCCTGAAAATCCACCAAAATATAAGCAGCACAAATTTTTCAATATTGTTTGCCCCACATCACATATTTGAATGATTCTGAGTATCATGTGACATGAATAAGGCGCTATACATTTGGCTTTGTCCTCATCAGGAATAACGTACATTTTTAAACATATTTTGAATTTTAATAATATTTCACAATATGAATTTTTTTCTATATTATTGATGAAATAAATGCAGCCTAAGTGAACATAACTTCATATATTTTTTTGGTCAAAACCAAACGATTTAAGATGTGTCATACTGTCCCAAATATTGTAAACGAGAAAAAATCAAGTAGTAATTCCTTAATAACCTTTTTTATCTAATTTAGGTGACGTGTGGTTCAGGGTTGAATGTCCAAGTGGTGTGACCCCCCCCCCCCCCCCCCCCCCCCCCCCCCCCCCCCCCCCCCCCCCCAAACAAACATAACAATATTTATAATAATAATTCGTAAAAAAATGTTTTTATTTAAAAAATGAATTTAAAAACATTTAATAAAATAATGACAAGATGTTTACATTAAAGTCATTAAATCCTAAACTAAACATATGAAACCAACATGATTACAAAGAGTACATTTCTAAGAACATGAATTTTAAATTACATGTGATAAACGTGAGAAAATTCTAACTTGAACCCTATTTTACACACAATTTTGGAAGGACTCACAGATGTTCCTTTCTCTTACAGATACACGGTCAGAAGATGACCCTGTGATAAAGCAGCACTCAAAGGTGTGTTGTGCTGTGACTGTCTGCATACCTAATACATAATGTAGCCACCCATGAGTACAATATAGACCCAGTAAAGCATTAAAGGGATAGTTCACCCAAAAATGAAAATTCTGTCATTAATTAATCACCCTCATTTCGTTCTAAACCCAAAAGACCTCCGTTCATCTTCAGAACACAAATTAAGTTATTTTTGATGGAATCTGAGAGCTCTCTGACACTCCATAGCCAAGCCAGGTATTTACCACGATCAATTCACAGAAACATAGCAAGGACATCGGTAAAATAATCCATGTGGCCACGTGGATACGCTGTTTATGTAATTTACGCTTTGATTTGAACGAAAACAACGTATCCGTTTGGCGCAGCTGACACAAAACAGCATACGCAAGTTACGTCCAGCGGATATTCTCCAAAATGGCACCAGGGTGATGCGGAGGCGACGAATTGTTGAATAAAGTCGTTTTTTTTTTTTCTTTTGCGCACAATAAGTATTCTCGTAGCTTTGCAAAATTACAGTTGAAGCCCTGATGTCACATGGATTATTTTACCGATCTCCTTGCTATGTTTCTGGGCCTTGATCGTGTAAGGAAACTTGTCTATGGGAGGTTCAGAGAGCTCTTAGATTCCATCAAAAATATATTTTTTTTTTTTTGAAGATGAACGAAGGTCTTACGGTTTTTGGAACGACATGAGGGTGAGTAATTATTAACATAATTTTCATTTTTGGGTGAACTACGCTTTTAACTCTCTTCTTTTAGTATTTTTTTACACTCCTCGTTACAGGAAGTGAAAGAGGAGGAGGAAGCCGTGAGTGATGCTGAGGAGGGCAGTGTGTCGGTGATGAAAGCTGGATTAGAAGGGGATGGAGTCGAGGATTGTGGGGAAGAAGAAGATGGAGATCTCTCCGAGCCAGAGGGGGAAACAGAGTTGGATCCTCCGGCCAGCGAGAGTGAGGATGGCTATAGCATGCACACGGCATCCTCTTCCGTACAGCTCCACACAACTGCAGACTCCATACCCAGCAGCCCTGCCTCCTCACAGTTGTATGTGCCGAAACTTCACATAATTAAAGGGATAGTTCACCCAAAAAAAAAATCATTGTCATGCCGACCAGTTACGACCGTCGGTCATCTTCGGAACACACATTAAGATATTTTTGATGAAATCGGAGAGCTTTCTGACCTTGCATAGGCAGCAACGTAACTGACACGTTCAAGGCACAGAAAGGTAGTAAGAACAATGTTAAAATAGTCCATGTGACATCAGGGGTTCAACCTTAATTTTATGAAGCTACGAGAATATTTTTTTTGTGCAAAGAAAACAAAAATAACAACTTTATTCAACAATTTCTTATAAATGAAGTCGTTATTTATCTTTTATTTGTGCACAAAAAGGGTTTAGAATGACATGAGGGTGAGTAATTAATGACAGAATTTAAATTTTTTGGGTGAACTATCCCTTTAAGGAGCATTCGCGTTAAGTCTGATTAAATATTTCTGATGATTATGATTATACTTTAAAAATATTTAAAAGAATAATTCACCCAACATGAAAATTTGCTAAAGATTTACTCCAGGATGTAGATGTTTGTTTCTTCATCGGAACAGATTTGGAGAAATTTAGCATTGCATCACTTGCTCACTAAAGGTTCCTCTGCAGTGAATGGGTGCCGTCACAATATCCCACATAATCCCACCGTCTCTCAGTCCATCAATTAACGTCTTGTTAAGCAAAACGCTGCGTGTTAGTAAGAAGCTAATACATTTATGGTATTTTAACGTTAAACCGTTGCTTCTCAATCACTCAACCAAATATGGATCCAATATCCACTAATATGCTTCCTCCAGTGGAAAAGTCCATCTCCTGTTGTCCTCTCACATCAAAATCTACTGAGATATTTGTTTTGAACTAGTTTTCACATGTAAATGGTGCTTTATCTGTGCATATTTATCTTCTGATTCAGACAAGACCACTTTTTCACTAGCAGAAGCATTATTATGGATTATAGACTCAAATTTTGGCAGAAGCAAGTTTAAAGTTAAAACACCTTAATGACAGATTTGTTTATTAGAAACACGCAGATTTTCTTTTCACAAGCTGTTAACTGATGGACAGGAGTCGTGTGGATTACTCGTGGAACATTGTGCTGTTTTTAACTGCTGTTTGGACTCTCATTCTGATGGCACCCATTCACTGCAGAGGATCCATTGGTGAGCAAGTAATGTAATGATATTTCTCCAAATCTGTTCAGATGAAGAAACAAACTCATCTACATCTTCGATGGCCTGAGAGTGAGTAAATTTTCATGCTTGAGTGAACTATTCCTTTAATACTTTTTGTGTAATTTAGTCACGTCGGACTTGGTGTAAACAGACTCTGATGTACGATTATTCAACATGCTATTATTACATAATGTTCTCATCTTCATCCTCCTCAGCTCTATCTGCAGTGAAGATCAAGAAGCAATTCAGGCTCAGAAGATCTGGAAGAAAGCCATTATGTTGGTGTGGCGAGCAGCAGCCAATCACAGGTGAGAGTCTTCATTACTCTCTACCAAACCCCGCCCCCTTCTGACGAGCTATCTGACTTGTCAAAAATCCTCAGTTCTGCACAGCCAGAATGATAAAACTGAGTGGTAATTGGTCACTTTAAACAGGTATGCAAATGTCTTCCTGCAACCAGTGACGGATGACATCGCCCCTGGTTACCGCAGTATTGTGCACAGGTGAGAGCGAATTGTTGAAGGTAAATTCAAAGGGTTTGTAATGAGGAATCCAATTGTGCTTGATGTTTTGAGATAAAGCTGAAGTACCTACAAAGTCTTTGTGACAATTTCGGGTTCTTAGGCCAATGGATCTGTCCACCATCAAGAAGAACATTGAGAACGGGCTGATCCGCACCACAGCTGAGTTCCAGCGCGACATCATGCTGATGTTCCAGAATGCGGTGATGTACAACAGCTCGGACCATGATGTGTTCCACATGGCCGTGGAGATGCAGAGAGATGTTCTGGAGCAGATCCAGCAGTTTCTGGCCACACAGTTGATCATGCAGACCTCGGAATCAGGCATCAGTGCCAAGAGCCTGCGTGGGAGAGACGCCAACCGCAAACAGGACCCCAGTGACAAGGTGGGACACTTTATGTGCCATAGCACTTTTACGCTTTTGCACATTTCATCAGAAGATTCTGGATAACTAATATTAGTCTATTGAAACAGGATATGTGTATGTACATATGGATATATATGTAAACAAATAATCGTGATTAATCGCATCCAAAAAAAAAGTTTTTTACATAATAAAAGTGTATACTCTGTATATTTATTATGTATATACTGTATAAATACACACACATACAGTATATATTTAGAAAATATTTACATGCATATATTTATATTCATACAATTTATATATAATATATAACCCCATATTTTTCTTACATGTATACATGCATGTGTGTGTATTTATATACAGTATACATAATAAATATGCACAGTACATACATATATTATGTAAACAAAAAATTTATTTTGGATGCGATTAATCATTTGACAGCACTAGATATATAGCTATATATATTTATAAATATAATATATATATCACACACACACACATATACAGGATATAACATCCTGTTTTTTTCAAAGTACTTAAACTTGCAGCTTCACTATTGTCGAGAGACCTGCACAGACGCTATGAAAAGCTATACTTTTCATGGGAAAAATAAATGTACTCTTACCACTAACCTATCATGTGTCTGACTATACATATATAAAACTAATATTGTGACATATTTAAATTAAAATAACGTTTTCTATTTCTGAATAATACTTTCAAAATCTAATTTTATTTCTGTGATGCACATGCATTTTCCACATGATGACAGTGTCACATGATCCTTAAGAATCTTTTAATATGCTGATTTGGGCTCAAGAAACCTTTCATATATTTTTAATATTTACTACTATAATATTTATTTATTTATAAAAACAGTTTTGCTGCTTAATAGTTTTGCGCAAACCAGGATACATTTTTGTCAAGATTTTTCAATGAATAAAAAGTTCAGAAGAACAGTATTTCTTTGAATCCTTTGAAACAATATAAATGTTTATTAATCTATCATGTCCTTGATTAATAAAAATATTGGTTTCTTAAAAAAGCAATACTGACACCAAACTTTTGAATGGTATTGCACATGTATACATTTAATAAATAATAATGTTAATTCAGTAAACAATTGACATGAAATACTGATTTGAGTTTAAATGATTCAATTATGTGGGAAGAAAGTGTTATGAAAGACATCACAATAGATGTCTAAATCTGGTCAGTCCAACTGAGTTAAGTTTTACAAACATTTATGAAACCATATTCACCCTATCTTTCTGTTCTTGTCTGTTTCAATGCAACATCCACCTTTAAACCACTTTTGCATTTGAGTGTGTATTCGAGACTTCTTTATCCCTCTGACGCTGACCTTTGTCCTCATACAGGACTGTGTTCCCATGGCCTCTCCTGCATTCCTTCTCTCTCTCTTTGTAAGTATCCTGTCTGCTTTTTCTACCACTTATCAGCACTGTTTTTACAGATATTTTGAAGAATGTTGGTAACCAAACAGTTGCTGGTAACCACTGACTTCCACTTCAGTCTGAAAAAAAAATACTATGGAAGTCAATGGCTACCAGCAACTTTTGGTTAACAATATTCAACGTTCGAGCCATTTGCTTTTTTGAGAAATCCCCTTTTTGTTTACTGGAGGTTACTAGCAATTTCTTACATACCATAATTGTCAGATTTTATGTTCAGTCTCACATATATTTAAAAGTGATCTGGAAAAGCTGCTGCAAAAATAGGGGGAAAAATGACTTGCTTTAAAGTGACCTGGACAACCATGACTCCTTCCCTCTCTGCAGGATGGGGGCACAAGGGGACGACGCTGCGCTATAGAAGCAGACCTGAAGATGAAGAAATGAGCGGCCAGTAGTGGGTTCCTTTGAAACGCTGTGATCAAGTGCTGACAGCATAGCACAATCTGTCTGAACCATATTGCCAACACGCTTAAACAGAAAAGTTCATGAGGGAATCACTGGAGCATCTTATTGGGGATTGGACTGCCTCAAAATCTGTGCATATATGTGTCTGTGTGTATGTAATTTTGTGAGGTGTGTTGTGTTGTATTAAAGCTATGTTTTGTGTACGAATAGTGCCTTTACAGGTATTGACAAATGACCGGGAATAAACCTGATGAAAGGACAAAAAATTGAAATGGATATGCCTTCTTATGTGGGAACAATGTTACTGATATTTTACCCGCTTTTCACTCTGCCATAATGCTGTATTCTTGTGTCGTTCCAAACTAAATTACTTTTTTTTTTTTTTTTTTTACTTAGAGAGGTTTTAAATAATGTTCACACTGCTTTCTTCCATGTAACGGATAAGGACCAAGGACTTTCAAGCTCTAAAAAAATAAAAAGACAAAATAAAGCATCATAAAAAGAGACCATATGACTTGTGTAGTATATTCAAAGTCTTCTGAAGCCTTATGGTAGATTGGTGTGGGGAACAGTGTAATGACAATGTAATAACTGTAACGACAGATTGTGATGTACATCTGACTGAAACAGATTATCAAAAACAAAATGTAGGACGGGATCCATTGGTTGTAGACTGGATGGAGACAGATTTGAATACGAGATTGTAGTAAAGATTTAGGTGGAGGATAAGATTGAAGGAGTTTGATCAAGCAGTGACATTTTTTGATTAAAAATTACGAGATAAAAAAAAAAGGAAATTAAATAAATAAAATCAATAATCTACAAAATGTTTATGCTGAGTCAAAGTCATTATTTATTGAAATTCTTTGGTCACCATTTACTTTAATTGGCACCTCTTCCTGACAGTTTTATTTGTCAATTAGTGAATTCAGCATACAACTTCACAGACCACAGAGAAATCGTGTTTGATTTAATGTTTTATTTAAGCAGCACAAAAACGCACTCAATCCAAACAAAACTTCCACTTTTAGCATACTGCGTGGAAACAAGATCACAATACCACCACCGGGACAAACTCTCCACGTCTCATCCGACACTCTTCCTCGATTTCATCCCAAATGAGCGGATGCCTCCTGCAGCACTTCTAAACATCCCTCAGGCTCAAATTTGTGCTAAAGATCAGTATGTTATTATATATAGAACATAGTGTTCAGTGACAAGAGGTAAAACATTAATTGTAGTTCAAAACAGATGCTCAGTAGCGGTCATTTGCCTAGTTATAATCACTGATATTAAACTGCCAGTAACAACTTCGAACACTAACAAGGCGGGGAGAATGCATGGATGGATGCATGCAATACACGAGAAGTTAAGACTTAATTAATAATTCAGAGGTAATGGCATTTAGCTTTTCTGTCAGTGCACTGAATTTTTACCTTGCTTAAAAACAGTTGCCCAATACCTTTTAATGTCCGAAACATACACCACTGCAACAAAGGACCGAAAAACTAATTTAATGTACACAAGGGTTTTTTTTCATGCGAAGTCCAGAGAGCTTTGAAAAGCTGTAGTGGTTTATATCCCTGTTTTTGAGAACCGTTTGTTTCCAAAAACAAAAAAGTAGTTTTCTATTAAAAGTTGTTGTTGAACGTAATTCACAGCACAAATTCAGAAATTAAATATGTTATTGAATAAGTTAAATTCCTATTAACAATAATACTTAAATGCGACTAATAAACAACAATCACTAGCTTTAATACTTTCGGCCAGCCTGGAGTCGGTGCTCCTTAATGTAAGGAAAAAAATACCAGGCGCTCGCACGAATTACCCACAGTTGTGCATCGCAGCTGAATCAGATGAGCTAAAGGCCCTCAGACTTCATCCCATTCAGGGATGAAAGGCACAAACGCTCATGAGAAAATCAGCTTGGGCTTCTGCTTTAACACATCTCTTCCTTTCTCTTTCCCAAAAAGGTGACCCACCTGAGTAAATTGAAATATAACCAATTCTAAAAGCTCTTTGATTAGGCTGACCATGCTGTCTTGGAGGGCGACGCTGCCTCAGTCTCCTCTCTGTCGAACCATGAAGCGGTTCAGCTTTTCACAGTGATCCAGCTTCATGGTCTCTGCCTTCTGCTTCAGCCGCTCATCTCGGTACAGCTGGCCCAGATTAGCTAGATCAGATTCTGAAACGAAACAACAGCTTTAGTAATACAGGACTTTATTTTACAAAGTCATAACCTAATGGATGAGAAGGCAACATACTCTGTTGCTTCTCTTTCCAGCAGCTGCTCTGTAGGTGGTCAATATAGTCGTTCTCAATAGTCTTCTCCAGCTCGTCCAGAGCAGCACCGCTGTATTCTTTCTCAAAACTCTTATCCACATAGTATGGCACACCCATGTGCTGGGTTTCTCTGGACACCACCAACCCCATGGACCTGTGAGAGAGAGTATATGTCAGGTCTTTTCTTCGAAGGATGTTTAAAACCATGTGCCACGGTTGACTTACGGTTTGTAGAAGAGGCTGTAGGGAGGGTTGGTTGCCATCAGCTGAGTGAATACAGATATCAGAATGAGCACCAGCACTGGCAGCAGCTGCAGGAGAGCGGTGAAGTTGTTCTACATGAAGAGAAACAGGAACAAGTATTGAGAGGGACCCTGTTTACAGTATGGAAGTCAGAAAGAGAATAAAGGTGAGGTCAAATTAGCGAAATTATCGTAGGCCAAAAAAAGTCCATTATCAATAGTGTAGCTAATACTAGCTATGTATGAAGCAGAGGTGGGGGACTCGAGTCACATGACTTGACTCGAGTCAGACTTAAGTCGCAAATTTTAGGACTTGAGACTTGCTTGACAAATATTCATAAAAGACTTGACTTTGACTTGATATTCATGACTTGAGTTAAATGACTCGAAATAACTTGTCTTTCATTCAATAAATATCTGTTTGTTTTTGAACGCTCTGCAACCTAACCAAGTGACGCAGCAGGCAAGCAGCGTGTGCGCAGTGTTGCCAACTTAGCGACTTTGTCAATAGATTTGGCTTTCCCAGCACTTGCACATCTCTCTCTGCGTCTGCTCTGTTCAGCGAGCAACTGAGAGTAGCAGCGCTTTAGGGTTAAGCAGTGCTTAGTCCAGAGACGTAGCAAGGAGATCTGTAAAATAATCCATGTGACATCAAAGGTTCATCCGCAATTATACGAAGCTACGAGAATACTTTTTTGTGCGCAAAAAAAAAAAAAAAAAAAAAAAAACTTTATTGCAACAATTAGTTTCCTCCGCATCACCCTGGTGCCATTTTGGAGAATATCCGCTGGACGTAAACAACGGATGCTGTCGTGTCAGCTGCATCACACTATACGCTGTTTCATTCAGAATCAAATCACAACAATCGTAGGAACAGATACGGCGTGACGCATAGTTATATAATTATATGCATGTAAATATTTTAAATATATATACTGTATGTGTGTGTATTTATATATACATAATAAATATACACAGTACACACACATATATTATGTAAACAAAAACTTTGTGATTAATCGTTTGACAGCACTAGTCATAATAAAAATACATAAATGCTATACACTCTGACTTAAATATACCTCTTCTACGATGAACATGTTTTTAAATTTCTTAATTTTTTTTTATATATTTATTTTTGGCGTTTTCACATATTATTTTGATAGGACAGTAAAGCAGGACAGAATCGAAGTGTGTGAGCTAGAGGGGGGCGGGATCGGGAAAGGTCCATGAACCGAGATTCGAACTCGGGATGCCGAGTTATATGTTGGTGCACTGGTCACAAGGCTATCGACGCCGACCATGTTTTTAAAATTCTGAACTAAAATTTATTTCTGTTCTTATATCAAAGAACAAGGGCTCACTAAAAGGATGAAATTTAATTAAAAACTTTAAATATCTGTATTATTTCTTACAAAAATATAAAAAAACTGCTTATTAATATTTGAAATACTTCTGTCTGCTAAATCAGCCAACAAGAAATTATATCATGCAGATGACCTCATAACACCACACAACATTCAATGTCCTGTGAATCATCTAAAAAAATATAAAAAAAACATTTAGGAAAATAATGATTAAGATGTGTACACTACATTTGTTCAGATTAGGACCATTTATCATTTTAAACAACTTTAAATAAAATTTTTTTTTTTAATGTCATAATCATTAAATTAGTTCGTTTTTCAAAACCATATGAAACCAACTTACAAAGTAAGTTGAAACCAATACAAAGTAGAGGTCGACCGATATGGGTTTTTCTCAGGCCGATGCCGATATTTAGAAATTAGGGCAGCCGATGGCTGATATATGATGCCGATTTTCTTTTCTATTTTCCCCAGTGTTTCCCAGACTTGCAAATGCATTCTCTGCCAGCAGGAGGCGCTTTAAGAGCAGCAGAAACAGCAGTTTCCCCGGTAATGGCTGTAATCAAATAAGCACTGCACTCACAAACGCTACTTTATCAGGCATTACAGGAAAGACGAAATGAAAATGACATCAAGGCTTCTCTGAATACTCTTTGTGGCTGTCAGGTTTTGAGATTGTTGACAACCGCCACAAATAATCAATGTACGAGAAACACTGGACCTCTATAAGTAGGGCTGTCGCGGTGAGTAATTTCCCTTGCGGTAATTTTGAGTGGCTCCATAGTAGTATGCGTCATTATCTCCATACAAGACATATATATATATAGATGATTTTAATTTCTGGCTCTAAGTATCT
The DNA here is from genome assembly GCA_018155175.1 of Sinocyclocheilus anophthalmus. Lineage (NCBI taxonomy): Eukaryota > Metazoa > Chordata > Actinopteri > Cypriniformes > Cyprinidae > Sinocyclocheilus > Sinocyclocheilus anophthalmus. The sequence continues at coordinate 29,751 of JADLZN010008916.1, forward strand.
GCAAATGTTGCCTACTTGCAATTAAGAACATTTACTGTACAATGAGCCTGAGGTCTGCTTTGCAATTGCCAAATCTTCAGTGCTTGAACTTTAGTATGTAGCCATGGGTGCATAGTCATAGTTTTAGGCTGCAAGCTGCAAATAAGAGAACAGCAGAAGGCGAGATGTTGTCAGCCTTTAAAATATGAGAGCATCTAAATGATCGATTTCCAGATGACGAGTGTTGATCTCTTGACTCTGTTATGGTGGGGGCTAATGACCAGTCAAGGAAAATACAGTGGTAATGCAGCACTATGATTTATCTTAACATTGTCATTATTCTCTTTTTAAGATATTTAAATGTGCCCAGTATTAATAAAAATAGTTAGTCTCAGCCTGAAACAGCATGCCCAATTGGCCACAGAATGCCCACTGAACAGCTAATGCATATTGCACACAAAAAGGGCAAGAGCTGGCAGAAATCCATTCTGATTGGCTGGCTGCTAAAGGCAACTTTTGGAAATCAGGGGTACAGGTTTTATATCAGTACACCAGGTAACAAAGCATCTTTAGAAGTTACTAGTTGGAGGTTGAAAACTAAAATAAATTAAAAGGCTATGTATTAAGACTTTTAATATATATAAAATGAAAATTCAAATTTGCATCGAAATTACTTATATTTTAGCATATCTTCAATAGAAAACAGCTCTTGAACCAAATAATTATTTCACAATATTACTGTTTTTACTGTATTTTTGATCAAATAAATGCAGCCTTGATGAACATAAGAGACTTCACAATTTTGACCAGTAGTGTATACACATAAAAATATAAGGGTAATATAAATATAAGAGTAATATAGCTTCTCACAAATCTCCAATACCTTTGAAGTGTCCAAAAAACCAGTCTACCTGGCCCCAGGGAGCTTTTAAACAGGCTTTAGACCCGTAGCTGTACATACATGTGTATCACATTGCATTTAGCAGCTTTTATTGCACTGATGAGATCGATAAGAGTTTTCCGATCTCAAATGGGAAAAGAATTCCAATGAGCGTGCATTTGTGTGGCATTAGACTTGATGGAAATGATATGGAAACTCTCTGTGATGTATTACTTCTGAGCAAATTTCACCCTCGAGTGATTTGGACAGAGTTTTCTGTGTACGCAAATGTGTACATAACCGCTGGTGTTCTCTGATTCTGATATTATGTTCTGGTTGCATATAAATAGCGGAGAATCAGATGGCTATGTACTAAGGAAAGCAATGCTTTGCGATTACTAGATCTTTGAGTCAACAAGCACAAGATTTTCTCTCTACATGAAGTCATTCACACTCAGCTTCCAGGAAATTGACTGTAGATAACGATGGTGAAAAAAGACAACGAAGCACTCAAAATTCAAGACCTCCCCCAGATTAAGGTCACCGCAGAGCTCTGCGCTTATGACCCATCATAAAAAAATGTGATCCGGAGTCAAGAAAATATGCCACGCCAAACTGCCAGGTAAGATGGATAAATCAGAACTTTGAAGTCAAGACCAAGTAAATGAAAAATAAATGAAAATCAACTGCAATTCTATGAGTCTGTAATTGTGCATCTACTTTACAAAGGCAAAACAGTAAAAATAGGCAAAAATTTAGTTAGAACCGTATGGGGTCTCTTACACCAGTGCTTCTTAAATTGTGGGTCATTTAAAGTGTCAGAGGGTGGTGTGTTCATGTGGGAAATACAAAAAATATAAGTTCTCAAACAAGCTCGTTAAGGGCATAACCTATATTTACATATTCCTCACATGACGCAAATTAGGTATGTCAAAAATCACAGAAATGTTACCTGTGTACATCGAGGGCCACAAACACACACATATAGTGGCACTTTTAAAGGGACAGTTCAGAAAAAATGAAAAATGAAAGTCATTTATGTCTATGATTTTAAATTAAATAAATGTTTGTCATTTTTGTCAATTATCTTTTGTCATTTACTAACCCTCTTGTCTTTTTTGTGAGTATTATTTCATAATTCAGGCTTTTTTTCTCGCAATTCTGAGAAGAAAAGTCCTAATGTAAAATAAAATGTTGCAATCTTTGCAAAGTTTTCTCAGAAAAAGTCAGAATTGGAAATATAAACCCCCGGTTTCACAGACAAGGTTTAAGCCTAGTCCCAGACTAAAATGTAGTCTGAGCTGTTTCAACTAAAATAAACTTGCACTGATTGGTCTTAAAACATGTCAGTGCCTTTGTTCTGTCTTAAGATGCACACCAGTAATATGCATTTTTCTAAGGCATGTTTATAAAAAAATTACTTAAATGTCCTAATTGAACTTTAGCCTAATCCTGGTTTAGCCTAAGCCCTGTCTGTGAAACCAGGCCATAAATTCAGAATTGCTAATCACATTTTTTTTTTCCGTAGCAGAAAATGGCTTCCATTCTTCTAAAATAAATATGATTATACATTTTAAATAAATTGATTATACTTCTTTAGGTGGATGCTACCATGAAAATGTTGGTTAATACATCTTACATTGTCTGTTCTGGGACAGACAGGTTTGTCTTAACCAAACTCAGATTCAGACAAAAGAAAGTTTATATCAAATGATTCAATCAATAATAGTTTCAGTTTTGTGTAGTTGCTATATTTTGCCTTTGTATGGCAAAATGCTCCACACAATAAAAAAAAACTATGGCCATTCTCCTACCTTTACCACAATAAAAACAATTGCAATTACTGTAGGGTGTCCTTCCAGCACCTATTACTGGCCCCATCACCACAACAGCAGCAGCAAAGCCCGATGGGATTGCCCCTTGAGCTTCAGTCTGCCATCTCCATCATTCTATCAACTTCAGTGTCTGTGTAAACTGAAATGGCATTACTGAGTGAATTACTGAGCATGGCAGATAGAAAAATGTTCTGAAACTTGTACGTGAGGATGCCTTATGTGAGTGTGCTTTTTCAAGTTCAAACAAAACTTTTGCTCTGTGTTTGAATCAGTCCCTGTCTCTATGGAACGTACAATATACAGAAACGCAAGCAGATTTCTCTTTGAACATTTAGGGGGCAGCTGTTTATTGCGTTCCTCTTTTCCAAGCAGGATCATCAATTAAGTATAATATAAGACTATTACGATTTAGGCCTAAAAAAAGAAAGAAACAAGATTTAAGCCTGCCATTGAAAGTCAAACCCACATCCCCCCTCTCTAATTGAAGTGAGTGATGAGCCTTTTTAATAAGAATCAATATGAGAAAAAAGGAAAATGCAGGATTGCGAGACAGATTAATGCAGCCAAAAGGGGGGGGGGGGGGGGGGGTGACCAATTAAGACTTCTCTTAAACTTTGGCAAGCGATAACCCATTAGCATTAAACACAGCAACCTAGAGACATCAACATTGAATCAGAACCAATAATTTTTCAGGTATAAAAATTAAAAACGCATATTTATTGATGGCTTCAGAAAATACACTGTAAATGTAATCGAGGGCCACAAACACACACATATATATCTCAGCAGTTCGCGTCACCCTATTACAATTAAAATCACAGGCTCAGCATTCCCTGGACCCAGGTATTGATGATCCATTTAGCATTTTATCAGAGAAACAGAAATGCTGTTAAAAGGAGATCAGTCAGGGAGTAGGCGTAAGGGGACTCTCTCTAATTGCCTATTAATCAAAAGAGTTCCTCAAGTATATCCAGAGCTGAAATATCACGCATGACAACTGAACCGCACTCCATTAATTATGCTCCCAATGAACCAGGTTCACAACACTCCTCTTCTGGTTATTAGAATCTCAGTCTCTCTCTTCACTGGAGANAAGTCTTCACAAGGTTTCACACACTGTTGCTGGTATTTTGTCCCATTCCTCCATGCAGATCTCATCTAGAGCAGTAATGTTTTGGGGCTGTTGCTGGGCAACATGGAGTTTCAGCTCCTTCCATAGATTTTCTATTGGGTTCAGGTTTGGAGACTGGCTAGGCCACTCCAGGACGTTGAAATGCTTCTTACGAAGCCACTCCTTCGTTGCCCGGGCGGTGTGTTTGGGATCATTTTCATGCTGAAAGACCCAGCCACGTTTCTTCAATGCCCTTGCTGATGGAAGGATGTTTTCACTCAAAACCTCACGATACATGGCCCCATTCATTCATTACACGGATCAGTCGTCCTGGTCCCATTGCAGAAAAACAGCCCCAAAGCATGTGGTTTCCACCCCCATGCTTCACAGTAGGTATGGTGTTTCTTTGGATGCACCTCAGCATTCTTTCTCCTCCAAACACGACAAGTTGAAAAAATTTCTATTTTGGTTTCATCTGACCATATGACATTCTCCCAATCCTCTTTTGGATCATCCAAATGCTCTCTAGCAAATTTCAGACGGGTCTGGACATGTTCTGGCTTAAGCAGGGGGACACGTCTGTCACTGCAGGATTTGAGTACCTGGCGGCGCAGTGTTTTACTGATGGTAGCCTTTGTTACTTTAGTCCCAGCATTCTGCAGGTCATTCCCTAGGTCCCCCCGTGTGGTTCTGGGATTTTTGCTCACAGTTTTGTGATCATTTTGACCCCACGGGGTGGATCTTGCGTGGAGCCCCAGATCGAGTTAGATTATCAGTGGTCTTGTATGTCTTTTATTTTCTAATAATTGCTCCCACAGTTATTTTTCTTCACACCAAGCTGCTTACCTATGCAGATTCAGTCTTCCCAGCCTGGTTCAGGTCTACAATTTTGTTTCTGGTGTTTTTTGACAGCTCTTTGGTCTTGGCCATTGTGGAGTTTGGAGTGTGACTGTTTGATGTTGTGGACAGGTGTCTTTTATACTGATAACATGTTCAAACAGATGCCATTAATACAGGTAAAGAGTGGAGGACAGAGGAGCCTCTTAAAGAAGTTGTTACAGGTCTGTGAGAGCCAGCAATCTTGCTTGTTTGTAGGTGACCAAATACTTATTTTACCGAGTTTTTTTACCAATTAATTCTTTAAAAATCCTAAAATTTGATTTTCTGGATTTTTTTTTTTTTTCATTTTGTCTCTCATAGTTGAGGTTATACCTATGATGAAAATTACAGGCCTCTCTCATCTTTTAAGTGGGAGAACTTGCACAATTGGTGGCTGACTAATACTTTTTTGCCCCACTTATAGATATATATATATATATATAATTTGCGTGTGTATGTGTTATGATATAACTAACGAGGTCATATTCAGAAGACAATCGTTAGGCTATATGTATAACAGTTAGCCTAGTTGTAATTTGATCTTCTAATCTGACTGGACAAGAGACTTTCTATTGATATTTCCACCTGCGTGCGTTCTAGACGGGCTGTCAGTCAGTGCAGTTACCGTGTTGCGCCACAAGGTTGGAAAGGGACGTCATTCAACTACACGTTCAAACTGCTGATGCATTTCATTCAAGAGACTAAATGAACAAGCTGTTGAAATAATTTAATTGAGCGCCTTTAGAAGGCTTCGCTTACGAGCTATTCGTCCGTGCTAAGACAGAGATTTCGTGTCCCCGTGGACTGACAACCTATTTTCCACACATATTATATGACTCTGCCTGGAGAGACAGACTGCAAGTAATCGCACGCGCTCAGTCGATCTCTCTCTCATTCACTGTCTGTTTTGCTTGAAGTGCAAATCTAACGGAGCCCTCTGTACAAACGCATTGTACACATTTGTTTCATTACTAACGTTTGTTTTAATATTGAGTTCCACATGCATGTAGTGTAAAGAGAAGGGCATAACCTTACGAAAAAAGAGAACAGGCAAAAATCGCGGTTGCTGCGGTTCTTGCATTCTTCTGCTGTTTGCTCGTCAATAGCGCAGTATTGCGATATTGTGGTTATCGCGACAGCCCTACCCCTATAGTCAAATGGTGATAACATAAAAGTAAATAAAAGAGTTCACTCATATTACACAACCTGCAGCTCACGACACATTTAATGAGGAACGTTAACATGCACGCTAAAATCAGCCCAGAAGTTTCATCTGAATTGCACGTTTCTACTTACACATGCATATGACTTGAAATATGATAACTTTCCGGCATCCATTCTAGTAGGGTAAAACGTAAATATGCTTTCAAAATGGTCTGTTTTGCCCTGCCATCATTAGCTGAAGCTGTGTGTGAACAAGCCGCGGATGCAGAGTGTGAGCTGCTCCATGCAGCCAGAGGGAGAGAAATTCCCTTTCGAGGGAACTTCGAACTGCATCCTCTATGCGGTTGCTATGGGGTCTTCAGTGTGACTGGTGTCTGAATCATACATCTAAACACGACAATAACATTGGCCGGCGACAGCCTGTGATGTCATCACCCGGAGCGACCACAGTATAAAAGGGAGCCGGAAGAACACGTCATCCTCTTCTTCATCTTCACTGACCGTTTTTTTATGTTAGTGTTAACCAAGCCACGACTGGATGCATGTTCCCCGCTCGCCCCAAGGCTTTGCCGATACCTCATTTCCACCGGCTCGCAGCTTGTGTGTGTGTGTGAAGAGCCATCGCGTTCAGCTCTCGAGGGAGTTGGATGCGCTCTGCATTCATTGCTTATTTCTTGTGAGGGATAAGCATGAATTGAACGTGCTCGTCTCACGAGGAGACGGCTTGTGCTCATCGTGATGCATTTGCAGGACTACTGAGGGGGAGGTGAGTACTTCACCATTTACCCGAGTTTGTAGATAGCGTTTGCATGAGTGCGTTCACCTTTCACGGGAATAGCGACGCATTCGCGGCAGCGGTTTCCTTTCTCGCTTGATTTCCAAGGTAATCTAGCATTTGGGCAGAGCGTGTTTAGCTCCCGCGGGAGCTGAATGCATGCTGCGTGTTGCGGTCGTGGTGAGAACATGGAAAGGACCTGACGGGAAATTTCACCCTATCAGTAATTTCCTTTTGTTTATATAGGAAGTGTACAGTGTGGATCTGTCTGCAGTTGTTGGATAGATGATTTATATCATGTCCTTTTCAGAAAACTACATTATACTGCATTCCGGCTTGAAGTTAACCCCTCCTGCCCTGCGTTTGATGAGCTGCTTGAGGTTATGGATCGAGGCTGCCTCGATGAGCGTTTTCCTTCTAGCCATAGCTTAGGTGAGCCTTTCATTCCTTCCCGATCTTCAAGTGGAGATTGGGAAGGCTTGGAAAAATCCATTCTCGTCCTGTATCCACAGATTCCAGCATACTAGTTATACCAACATCGCGGTCCCTCCCTCCCTGCCGTCCAAACCCCTTCAGGATACATCTCGTTTGAATGGCAGGGCATATGTGGCAGCAGGTCAGGTTGCAGCCTCGTTGCACACCATGGCGGTGCTTCAGGCTTATCAAGCTGTTCTGGACCTGGATAAAAGCCGGGGTCTATCCCCTGATGAGGTGGCTGAGTTGCGTCGCACCACGGATCTTGCTCTCCGTGCCACTAAGCAGGCATCCACTGCCATTGGCAGATCCATGGCGGCCATGGTGGTTACAGAGAGACATCTGTGGGTGAGTTTGGTGGATATCGGGTCGAAAGAGAAGGACTTTCTTCTTGATGCGCCGGTTTCCCCTTCTGAGCTTTTCGTCACTTCCGTCGAGACGGTGGTCGTGAAGTTTAAGGAGGCCAAGACGCGTTTGGCTGACTTTAAATCCTTCATTCCACGAAGGTCCAGGCTTCGGACTTTGCCTCCAGCCTATATCCATGAGCCTGAGTCATGCATGGGAGCCATGGTTGGCGAGTACAATCCATTTTCATCTACTCTACTGCTAGTTCTTGTGTATTCGATGCTAGCCTTCCTCTGCAGCGCTACTCGAACCTGTTCTGTTTTCTGACTTTTAGGTTTGACCCACCTGCTAAGTCAGGACCTCCTGCTGTTGACCGATTACAGTGTTGGTTTCACTCATCGGTTCTGGTTCCACTTGGCTTGGACACGCAGCCTGGGCTTCTAAGGAAGCCTCCCAGCATCAGGTCCCCAGTATAACGCTGCAACCTCAGGACCTGCGGGTCCTTTTAGTGGGCTAGTACTCTTCTGAGTACATGCTTCGTGACATGCTCCCTTATCCTCTGGCCAGGGTGTGCTACTCATTTCTCACCCTGAGGGGTCTCCCGAGATTTGAGTTATTCCTTAACCTTCATGCACGTTCTCTGAGCTAGAGCTCCTCTCGCTGAGGCGTTAAGGAGCTCAACGCTCCATAGACGGTCAGGCCCGCGGGTCCTCCCTGTCTCACTGCCCTTATGGTTGAACCAGTAATTACTCCTCTGCGGAGTGGGCTGGAGTACACTGCGTTCCCTGAGGTAAGAGGGATTTGAGTTTCTGTGGAAACAGTTTCTGAGGAGCAGTAAGCTCTACGCATGAATGGTTATTGGGTCCCGCTATTTCTTCAGATTCTATTGGGTCTGGTTATACGGGACCCACACTCTCTATTGCGATAGAGAGCATGAGACCATGTCCAGCTGCACCAGTGGACTGTCTCTTACTGGGCCCTGCTGGGTTACCCCTTCTAATTTAGCGCACCCTTCTTGTCAGCTGAGAAGTGCTCCCCTCTCTGCAGGGCTGTACGTTAACTTTTTTTTCCACATAGCGCTGGTGCTACAGAGGTTGAAAGTTTTGTAGCACAGGCCAAAAAGTTGTAGCACAAGTATAAAATGTCTGTTATCATGTCTGAAAACAAACACAAGTAATGGAGCTCATCACTTAAACAGGCACTGATGTTCCATACAGAGCACAAAAAATACAAGAGTGCAGAAACATAACACCTCTTACACCTTAACAAAATATAAAATAAAAAAAGAATGGCAGACGTTTAGGCCAAAGTGAGCAAAGTAATATTTATTTGTAAAATATAAGAATATTTTATTTTTGTTATTAAAAAATGAGAACAAAGATTCACATTAAAAATACACATAATATACAAATAAAATAGTGTTTTATTTTTCAGGTACAGTATTTAGCAGTAACATTCAAGAAATTGAATGAACAAATATTTAAATAAAACACTATATACACTATATACATCAATTATACTTTTTTAAAAGCAACTGACTGATGATAAGTTCATTAGTCAAGAGCAGTGAGCAGATTTTTTCTGTGTTTTGTTGTTTTATTAACATTAAAAGAATAGTTCATCAAAAATTAAAATTCTGTCATCTGTCTTTCAATTCTGTCATAGTGTTTCATTTTTATACCACCATTTACTCAAGTTGTTTTAAACCTGAATTTACTATGTTTATTTTGTCTGTTGAACATAAAAACACAGTGTGGACCAGCTACTGTTTGGTTACTCACATTCTTCAAAATATCTTCTTTTGTGTTCAGCACAAGAAAGAAATTAATACAGGTTTGGGACAAAATGTGAGTGAGTAAATAATGACAGAAATTAATTTTTTGGGTGAACTATCCCTTTAATGACAGTCGGCAGCATGTTTAGTAGCTACTGTCCCTTTAAGAGCTGCACACGTTTCTCTCTCAACTGTTTACTTTCACTTTAGACATAACCAACTGTGTTTTTTTTATGTAACCTTGTGTGTTTTTGACAGTATTAGACGCAAAATCAATCGGACGCGAAAGACAACTTAGTCCAATAATCAGGCGCTTTTTGACAGGCTCTCAGTGTGAGCGCGCTTCTTGAGTACGCGCTCAGAAAAAGCGCATGCAGAACAGCACGTGAATTAAATGTTTAACCGGTATTGCTTTAAAGCAGATGGAAATAATGTAGTTTTGTGATTGCGCATAAGTGCAGTGTCCCGTGACATTAACTCTACCGCTGAGCTAACACTGATGTGAATGCATATGGCTTATGGCGTTGTACATTATATTGAGACGGAGGGAGGCACCAGAACTGCAGCTGATAGAATGTGCGCTGTAGAACGATACAACGATATTTCTTCAAAAGCAGATCGTGGAGACATTTTAATCGTCCACGATCAAAAGTCGTCATATCGCACACCCCTAACTATCAAGTATAATCAATCTCACAAACACAAACAAGCACAACGAAATCACTTCACACTATTAAGCGGCTGTGTTATGAACATGCAAAACTGTATCGCACGCGTGCTACAGTGGTAAATTTATTAATCACACAGACCAGTTATTTCGTAGCACGTGCGACATATATGACCATATATGGCCTCTCTGTGAGGGTTAGCTACGAGTCGCTCCCAGTATGTGCTGTACGGACCCGCCTCAGCTTGAGAGACGAGAGCGCTGCTCCTGAAGAACCCCATTTGCAACGAATTAAGTGTTAGGCCCGTCTCTGTCGCCTCCTTGGTCAGTTGCCTTTATGCGATCTATCTGCTTCCCTGATAAGCTGTCTCTATTTGGGTCAAGCCAGGCAGTGCTCCCCTCATCTCACAGGGTTGTCTTTGAACCTGCCGCTCCTGTCTGAGCGTTTGTGGACCTCTCTCTTCGAATGCTCTGCTCGTTTGAGCTCCATTGAGTAGCGGCCTCAGGTCGTCAGCTCTCTCCGCCTCCCTGTTGAGCCGCTCTCCTTGGGGTCGAGCTTAGCAATGCCCTTGGGGGTTCATATGAGCACTCCCCTTTCGATCTGAGCGTCGTGTCCCTCTTCTATTCTTGAAGATTGGCCTCCACTCTTTTGAGCTCTGTATAGCAATCATGCCAGGCGGCTGGGCCGTCGCCTGCCTCCCTGGAGGGTTGCTTTTTAAGTGAGCTAGCTGTGCTCCCCTCATCATGAAGGGCCTCTAGCAAGTGCGCCGCTCCCTTCTGGGTATCTATGAGCAGATGCTTCGGAATCTGTTCTATGAGCGTGCCACAGTCACATAGGGCCCCAATGCAGGCTTAATACAGCCTTGGTTACCCCTTAAGCAATGGTGTTTCTAAATCCATGCTATGGTAAGTGAACATGCTGAGCTTCTGTGCACTTTCTAAAACCCACATTGTGATAAGTGTGCACACTAAGCATTCTGCACACTTTTCTAAAATCCTGTATGGTAACGGTAACGCGCTGTTATTCCCTTCTTTGAGTTCTTTGAGCAGGTTTATTCAGAACCGGTGGTAGCCCCCCTGGGTGGCAGGCCAGGGTCTGGTTTGGTTTTTAGACACCTGGCCGTAACCCCTCAAAGGAATCTCTTTCTTCGGATTCCAAGCCTTGAACTGCCCTAGGCTTGGGCTTCCCAGCCCAGCCACTATCAGGTAAGTTGTTTAGGGTATGCAGTTCAGGCCCTTGGCCGGAGGGGATAATGTTACTGACAGCCGTCAAGGCGTCCTAGGGGCAACTCCCATGGCTATGGTAGAGTTGGTACTTAGTGCTCGCCGTGGTTTTCTGGCATGCACTCCCCTCAGCATGGTGGCATTGGTATACCATTCCCCATAGCGACCCCTATAGAGGACGCAGTTCGAAGTTCCCATAAAAGGGAATGCTCAGGTTACGTATGTAACCATGGTTCGCTGAGAAGGGAATGAGACACTGCGTCCTCTAGTTTCCTTGCCATGCTTCGGACGCAAGCTTCAGACGAAGAAGTGGATGACGTGTTATCCCGGCGCCCTTTTATAACTGTGATCGCGCAGGGTATGATGTCATAGGCTTGTCGCCGGCCAATGTTATTGTCCGTTTTTAGATGTATGCTTCAACCCGGTCACGCTGAGCGTTCCCATAGCGATCCCCTAGAGGCACTCAGTGCCCTGTCCTTCTCAGGAACCATGGTTACATACTTACCGGGACGTTCCCGTACGGCATTCTGCAACAATTTAGCTGCCCGCAGATGTGCCTGCCTATAAATCGGCCTAATTTGCAGCACAATCGGGCCGATGCTGAGTGCCAAAAATCGGCCTGATTAATCGGTCGACCTCTAATACACAGAGTACATTTCTAAGAACATAGTATGTGTTTTTTTAACCCTTATGCCGGGTTCAGACTACAAAATATTTTTGTCGGTCATGATAGTCACTGTGTCAGATTACACGATTTTGACTCCTAAAATCTTGTTGTGTCGTGGACAAGAAACATGTCAGACTACACGTTGCTTCCCGACCATTCATCGCATGCCGTATTTAACGACGCGCTTGATGTCATCGAGAAGGCAGAACTAGCGACTGACTTCCGAAAACAAGAGTGTAAACATTGCTGAAACGTTTCCGCTATAGTTCGCCAGCATTTTTCTTTCTCTGTTCTGTCGAGGTAGTCCCTCGATGACACATCATACAGGCAGGAGTACTGTTGCCACAGCTCCACGAACCTTTCCTCCATCTCATAATTCCACCTAGCAGCACCATCATCTCTCTTTCGTTTTGCCATGTTTGAAACCTGTGTATGAAAGAGCTTCTGTGCTGCTATTGGTCAACGTCACCAATGTGACAGAACTCGTCGTGGACGACAGGGAAAATAAATTAAACATGCTAGTCTTTCTGTTGTGATGTCGTGAAGCATCGCAGACGCAGAATCGGTTGTCGTCCACTATGACACACTACACGTGCTGAAACGATGGAATCTTGCTTCCCAACGCCCATTGTCGTTTACGAATCCCCACGACAACCCTACGTCAAGCAAATCGTGGCAAAATCGGGCTAAAATCGTGTAGTCTGAACCAGGCATAAACCCTATTTATAATCCTTATTTGAGGATTGGTCTTGTATTAGCCCTTAACTTGTGTCCTCACCTATATGATCAAGATCTTCTCACCTGACTGTGGCTCTCCTCCACCTCTTCTTCCCGTCTCTCATATGTACGGCGTCTGCGGGGCTGGTAATAATGAGCGTAAGAAGCTCCTCGGTTGGTGTACACGTGGATGTTGCCTGCATGAGGATAAGAGTTGTTTGTTCTTTAAATATGTGACAGAAATATTTAGCTTGCATTGGATTCATTACTGGAACAGAGAAATGTGATGGACACATTAATGCAAATTTATGAAAACGTTTTCTATAGCTGTAATGCTTTTAATAGAGGTTCAGACCTGTAGGAAACCTGCCCCCGAAGAAGATGTTAAAGAGCTCCTCCGGAGAGATGTCAGCTTCAAAGTCTCTGTTGAAGGTGCGGTGGTGTCCGTACGCGTGACGTGGCTGGGCTGAAGTATGACTGGATGTCTCTGCAGGGCCCTGGTCCCCACACTGATCATATTGCTGCCTTTTCTCTGGGTTACTGAGCACTGCATATGCATTGCCTATAGCTGAATAAAGAAAAAGAGCAGTGAAACCCAAATATTAAAGTTTAATATGAATAAAATTTACATTATTCTAAGTATAAATATAAGCGTTGGGGAAAGTAAGAAGTCTCTACTTATTTGATTTAAATGATGCCGTAAAACAGAAACTTGTAACTTAGTAAAAATAGTTAATAATATTTTTGTGGAAAACCATGACTTTTTTTTTTTTATAATTCTTTAAAAAATAGAGACATCAAAACAACAGCTTTTATTTACAATATAATTTTTTTGTACCAATCTAAAAGTATTTAGTGATCACTTTAATACATCCTTATTGAATAAAGTATTTAAAACCAACCCAAACTTTTTAACACCAGCAGTGGTCATAATGGTCATATGAGATACCTTTAAAAGCATCGGTCGCTCCAGGGGCACAGTTCTTATCCGGGTGGAAGCGTAGCGCCAGCTTCCTATAGGCTTTCTTCAGGTCCTCATCACTGGCATCCTTTGGCACCCCCAGAATCTCATAGAAGTCTCTGCATCTCTTTATCCTGCACGAGTTTAGGAAGCATATAAATGAACAATGACTGAATTGTAATTTTTGGGTAACTACTCCTGTCAGTACCTGAGCACTCCTTGCCGCTGCTCCTCAGTGTAGCTCTTTTTGTCGTCACTGGACCCCTCTGCTCTCTCTTGCGTACTGGGCCGCTGATGTGGAGCCGGGCTGTCCTCATTAGAGTTTCTCCAGCCTGGTGGAGGAGTAAAGGTACGCTCCTCTTTAGGGGGAGTGCCGCCATTCTTCACAATGGCATCAATCAGTACTAATAATAGAAATCAGAGAGACATGTAGGGACTTTTAAAATCAGCTTGTACTTGCATACTTACTGTGTGTACACAGAAAAAATGGTAATTGTACAGGCAGGAATACATTACATGACTTTTAAAATCTGAACAGATTTTTAAAACACTACTACCAGACCTTCAAGTTGCTCCAATCACAAAAATCTCATGTAGAAACATGCACCTTGTTGCTAGGAGATGCTTGACAAATGAAAACAATGTGTTCTATAATCGGCTGAAAATATCAAACATGTTTGATAAAATTATGTAAATTATGCATAATTACATGCAGATAACACTAAACCAAACCTTACCGTAACCCTACATTAAGTACATCTTGTTGTTACTCAATACTTTAAAGTGTAAAAACAAACATATTATATATAGAGTTAACCATAAGGTTTTTTTTTTCTGCTGGTCCCCCATTTTCATTAACTGGGTTTCTACAAATTTTATGAAGGCAAATTTAAGAAATTTTAAAGAGTTTTTTAAAACCAGGTAAAGAAAATGTAAGGACCAAATTGAAGGGAATGAAAAACATAAATATGTTTTCTAAAAGTAAATGTCTAAGGAAAATAATACTTTAATATTATATCAGCATATATTATATTAGAATATAAGCAATACTTCAAAGTTTGAAAATACAACCAATCTCCATTACTTATTAATTCATTTTACACATACACACAAACAAAATATCTTAACTAGAATATGGAAATAACTTCTATGTTCTTCATCGGTATTTCTGCCTTGTTTTACAGTGCAAATGTTTAAAAATTCTTAAATCATAATATATGCAAAAATGAAGGGCATTTATCACTAAAAAAATTTAAAAATCCGACAACATCTGCAAAATTAAATTAATTCAAAGGGAAATCCAGTTTTCATACCCCAGATATTTGTTCTTGGTCTAAACATAAATTCATTTAATTTTGTTCAATTTTGTTCAAGTCTTAATTTTGCACCTCAAGTAAATGTATCTTGATTTAGGGACGTTTAGATATTGGGAAACAATACCAAAGTACTGACAAAGATATTACTTTTTTGCAGTGTATGCAACATTTAATGCCTTGACTTTATGAATCTTTGGACAGTTTCGGGTCCCATTGATTTCTGTTGTACTTTTGTCCATACAATTGAAGTCAGGAACCCAAACTGTGTGGTTGCCAACATTCTTCAATTATTTTGTGTTTCACAGAAAACAGAAATGCATACAGATTTTGGAACCAAATGAGGGGGGGGGTGTGGGGGGGGGGGGGGGGTTGCTTAAATTGTAAATGTTTCTGGGGGAACATACAGGTGCATCTCAAATTAGAATGTCATGGAAAACTTCATTTATTTCAGTAATTCAACTCAAATTGTGAAACTCGTGTATTAAATAAATTCAATGCACACAGACTGAAGTAGTTTAAGTCTTTGGTTATTTTAATTGTGATGATTTTGGCTCACATTTAACAAAAACCCACCAATTCACTATCTCAACAAATTAGAATACTTCTTATGACCAATAAAAAAAACATTTTTAGTGTATTTTTGGCCTTCTGGAAAGTATGTTTATTACTGTATATGCACTCAATACTTGGTAGGGGCTCCTTTTTGCTTTAATTACTGCCTCAATTCGGCATGCATGGAGGTGATCAGTTTGTGGCACTTCTGAGGTGGTATGGAAGCCCAGGTTTTTTTTGACAGTGGCCTTCAGCTCATCTGCTTTTTTTTGGTCTCTTGTTTCTTATTTTCCTCTTGACAATACCCCATAGATTCTTTATGGGGTTCAGGTCTGGTGAGTTTGCTGGCCAGTCAAGCACACCAACACCATGGTCATTTAACCAACGTTTGGTGCTTTTGGCAGTGTGGGCAGGTGCTAAAGTCCTGCTGGAAAATAAATCAGCATCTTAAAAGCTGGTCAGCAGAAGGAAGCATGAAGTGTTCCAAAATTTCTTGGTAAACGGGTGCAAGTGACGTTGGTTTTCCAAAAACACAATGGACCAACACCAGCAGACGACATTGCACCCCAAATCATCACAGACTGTGGAAACTTAACACTGGACTTCAAGCAACTGGGCTATGAGCTTCTCCACCCTTCCACCAGACTCTAGGACCTTGGTTTCCAATGAAATCACAACTTGCTCTCATTTGAAAAGAGGACTTTGGAGCACTGAGCAACAGTCCAGTTGTTTTTCTCCTTAGCCCAGGTAAGACTCCTCTGACATTGTCTGTGGTTCCGGAGTGGCTTAACAAGAGGAATACGACATCTGTAGCCAAATTCCTTGACACGTCTTTGTGTGGTGGCTCTTGATGCCTTGACCACCAGCCTCAGTCCATTCCTTGTGAAAATCACTCAAATTCTTGAATCGATTTTGATTGACAATCCTCATAAGGCTGCAGTTCTCTCAGTTGGTTGTGCATCTTTTTCTTCCACATTTTTTCCTTCCGCTCAACTTTCTGTTATGCTTGGATACAGCACTCTGTGAATATCCAGCTTCTTTGGCAATGAATGTTTGTGGCTTCCCTCCTTGTGAAGGGTGTCAATGATTGTCTTCTGGACAACTGTCAGATCATCAGTCTTCCCCATGATTATGTAGCCTACTGACCCAGACTGAGAGACCATTTTAAGGCTCAGGAAACCTTTGCAGGTGTTTGATTAGCTGATTGGCATGTCACCATTTTCTAATTTGTTGAGATAGTGAATTGTGGGTTTTTGTTAAATGTGAGCCAAAATATCACAATTAAAAGAACCAAAGACTAAACTACTTCAGTCTGTGTGCATTGAATTTATTTATACACGAGTGTCACAATTTGAGTTGAATTACTGAAATAAAATGAACTTTTCCACGACCTTCTAATTTATTGAGATGCACCTGTATGGTTCCTGCATATGCAGTGCTCAGTCCCCGTCAACCTCTTGGCCCCCCTTAATTTGGAATCATATCACACAACCACTTTTGGTGACATGCCATTTGTCCGTAACTATATATATCAAAAAGAAAAACGCACCGCTGCTAAATTTCAAATTTCCTTCCGCTGGCTGGCACCGAGCCAGAGAACACATCACGCACAAGAACCCTCTACTGCAATTATGAGCTTTGCAATAGCCGGATAAATTTTTAATATAACTCCGACTGGATTCGTCCAAAAGAAGAAAGTCACATACACCTAGAATGCTTCGAGGGTGAATAAAACACAAGCCAATTTTCATTTTTGGGCGAACTAACCCTTTAATAAAAGACGATTTTTTTTATGCAAAGTTAATAGATTAATACTGTTAGGCTACTTTACTAGAGAACTAACAATCTATGAAGGTGCAAAATGCATTTACTTGCACATATTTGAGAATCGAGATATTTCATGATATATTCTGGAAATATTTTTAATTAAAAAAAAAATTATAACAAAACCCCTGCTGAAAAAAACATCGCACCAGTAAAAATTTGTACTGGGTTTTTTACGGTTCTAATGACTTGTAATAACCCTGGTGTCTCTATCTACTTGGTAATTGGTTGCCTTCTATTGGTGGCTTGTTAAAACCTAATGGAACATGTCACAAAACACACTACAGAAAACCATTTTTAATGGTTTTAATGGTTAAAAGTTGATAGTTTGTAATGTTATTTGTAGTGGAAACCATTAAAATTTTCTTTGATGGTTTTATTGTTTTTTTTTCTCAGTAGGGACATAAACCTATATCAGTTTGTGGCTGCTGTGTGTCACATGACAAGCATGAGATCCCCCCCCCATCACTCGTGCCCCCTGAAAAATGATGCCCCTGACACTACAATACAAAATTATTTGTCAAATAAATGAAACATGATGAAACATTCATTTTAGTTGAAATTGTTACTTCTAGAGATTGCAGCGATACATGACATGGTGAAAAGTAGGTTAAGATGAATTTCAAAATTGTGCCCCCTAAAAGCACAAGTGGCCCCTGTCTGGCCCACCCAGTTACTGTGGTCTAGAACCGCCCCTGTAAATGAGGGTAAACGATGACAGGATTTAGCATTTTGGGGTGGACTATCCCTTTAAGAAAATTAGCGAAAAGCAGGAATTATTTTTTTCTTCATACTTAATCACAACGGAGACGTGTTTCACAAGAGAGACTGATCATATACGGTATATCATATCTTTTCAACCACTGGGAGACTCAAACGCACCGCTGACCAGGGGACAGATTATATAACGCACAACAACCAGACGCTGCACTTTCTATTTCAGCGCACTGACCAAACACACCTGATTTGTCAATCAAACCACAACAGCGTGATACAAACCTCTGGCCCGGGTGCTCGGGTAGATCTTCTGCGCCTCGTACAGCAGCTGCAAGGCTTTCTCTTTGCGTCCTGAGCGCAAACACAGCTTGGCTTTCTCTATCAGCCGGTCAGACTCCTCTCTGTCCATCTCAAACAGTGACATTTCAAACAACGACACCTCAAACCCGCATGAAATGACGTGACAAAGAACAGAAGTAAAATAATCAAAACAAAGCGTGTTGGACTGTAAAAATGACTCGCAGTGTTGTTGACATGAAGCTAACGAGTTATGCTAATACAACCACAATTTAACTTCCGATTTTAGACATCTTCCGCTCTCCTAACGGACACGGCGACTTAGTCGAATATTAATTTATTATCAAAACAATTCATGTTTGACATTCTATATTAGGCTTCATCATTGTAAAAGGTGCGAGAAAGACAGAAATGCAATACTGCTTGTAACCTCCATCGCTAAACGGAAGCGGAAGCGCATGTTGCGGTGGACTACAATCCAAACAGCCAATTAGAAGGCGACATTCCTTGCCGTAAATGGCATGATGGCAATACCATACAAATCCTAGTTGGCACTCGGGGCTAATGAGCGATGCTACCGTGTGTGTTTATCGATTAACCCGGTATTTGTTGGATAAACACACTTTGATTGGATCTCATACAATGGACACAATGACCTTGTAGAATTACTTCAAATGAACTCATAAAAAAATCCACGTTTAATATGAAAAGAGCCGTCACTAGGGTTTTATATATACTTTACAGCACATACAAACAACAACAAAAAAAACCTGTGCCCACTGAATGTCGGCTGTTAGGGGATGCACACAATTTCAAGATGAGATGAAAGCACTGTTTGTCGCCCTCTTGAGGCTGCGACAAGGACTATGAAATTTCAGTATGGACATTGTTAGAAGCATCAAATGTGAATCTCACAAACTATAAGGATTGGAGACAAAGATTTGTCCTCCAAACTAAATCCCAACATATCTTGAACATATTCTGACAAGAGTCAACTATGCCATGAAGGATGCTCAACAGCAGTTTTCATTCATATCAGGTCAGATCAAGCGGAACGTGTTTTAGGTTAATATACACATTAAATTACACAATTATATAACAATGGTTTGATACTGTTGTATTGTACCTTTTAAGTTTTCACCATTTCAAGATTTGTTGGACTGGACTAGAGATTTTATACAGTGGCCTCAAAAAGATATTTGAATATTTCAGCCACATTTAAATTGCATTAGCTAAATTATCAGACCAAGTGGCGTCTGCAAAGAAATTTTGCAAGAAACTACCCTTTCTTGCAATTCATTTGTATCAACCCGTGAATATAAAGTCAAGATTACAAGATTCAATTTGTTAAAATTGAATTTCTGGTCAATGAAGCTGGGGTTACACTACACACATATGGCAGTATAATAACAATAATAATAATGATTCGGTTGTTTTTTAGTATTATTGAATTACTTTGGCACCACAATAATTAATTATTTAAATCAAAGAAACATAAAAATTTAATTAAAATATCATAATACTTATTTATTCTTATGAATTACATTAGGACGTAATAATCTTATATGTAATGAAATATTATTAATTATTAATTCAATCTCCTGACAACAACAACAACAGCAATAATAATATAGTTATTATTATTAAATTTACAGTTGGAGCCACACAAAGATTATGGAATTATGGCTCTGTATGAGCGCTTATGATATCATAGAGGAGTTTTAGAACGTAGCGCGGGACTATATAAAGCGCGAGACTCGCCTGCTTACTTTGTGGCGAAGGAGTATTGTTATCAACGGTGTTTACAGTGTGTATTCAGTTGTTGATAGCGTTTTATTTTGCCGAGTATGGGACAGCGACAGCAGGCACGTGCACACATAGACATACAAGGGGGCTTGAGCACCTGCCCTTTTCCTTCCTGGAGAGAAATTGCCTTTGTTTTTGGGGGAGTGTCTTTTTTTTTTTTTGATAAATTAATAAATGTATAGCTATATGTACGCGCGCGTGTGTGTTTCTGTTTGCGCACAGCTTTCCCTGTCAAACTAATAAAAATAAAAATATCAAGTCGGGTCGGAAATGTTGAGACTGTCGAGTTGCGACGCCCCTCCGCGCAGGCGCAGCACAGCAGTGTAGCACACCTTTTGTGCACTGTAGCACATGCGCATCAGGCAGAGGCCGCAGATTGCAGAAGTGAAGCCCTCGCTCCCTTTCCAGTTGTGTTTGTCTTGGTGTGGAGGTGAGTGGTGATGAACAAAAGACAAAAGACTAAAAGCTACCTGTGCCTCGAATTTACAGCTAATTACCCAAAAGGCAATTATAGTTAATTTGTCTTGCTAACATCCATGACTCATGAGAGCGACATGATTCAGTTCACTGCATGATTCAGTTTATTAAAATGCA
The DNA here is from genome assembly GCA_018155175.1 of Sinocyclocheilus anophthalmus. NCBI lineage: Eukaryota > Metazoa > Chordata > Actinopteri > Cypriniformes > Cyprinidae > Sinocyclocheilus > Sinocyclocheilus anophthalmus. Next base: position 50,309 of record JADLZN010008916.1, read on the forward strand.
TTTATAATGATCACAAAATTCAAGATACGGGGGCAGAAATTTATATATTTATTTCATTTAATAGTTAATCAATATCACACGAAGACTGACGTTTTTTCAAACAAAAAGCAGCATGTACAAATTGATATGATTTTATACAGCATTCAATAAACAAAATTTAATATTAAGATGCTTACTTTTAGACACAATCTTGACTGTTTTTGCTCTATTTGTCGCCAACAAATTATAATCCAATTTTGCATCTCTTAAGCCACATGGTGGGTGTTTTCGTTCTTAATGATCAACCATTTAATTGAATTCGTTCGTCGGCAATGCTCACCTTATTCACAGTGGCTTGCTGCCACCTATGTTGGTTTTAATTTCACATTAAAGTCCTCTTCATTTTTTTTCCTTTTTTCTTTTTTATAATTCAGACATCAGTATTCACGTTTTAAAAATTTGTTTAAAATATCAAAACAGTATGAATGCATTTGTAACTGCAGGATAAATACATTCATGTCCTGCATTAAACAGTGTGTAAATGCATCAATGTCCCTTCTAATGCAGCTTCTGTGTTTCCTCTGCATTGCAAAGATGGGGGACTTTGTCATACTGATTCATTTAAAGGTATAAATCTATTTTAACTTAATTGGAACAGATTAATTTCTATCACTGCTGTGACCTGACCACACAGAATATGAAGAATATAAAAAAATTCAGGATTCAGCTGTCCACAGCAGTCCTTAAGATATCAGCACAATAACACACTCAGCGAAATATAATCTAATTATCGTTATCAATAAAATCCCAGAAAATATTGATATATATTTTTTGTCAATATCGCACACCCATAATATATTTAATGTTTTGATTGGATTTTATAATAAATAAATAAATATGAGAAGTGCCCTTTTTTCCACTTGAGCCCTGCCCTCAAATGTCCGTGCTGTCCTGAGCGACAGTCTCGCAGAGATAAAGCAGAGGGTGGTGAGTGTGTGCACGGGGTTCCTCCGTTACTCACTTTTATACCTGGGTTGAATTTAAGAATATCGACTCCTCCACTGATGTTTGTGTATGGCCCTTTGTGTTTATTTTCTTCCTTTGTATCCACAATACCACAACACCACACCGTAAGAGCTTGTGCCTCTTAATGCCTTAATTTAACTCCATAGCACCGTGACCGCATGGTTCCTTATCTCCATCCATGTGCGACTGAGATGACAGCGCAACTTCCATGCAGGTCCGCCGAGCCGCCCTTTCATAAAATGTCTCTATAGGAACAGTAACTTAATGCAGGTAAATTATCAGATGAATACAGAAATATAACAAGCAATATTATAATGATATACTAAACCCCAAACGAATAAATGATGGTTATTTACACTCCCACCAAATCATAAGTGACTATAAATATCAACTTTAGTCACAAATGATTTTATTAAGCATTATAGTATGAATTGCTTAACTCAAAGGATATGTCAAGAAGTTCAAGCTGCCTCAAGCAGCAGAACCAGCTTCTGTACAGCACGCTGTGAAGTTCAGGCGTTTACCATCCTTCTTCAGTTATCTGCAAAGAGTATTTTTACTCTTCTCACCAGACCATCCCTTTCAGCAATAGTCTCAATAACTTCTGCCAATCACCATTCATTCCTGGGCACATCATCTGCCTTTTCCAAGACTATATCTCCAACCTGCAAGTTCCTTCTGGATGTAAGCCATCGCTGTCTGGTGGTAATATTAAACAAGTACTCCCTTCGCCAACGACTCCAGTATGGCGTTATTTTAATGACAAATGTCGATAGTGCATTATTGAAGCGCGAAAGCACATTAATATAATGCGCAAGCGCAAATTTCTCCTCTCGCACGTGGCTTTCCTTTGCTCTCGCACAAAACCGGACGCTCGCGCTCAGATCCATGCTGCTCTCAGAGAGAGTGCGCACACTTAAAACGTGTCTCTCCTCTCACTCAAACTGTCCTGTGCACTCTCAAATCTCTCTGTGCTCATGCACTATAGATATGAATTATTTTCGCACCTTGCATGAGGTACATTGAAGACAATGTCACATTGGTTTTCTGGTAAGAATGTTACCAGTCGGTTAATGTTAATCTCCTTCATGGCCTTTGCAAACTGGTTTTTGGCTCCAACAAAATTAGTGCCCTGGTCACACCTTATCTGACTCACTGCTCCTCTGATGGCGATGAAACAGCGCAGGCCATTAATAAAGGCGTCCGTGGACATGTCATCCAGCATCTCAATATGGACAGCTCTACAGCAGAAACAGGTGAAAAGAAGTCCATACCTTTTGTATGATTTGCGCCCTTGCTTAGTGATAAACGGACCAAAACAGTCCATTCCACTGTAAGTGAACGGAGGGGATGGGTCTGTACGCTCTGGGGGCAGATTGGCCATTTTTTGTTATTCTGGTGGTCTGCGAAGCTTATGACACTTTACACATTGGCGTATAAAGGAGGCTAAAGTCCTGTTTACTCCTAGAATTGAGAATCCTCCTGACCTGATCTTGTTTATAGTGATGCCTTTACCTTGATGTCCAGTTCTCTCATGACAGTCAGCAATCAGGAGTTTTGTAAGATGGTGTTCCTTTGGAATGATAACTGGATGTGTAATGGAGTTGGAAACAGAAGTGTCGGAGAGCCTTCCTCCCACCTTGAGCAGTCCGTCGTGATCAACAAATGCCTCCAGATAGTATAGCTTGCTGCTACGAGGTAGTCTCTTGCCCTTATACAGTATGGCTATTTCCTCTGAATACACCTGATGCTGTAAATCCATGATGATGATACGCGTAGCATCCTCACACTCTGCTACTGTACTGGGGTCGCTTGACTTGTTTTTTCTGACTCAACGAAGTAGACGGGCAACTGCTTGGACTGCCTTAGACCAGGAAGATAACCTTGTGAGATGATCAGACAAACAGGAATACTCTAATGCTTGCGTATTCAAGGACTCGGCTTTCTTGATTTCTGGGTCTCCAATTGGTAGTTGTGTATCAACATCCACAGAGGGAGGTAAGTGCCTTTCCCATAAGATGATGTCCATGAACAATGAACAATGGACATCGCCTTTTTCATTCTTGATTCTGAGATATGAGCATTGGCCATATCCACTGGTGCTAGCGTCCGAGAAGTGATGAATCTCTCTCTCTTTCTGAATTTCCCAAAACCATCAGGGACAATGCAACGAGGTACTTTTATTTTCTCCAGGTTTGCCAGATCACCTTTCCATCACTCCCACCTTGGCAGCAAAATATCAGGCAAAAGATCGTTTCTTGAAGAATAGCCTTTCCCTTAAGCAAGAATGGTGCAAGGAACCCTAGAGGATCAAACAATGAGGCCACGGTGGACAGTATACCTCTACGTGTTGCTGGCTGGGTTTTAGGGTTAACGCAAAATCTAAAGTTGTCCCCTTCCAAATCCCAGTAAATGCCCAATGCTCTTTCCAGAGGTTGGTCTGTGAGTGAAAGATCAATGGCTGCAACGTTGACTGCACGCTCAGAGGGGGGGATATGCCTTCCAAAAGTACCTTGCTGTTAGATACAAACTTATGCAGTCTCAAACTTCCCATTTCACAAAGCTGACAAGCTTCTTGTGCCAACTGGATGCCTTTCTCTGGGTTTTCAACACTGGCAACTCCATCATCCATGTTGAAATCTCTCATAATGAATTTTGCGCCAAGGGGGTGTGAATGTTCACCTTTTCTTGCGAGATGTTTCAGTCCATAGTTGGCACACCCAGGAGACGACGATGCTCCAAAGAGATGTACTTTCATACGGAATGTTTGTGGCTGAGAGTGGAAATCTCCATTGTTCCACCAGAGAAATCTTAAGTAATTTCAATCCGTTTCATCAACGTGGAACTGATGGAACATGCGCTCAATATCACACATTAAAGCTACTGGATGCTGTCTGAATCGCAAAAGAATGCCAGTCAGGCTATTCATCAAGTCAGTGTCTGTGAGAAGATGGTCATTTAGACTGATTCCTTTGTATCGGGCTGAGCAGTCGAAGACCATGCAAATTTTCCCTGGCTTCTTGGAGTGGTACACCCCGTGATGTGGGACATACAATTTTTCTTCTTCGCTTCCTTCATCAAGCACTCTTTCCGCATCACCATTTCCTATCATCTCTTCCATAAACTGTATATAGTGTTGCTCATACTCCTTTTCCTTTTCCATTCTTCGTTTGAGATGCTGAAGTCTCACAAACGCAAGAGGCTTATTGTCTGGAAGGTGAGGTCTCTGTTAAAAGCAAGTGGCATTTCCAAGTGCTGGTCATTGTTCATTTTGATGTTCTCTTCTAGCCTTTTCAGGAATGAGATATCCTCCTTAGACACCACTCTTGCGCTTTCATTAGTATCCTTGAAATCCGATTCCAATACTCAAATGAGATCTGTGGGCGTTACAGAGGGAATTTCCTTAACAGACACTCTATGACACAAGTTCACACCACTCAGTGCTTCGTGATGATGTGAGGAAGGGCCCACAATGCTCCATCCCAGATCTGTGCGAATAGCATATGGCTCATTGTCTGCTCCATGAATCACTTCTCTGGGTGCCAGAGCTCTGGAACAATTATATCCTATAAATAGGCCAATCTCGCAGTCTTGAAGGGGTAGAATTTTGTCTGTTAGAGTGGAAAGATGTTTCCAATGCCTTGCCGTCTCACTTGTAGGGATGTGCACATGGTCTACAGGGATACATTGCTTTGTACATGAAGGAGGAAGCTCTAGGACTGCTTTAGAATTAAAACCTCTGACTCTGAGGCTGGACACTCTTTCACTTAACATCAAGAGATTATTTCTGACCATAGTAGTAAGTCTAAGAGTCACTGGACATTTCTCAGCATTTAGGCCTTGACTTACTGCTTGTTCGACAAAGACGGAGTCACTTTGTGTGTCTAATAGAGTGTAGATAGGTTTCTCAGAAACTGGGTTGCTTCGTGAGGACAACCACACGAACAATCATGGAGGTATTAGTGGATGTACGTTCTGATTCTACACTCAAAGACATCGTAACAACCTTCTCATGTGCATTCTCAGAGTTCCGAACAGAGGGTGGCTTTATTCTTTTGACGAAGCTGTCGTCATGCAAACAGGTTGGATGTCTTCCTTTGTATGTATTACAGGTATGTCTGTGACGACAGTCTCTGGCACTGTGACCGAGCTTCAGACATCCATAGCACAGCTTTGTGTCCCTGATGAACTGTCTTCGTTCTTCAAGAGGCCTTGCAGTAAATTTAGAACAAGCGTAAATTTGATGTTCACTGTCTTGACAGAAAATGCATGGTTTAGTGACTTTAGTAGTGGACCACGGATTCTCTTGCTTTTGTGACCATCTTCGTATGGAAGACATTGGCTTTGGTCTTATTAGCCTTGAGATTATGTTTCTCCTTATTAGCTTCCGCATGAAGAACGTTGAAGGACGTAATTGGGTTGCAGGCTATCTCAGCCTCAGCCGACATGAAGCTGGCAAACTCATGAAAGATTGGGAATTCTTGAGTCTCACTCAGGGTTTGGGTAGCTTAACGATTCCAGCGGGCAGCCACTGACAAGCTTTCTGTTCTCTTCACAATCGTTTAAGATTCCCAGTCCTTTCACATGAGGCAGCTCATGAGGAAATCTGAGAAAGTCCATTGGCATCCTTAGGCTGAATCTTGGGCCAGCTTGCAAGTTTTTCTCTGAATGCTCTCTGTATGATGAAAGGTTGTCCATAAAGATCTTGAAGTATTTTCCATGCATCTTTATAGGCTTCTTCATCGGTTCTGTAAAAGATGCCTTCTAAAGCTTTCTGAGCAGGACCAGTGACATACTTCTTCAGGTAATACAACTTATCTGTTGAAGAGACATGCCTTTTATCAATGAGCGATTGGAATGATGCCTTCCACTCAATAAACTGAATGGGGCTCCCACTGAAGATTGTAGGCTCTGGTATCGTAAGTCTATTAAGTGTCATACTGTTCTGGACAGCCTGTGTAAGGTAAGATACATCAGCATTGTGAGGTGGTGATGATTTTTTTCCTTTCGAGTATTGACTTAACTGAAGATGAGTACACTGGTTCTTGTTTCACTAGGGAAGTCGTGGCCTAATGGTTAGCGAGTCTGACTCGTAACCCAAAGGTTGCGGGTTCGAGTCTCGTACCGGCAGGGATTGTAGGTGGGGGGAGTGAATGTACAGTGCTCTCTTCCACCTTCAATACCATGACTGAGGTGCCCTTGAGCAAGGCACCGAACCCCCAACTGCTCCCCGGGCGCCGCAGCAAAAAAGGCTGCCCACTGCTCCGGGTGTGTGTTCACAGTGTGTGTGTTCACTGCTGTGTGTGTGCACTTTGGATGGGTAAATGCAGAGCACTAATTCCAAGTATGGGTCACCATAATTTGGCCACATGTCATGTCATGTCACGTCACGTCACGTCACATGATGAATCAGACATTTGATGTTATCTGCAGGCTCAATGCTTGCTTCTTGATTATAGACTTCCAACTAGCTGCTTTTATCTCCTTCTCTGCTTGAAGTCTTTTTAGCTCATCCTTCTGAGCATCAAGATCTCACTTTTGCTTTTCCTCTAAAAGCTGTATCTTTTCTTTCAGTATCCTTTCCTTCTGAAGCGTTTTATATTCTGCTTACTTTGCTGATTGCTCAGCTGCTGCTTCTGCTCATTTGACCAGTATCAATAATCTCGCTGAAGACTGACTTATAGGTACACTAGATGTGGAGCTGGAGCCACAATTTGAGGCTGTTGATCCATAGACAGAGTGGGCATAATCTTGATCGAACAGCTCACGAAGACGCTGTCGTACCTTTACACCGTCAAAGTCCCCATCAATGCCTGAAATCCTCTCAAAGGCAATCTTTAAAATGTCCTTTGTTACAGCTTCACATGCATCGATCCGTCGTCTGGTCTCATTGCTTGGAGTCTTGTGAACTCGAACCTTGCCATATAGGTTCATCACATTATCCCTTTCCTTCTCTAAAGTGTCTATAAGCGTTGCAAGTTCTCTCTCAGAGATGTCTGATTTCAGCTGCTCACTTGTCCTGCGAGGCTCTGCTTTCCACTGATCATACAGATGTACAAACCTTTTCTCTGCCCTTTGGGCTAGGGCTGTGCAATTAATTGCATGCGATTGTCATGCACATCTCAATCCATAAAGCCGTTTCGGATTGGGTAGTAAAATCGCAATCACCTGATTCAGTAGATCGGCTTTAATAACAAGGCCTTAGTTCACCTACAATTAGCATACGCGTCCAACTCCAGATTAATCGCATTTCATTAGAACATGAAGTGCCTACTTTTCCAGACTGAACGGCTCTGTGCATTAAATGCTGCTCCATCTGAAAGCAGGTGATGGCGATTTACTACCAATCACGGAACAGGCTTTACTGACGAGATGCACATGACAATCGCATGCGATTAATTGCACAGCCCTACTTTGCCTCATCACCTAAAACGAGCATTCCTTTGTTGGGATCCGTTTACCGTACAGAGCAACGTAGCTCCCCTCGTCTGTTCCTTCAGGAGGGGTTCCATCGCTCACTATTCATCTTCTCTACATCTGTATTCGTTTGTAACGACTACATCTGATCTTCCTTTCTCTTACGCAGCGTGCCACGTATTTACTCAGTCTTTGAGTGGATCAATCAACATTTACATCTTGTATCATATGGATAGGAAAGTCTACTTTAAGTAGAGCCCCGGTGAATGAAGAAACCACATATCCTCCACTGATGTTTGAGTAAAATGGTCCTCTTTGTATGTGCCAAAATCATTTTCTTCCTAAATTGGCAATCACACAATCCACACACCACACCTAAGAGCTTTTGCCTCTGATATGCCTTAATTAACTCCTAGCAACGTGAGGACATGTTTCCTTAAGCTCCATCCATGTGCGTCGAGACACAACATGACTTCTTGCGGTGTTCCCACAGATAAAAACGGCTAACAACGCTTCATAAAAAACAGGTCTCTATAGGAACCAGTAACTTAAAATGCTGGCAAATTCTGATGTCTAAATTAATAGACCACCACCATATTTAACTAATTACAGAAATTAACAAGCAATAGAATTATGATATTCTAACCCCCAACGATACTAACTGAGGTTCTTTACAATCACTTACCACTCAACCGACCCCAATGCTGGGTCCATCCTCATTTCCACAAGCCGCCTGTTGTGTTGGTGAGGGAGACAAGAAGAAAAAGTACGAGCAAGATGTTGCGAGGTTTGGCCTCTTTCTTCTGTGTAATGTTTCGTCCCAAATCCACAGAGCTCAGTGAGCATGTGGCGCAAGGTTGAGGTGGACCAGGACACTGAAGGGCCCCATCAAGGATGTGTACTATTGGTAAACAAGACGAGCTCGTGAACATCAAACGTCTCTTAAAAAACTCATTTACACAATGTACAAAATCACACATTAATAAAAATACAGGATTCAATTAATTTTATTCCACAACATGTGAAAAAGGTTGAATATAAAAGCAATGAATTTTTGCATAAATGTAATGTTCAAGATTTAGTCAAGTAGTCAAATGTTCCTCTAAATAAGTATGCAATATTTGATTGATATTATTTAATTACAGTTTTTCTTGATTGCTTAAACACATTTCTTGAAACTATGCCTCATATTCTCAAAACAGTAAACACAAATCCATAACGTCTCACCCAATTCCCCAAATATCCTATTTTCAGGTCAGAATGAAGCTCTACACTCAAAACCATTCACTCTTGCTGAAAAACCAAACTTTTCCCTCAGACATCACACACACAAGCTTTAAAAAAAACACACACTACAACATAGTATTACACACTGGTGCAATAAATTCTAAACAATATATCCAAAACTGGTAAGTTATGTTGCTTGTGGTTCTCCCCCTCAAAAACCTTTTCACATGAACACAAAAGACACAACCAATGTATACATTTGCACATTTTTATTCATTCATGTACTACACAGCACAACTGTAAAAAAAAAACAAATTCCGCCTCAGCATCCCGTCTTTGTTCTGGGTCAGGCCAGAGAATCTTGTCCACATCACAGGCTATATTGGCCCTAGCCAGGCAGCGAGGGTAAAATCCTCTTGCATGCCTGATCCACCCCTGGCATGCATCTACTGATATGTCTAGGCAGGCTTCTTCCATGGCCTGGAGGAGGTGAGCACGGATATAAGGTTCTCAGTCATACACTTTCTACTGCCATGCCGAAAAAACTCCTCTATCGGGTTTAGAAAGGGAAAGTATGCAGGCAGAAAGATGTTAGACTCGGGTTATTGGTAAACCAGTCACGAACCAGAGCAGCGCGATGGAAGCTGACATTATCCCAAACAACAATGTAACAAGGCTGCTCTGGCTGTGCTGGTTCCCTGAGGTCCAGCTGGAACATATGCTCTCTTAGACCGTCAAGGAAAGCAAGGAGGAGCATAGTGTTATAAGGTCCTAGAATGGCATGATGGTGGAGTACCCCTCGTTGGCTGATGGCTGCACACATAGCGACATTCCCTCCGCGCTGACCAGGGAGATTTACCCGATAGCCAATTATGTTCCTCACCCTTCTACTTTTGGTCAGGTTGAAACCAGCCTCATCCACAAAGATAATTTCATGGGGAACAGGCCGGCCTTCAATCTCAAAGATTCTCTGCAAAACACATGAAACACAGTAGAGTAAATCACTGCCCTGAAGCACAGTTCAAGAGGGCACAAATGGCAGCATAAACTGCTATACTGTGATGGTACACAATACTTCATATGATATCAAAACTCATACCTGAACATATTCCACTCGTTAATCTTTCACTCTGTCAGAGTTTCGTTTGAAAGGGACGCTGTACACCTGTTTCATCCAGAAGTTGTGGAGAGGCTGATGGCATTTAACCCTCGAAAATGATGATTATCCTCAATCACTCTCCTTTGAATCTCTCGCAGGCGGATTACATTATTGGCAATGACCATGTTTACAACCTCCCTCTCTTGCTCCTCCGACAAAAGCCTTAGCCTGCCTCCACCAGGTGGTCGTCTCTGTGTCCAACAAAAATATAAGCACTCATTACTGTAACTGTCACACATGCTTTTTACTGGAAAAAATGGAAACATACTGAAACTATTTGTATGCGAGGCAATTTGATGCATTTCTTTATTACAGTAGCATAGTGCAACAGTGTATGCACTCTAAAGTTACTGTACAGAGCAGTCTTACTGTAAGTACACCTACATGTTTTCCTCCCTGAAGGTTCTGATGATGGAGGTGACGGTGAAGCGACTCAAATTTGGCTGTCATAGTCATACCATGGACAAGGACATGGTCAACTAAAGTGGTTCGAATTTCATCTGAGACTGCTTGTCTCCTTGCCCTTCTTTTCCCTCCTCCCTCCTCCTCCTCCTCCTCCTCCTTCACCACCTCCTCCTCCTGTAAAACAAGCATTTGTTTAATATACTCTTCTAACAGATCAGACTTCTCTACAGGACATCATCTGCTCTGTAGAGGACAATGATCATCAGGAGCCTCCTACAAGTGCTCCTGAAGTCCTTCCCGCTGCCGAGGACCAGCCTCACGATCAGGACAGTCCAGTCAGTCCGTCAGCAGACGAGAGTGCACCACATCTGCTGAGACAGCTGGACTGTGATGAGATCGTGAGGGTTGAGGGTTGAGGGTGAGTTTACAGTCATAATCCAAAATATAACTCACACATGCTATTTTTACAATATATTATTTTATGTGCAGCCTGTGTATAAAAGAAAGTGTATCAATGAATATACAAGTATAATGATTATATGAGAATAACAAACAATGTTAAAATAGGTTTAGAATAAGTATGGCTTGCCTATAACTATAATGATATTTCAATAGACCACATTTGCTGGAAATACATCATTGGCAAGAAGATGGAGGAAGGAACATAGAGCTCTGTATATGAAGGGGGTCGCCATGATTTTGCCAAGTAAGACATGTTTCTGGATCAACATCTTTTGTTGATCCTGGATCAACATTTGTCCAACATATATACTAACCCTAACCCACCCTAACCTAAACCTAACCCTACCCATAATTTATTCCTAAAATCGGTGTGAAATGATAGCTCATTAACAAAGAAGTGTGTAGAAGCACCTAACCCTGATCAGAACACAACAATATTTCCTAAAAAGTTATCCCTAAGTTCTGATTGGTTAATTGGAATGTTGTTCCAGGATCAACAAGGATGTTGATCCAGGAACATGTTGTACTTGGTGAAATCACAGTCACCATATGAAGGAACCCGCTGTGAGGATGGCCTTCAGGTGGCTGTGAAATTCACCGCGAAGATGGAGAACGAGCCGTACATCAGACTTGTAAGAGAACTGCGCTCTCTTTGTCATCTCCTGTCAGTCATTGTTTGCTGTTTATAACATTTTGGATTAATGTGAATCACAGGGTACAAATAATCAATATTTCAAACAGACTGGGCAAAATCCTCATTTGAGAAATTACTTCCATCTAACCATCATAAAAACGGTCTTTCTTCTAGCCTGACCATCCCAGACCAGTGCCTCTAGAGCTGGCAGTAACAGTCTTGGCCAATCAAGGCCCCAGCTGTTGCCACATTAAGTGGCTCTATCATACCCTGGCGCAATGCGGCGCGAGGCGCGACGCAAGTGTTTTTTGCTAGTTTCAGCCCGACGCAGTAATCATTTTCACATCCTGTGCCACGTTGTTTAAATAGCAAATGCATTTGTGCCCATTTGTGCGCTCATGGGCGTGCTGGTCTGAAAACGAGGTGTGTTTAAGTGCATTGTTGGCACGTTGCTATTTTGAGGCAACTAAAATAGACTGCGCCATTGACCAACTAAAACCTGGTCCAAAGTCAATGGTGCAGTAGTTTTTCTGTTATTTAAAGAGCACGTTAGTATAGGCGGGTCCACATCGTGCATACACTCTGCTTATTACACACACAGGGATGCACAGCAGCACACAAACATTTTTTAAAATTAAAGGATTAAAATGTAAAAGATTATTTTTGTGTAGGCTACATAAATATAAAAATTCCTACATGTCATAATGGATAGTCATTGCATGTATCAGAATTAGGCTACCTATTTGCTCGCGCATGAACAGCTCCGTTTCCTCTAAATAGCAAATCCGCCATGGCACTAGCGCAACTGGCTCTTAAAGGGAATGGGAGATGAGACTCTGATTGGTTTATTGCACGACACGTTCTGCCCAAAACACACCCATTACTCATTAAGAGAATAGGGACAACCCTTTTAGACCATGCGCCGGGTGCGCCGACCGTTTTTCTTCCCTTTCTGTTTTTTCCCGTCGTTTAAACTAGCAAAAGTGGATTTTGACACACCCTAAGTGCACCTGCGCCGTGCGCTTTAGACCTTGCACTTAGATCGTTAAAATAGGGCCCATAGAGTTACTGGACTGGCAGGACCATCTCGACCAGTACATCATGGTCCTAGAGCAGCCCTCACCCTGGAGGGAAATGCACGATTTTTGGCTGCATTATGACGGCCTCTTCAGTGAGGGGATGGCCCATCATTTCATGCAGCAGGTTATCGACCCTGCTGCCGTGTGGTGTTCCTGGGGGGTCCTCCATCGTGATATCAAGATGCCAAACCTCTTGGTCAACATAGAGACCCTGGAGGTGAAGCTGATTGATTTCGGCTGTGGGGACCTCCTGAAAAGCACATTGTACAAAACCTACAGTGGTATGTATTATTTTTCAAACATGTAGTTTGGGACTTGAACTCTAGTGAATGAACCAACAACATTCTCAGAAGAAAAGCCAGTCATTTTTATTGACTAATATTAAATGCAGTCAGAGAAAACATGCAGTGGTAAAGAACACATTTAGACATGTGACAAACTCTTTCCTCCAGGGACAGCGAGGTACTGCCCTCCAGAATATTTTGAGAGGGGCGAGTACAATGGGAAACAGGCAACCGTGTGGTCACTGGGAGTGCTCCTGTTCCACATGATCACCAGCCTTTTCCCCGAGAGCAGCGATATCAGTCTGATGGACACTGATATCTGGTCCCAGCCAGGCTTCTCCCATGGTGAGATCTTCATTTCAACAATTTAGAATTAGACAAAACGGCTTTATAAAAGACAATAAATTATGGATAATCCAGGACTATTTCTCATTTAACAGCTTAGAAAGTGTAAAGTTAAAGGTAACAGTCAGATATCTCTCTATTTTCTGCATAGAGAGCTGCCGTTTTATCCGAGGATGTCTGAAGAGCGACCCGGGGAAGAGGCTTCATTTAGAGGAGATGCTCTTCCATGACCGGTTTAAAGTACTGTTCCAAAGACAAGCTAAAATTATTTTAAAGATATAGTGTTTGTTTAGTTTTTGATGGTATAGTTTGATTATTTTAATATGGACATCAGCTAACGTTCAATACCTGCAGTAACTCATATGGTGGTGTAGTGGTGCCTGGAGAAGTGGGTATACTCTTAATTTATGCCCCCATGACATGTGTTATATACAGTGATGTGTAAAATTAGTCTTGTATATTTAGTTCACCCCAAAATGGGGCCAGTAGTATTTGTATATTGTCGCTTAACTTCTGCTGCTTGACTTCACGGAGTAAGAATCATTATGAAATTAAAATTTGCCACAGAAGAGGTCCAGATTTTGTCAGAACCTCTAGTACATTACATGCTATTTTGTTTAGTTGTCTGTTCGTATGAGAATTATGTTGTGACTATCAATTTATCCAGAATTTATCCCCCCATCCCCACCACCTTTTTAATATAAATAAGCACCAGTCAAGCTGCGAAATCAAATAAGACCACAAGGAGACGCCAAAAGACCACTAAACCTGCTGTCTCATATGCTGTACATGCTACTCTACGATCCATTCAGAATAACTAGACCAGCGCATAATCTAAAACGCATTCAGTCACCATCCAGTATAACACTCGTGCTTTTAAACCAAATACACGCTGAAAAATAATAATTTACTGACATCTGGACTCGACTCTCCACAATCTCTGATGAAATCGGTTGGGTTTTCTCTGTATTAGAGCCGTTTTGAATTTACTGTTTGAACGCTTTTGTTTACTGGATCCTTGGACTGAAAAGTTTACAGAAGTTTACCGGTTTTTAAGCTATTGTTTTCATTGTAATGTACTGATTCAAATTAGTAATCAATAATTAACTATTATTTTACCACTCTGCGCGCATCCCCTGACATGAAGAAGCAGCATCTCTGTCACTGTCGGCAGTCGGCATCCTCTCTGACTGACGGAGTGGGCGAGGGTGCAGGCGCAATCATCAAACTTATTTCAAAGGAAGCCAGCGCATCACTGTCTTTACTGGGTGTTTTTAGGGAATATATGAAGTGGGTATACGCCATATACCTGCGTATACCCTCCACTACACCACTGCATATAGTCAATACTCATACATTGCATAGACAAAAAGCTGTATTTTTATACCTTATGAAATCGGTTTGTCTAATTTGTACAAGTTGTAATTGTATAATTCGTAATTGTGTTTCAGGTCCCCCTGTAAGTCATGGAGGACAGGGTCAGCTTTGCGTCTGGCGGGCTGACACGGGTGACCCCTCCATCCCTCCAGTCTTAGTGTCTTGCGGGGCTGGCAGGCCTTGGTAGCGTCTGGCGCCTTGGCTTGAGGCAGCAGTTTTAGGATCTTGCGGAACTACTCGCCTAGGGATGTGAATTGTAAATAGTTAATTTAGTTTTAGTTAGTTAAGTACTTCACCATCCAAACATATTTCTAAAAATGGAGTCACCTAGAGCTTCCCAGAGCTCCCCATCAAACCTGTCCCACAAATTCCTGGCACTGCTGCCATAGAGGTTCCTGCCACTCACATGGTGACAGAGCTCAGTTTCTCAGCCACCTTGGGCCCAATGATCCTGTCAGGGCTGCTTCAGAAATCACTCTGAAGACCTCAATAAAGGTTCCTGACACTGCTGTTCCAGAACCTGCAGAGGTCAGAGCGAACCAAATCAAAGGCACCGCAGAGGTTACTTGACATGGTACCCTTTCAGAGCTGCCCTGGTCCCACAGCTTCTTGTCCAGGCTTGAAGGTTTCTGCTGCTGCAACCACAGAACCTGCAATGGTTTCAGAGCTCTGTCTCATAACAGCTGAAGTTGGAAAGCTTACCGTCATGTGTGCCATGAAGGTTCTTCCCATGATGGTGTTGAGATTAATGAGATTAACCTCCAGCCAAACAGCCTCAATCTTTCTTGTCATAACCTCAGCCAGAGCAAAAGCTGCTCCAGTCCCAGAGCTCCTCTCTCAACCTCCCTGGTCCCAGAGGTTCCTGCTAAAGCTGCTCTGGCCCTAGTGGTTTCTGTCTTGACTGCATCAGAACAGAAGATCCTCTTACAGCCCAAGTATTTCCTGTCACTGGTGTGATTCCTCCATAAATATAGTACACCATTGTGCCACATTAAAGCACAATGTTTGTGAAAATAAACATGTTTTGTTTTATCAGGAAAACATTATGATGATCTGGACATTAATCTGGTTTACATTTCTCACTTTACCAGTCAAGAGTGTGTTGAGTAATAACCTCAGGTATGTAAAGCCAGGTCAGTACAGAAGGTCAGATATGCTGTGTATAATTGCACTCAGCCATTTCTAAGCTTTTCTAATGCCTGATGGAAATACCAATTATTTCAAGAATTATAAGGTATAATGTACAGCAGTGGTTTGCAGTTGTGGACTCAAAGTGCATTTTGTATGTCTCTCTTGGTTCATGGAGCTCTTGCCAAATCAGTTGATGAACTGAATAAGGTGTGTAGACCAGGACCAAAAAGTGAAAACCACTAATGTACAGTCTTTACCTCAAAATAAAAGTCTGACAGGGTCATCAGGACAATGACACAAATATATCACGTCAAATGTGGCCTCTACAGGAAAAAAAAACCAAATTTGTGAAATAGGACTTGACTCAAAACCTTACATTCCATATTTCACTTTACAAATACATGACATTACACACTAATGCACTTTTTTATGAACACAAAAGTGACATTTTATTTATCAATGAAGCATGTGTCATGTTTAATATATGAGAGCATGAGATATTTTAAATGCAGTGAGTGCATCAATGCATGTCATAAACATGATGTGTGGTCTGTACACTGACCATTAGCTAAAGGCACATTAATTCACATTCATTTAATAGTATAAATAGAGTATGCAGCCTCCAATCTCGTGCACTACGAACTGAGTAAAATCACAGTCCGTCTTTGATGCCCAGCAGGTCTCTGGTAAATTCTTGGTCATCATTATCCACTATAGTGCTACGAACTGAAGACATCTGGGGAGAATCTGTATCTGCACAGAAGAGAAGTCTTACAGAAGGACATTTACAGTTTCATATGTTAGAATAACATAAAATGGGATGCTATTCTCTCTGTATCAGTCACAAAAACACTAAGGAAAGCATGTACTTACTGTTTTCTGTGTTTATTGTCCTCACAGAGACAAGAGTGATGCTCTCTTTCTCACAGTAGCTGGTCATGCTGCTGGATCAAAAAAAATGTTTCTCTTAAGTTAACTTTCAACAGATCTGTTATTTAAATGTATTACATAATATTGTATTTTAGTAAATACATTAAAACATTTTTTTTGTAATTTTTTATGTCCCATTATTACATTAGGCTATATTGATATCATTAACTGGTACTTGCATGCTTTTTTAGTTTTCATATTTCATTTTTTTCTTCTTCTTATATTATTTTATTATAGTATATACCTAAAACAGACAATGACGATAACCGCACATTCACAGTCATGTAAATTTACTAATTTATTAGTCCTCACCTGTCAGACACCACAAAATCACAGCTTTTAATACCTATAAATAAAAAAAGAAAACCCACAAAACAAAACAGATCAATTATATTGCACATTTATAGCCATGTGTGCTTTTAAAGGTAATCTTGAAAATGACAGAATTAGAGAGAAACCCACCCTCATGCTGTTTAGTATTTCTACACCGTCCCCTGAGGTTGATAGCGGTCACCAAGACCACCATGACAACAATTAAAATGAGTATAAGACTCATCACACCTGTAATTGCAGAAAATATTTTAGCACTAGAAGTAATGTGTTTCATGAGATTATATCGGTATAAAACCTACCAAAGGCGAGCAAAGTGAGACCGCTGTCTGGTGCCTGTGAAGGTGTTGCAGTCACCTCTGACATGCTGATGTTTGAATTAGCGGTTGCTGAAGTCTTTGGAAGCAGAGAAACACCCACTGCACATGGAGCAAACACGTGACATAATAATGTAGTCTTAAATGATAAATGCTTGACTGTACTGCACAGCATGACCAGCTCTTCAACATACAGCTCAAAATGATCTTCAAATACAATTTGAGATATACAAATATACAAACTCATCTACATCTTGGATGACCTGAGGGTGTGTACATTTCAGCTAATTTTCATTTTTGGGTGAATTATTATTATTTATGGATTATTTATTAGCAGTTAATAATTATTACCTGATGTGTTATGCGAAGAGAGGCCGGATCCATCAGTACTGCCTGAGCAAACAGAGGTACAGGTTACATTTCTGTCATCCACTTCCACTGGTTTTGATCCCCAAAACTCAGCTATGAATCAGGACATTCTTGAATGAATTATATCTTGTCCATTTACATTTATAATGATACATACTGTTCATATTTTAGCAAATAAGAGTTTTGGGGGGGAAAGCCAGAAGAAGGAGGTAAAACCTGTTATTTTGGCCGCTGGGGATGAGGTGGAATTTAAAGTTGTGTCAGTGTAGGATTTTAGTGTGGTTAACGTGGAGCTGGTGATGATGGACTGTCCTGTAATACACAATTTTATAACTTTAATAACATTTATTGTGTCACCCTCGCATTTCAGAATTTAACTTAGTAGAGACAAGCAAGATAAACCATCAACTTACAGTCGAAGTATAAAGAAATTGCAAAGTCTTCCCCCAATATATTCTCCCACTGTATATAATGAATATTTTAATTAAAGTAATAGTTAACCCAAAAATGAAAATGTACTCACCCTTTGTCAGGATTGGACCTGTTTTGTCATGTGTTTCAGTTCCTGTTTTGCCTTATTTGGTCATGTTCCTGTTCTCGTTTAGTTTGATTATGTTCCATTGGTGTAACCTGTGTTCCCCAATCATCCCCTGTATAAAAGTCCTCGTCTGTTCAGTTTGTGTTTGTCCAGCTCTGCTTGTTTCTATGTGTGTTTGTCCAGCTCCTATTGTGGATTATCCCGCGTTTTCATCATTAAAGACTATGACTGCTACTCTGTGTCTCCTACGTTCTTCCCACAGCAGCGTAACGTAGTAGTGATGGGCAAATTAAGCCTCATGAAGCACTGAGGCTTTCCTCTGACTGTTTCGGGAAAATATTAAAAAGCTTTGCGAGTGTCAACAATAAAAAATATAGCAGCCAAAAGCCTGTGAAATAGTGTGTGTTAAAATCTCCCTCATCTTTGAAAATAGATTTACCCATTACACTGTTACTTAATGCCAATATCAATATGACGTAATAGAAGAATAATGTACACATATTGCATATGCCAAATATATATTTTTTTCTGAAATTGTTTTTGTTATTCATATTACTCGTATGGCTGGGTATTTAAAAATGTAATTGAATAAGTATAACTGAATGAAAACTTACTCGTAAAGTAAGATCTGAGGTTTTGACACTGAAGCTTCAGTGTCATATGTAACATCACTAGCATAACGTGACACCCTTAGGCCATAAAAGATTTAGATTCGTTTTTTTGTTTTTTTTTATCGGAACAGACTTGGGAGAAATTTAGCATTACATAACTTGCTCACCAGTGGTTCCTCTGCAGTGAGTGGGTGCCGTCATAATGAGAGTTCAAACAGCTGATAAAAACATCACAATATTCCACAGCACTCCAGTCCATCAGTTAATGTATTGTGAAGAGAAAAGCTGCATGTTTATAAGAAACAAATCCATCATTAAGGAGCTTTAACTTTAAACCATTGCTTCTGGCTAAAATGCCAGTCTGTAATCCATAATAATGCACCCTCCCGTGTTATCCTCTCACATAAAGATCCACCGACATAATTGTTAAGAACTGTTTTAACTTGGAAATGGTGCTAGATTGGGCATATCCCTGATTCAGATGAGACAACTTGTTCACTGGAGAAAGCAATGAAGAACTCATGAAGACTCACAGATAAATTTTATTATCAATAATTTTTTTTTTTATAGCTTTTCACTTCATGTGGATTACTTGTGGATTATTGTGAGGTTTTATCAGCTGTTTGGACTCTCATTCTGTCGGCACCTATTCACTGCAGAGGATCCACTGGTGAGCAAGTGATACAATCCTAATTTTTTAAAAATCTGGTCTAATGAAGAAACCAAATCATCTACATCTTGGATGGCGTGAGGATGAGTACATTTCAGCAATTTTTTATTTTTGGGTGAACTATTCTTTTACCAGTGGGAAGTAATAATTACTACCTGATGTGGTATGCGAAGAGAGGCTGGATCCATCAGTACTGCCTGAGCAAACAGAGGTTACATTATTGTATGTTTACTACACAGTATATTTACATCAACTGAAGTTATAGTTGTGCCTTACCTGTGTGGCTAGAAGATACAGGAGCTGTGGTTGTGCTCACAGTTTTTGAGGTGTGACTGGTCATGCCATTCTCATAATGAGATGACAAAGTGTAAGTCACAGTTTTTTCAGTTTGGACTTCTAAAATAATAATAAAAAAAGACAGATCCATTTACATTAAGTTGATTTCTCTTCACATATTAAATTAATATAAATAAATAAACACTATATATGCTAAAGGAAGAATTACATTTATTGGTTCATGACTAATTAATGACAAATAAAGTTACACTGTTACAGATACATTTAAGAAAACATGTTGGACAATTACCTATTAATATCATCTTAACAGTGGTAAAATGACAGTTATCAGTTGTTCAAATCATCCTAAATATGGGAAATTCTTGTTTAGATATGAGAATTATACACAATATGATAGAAATACTCACCTGTTCTTGAAACAACATACCATGGAGATATAGCAGTTGTGTTTGGAGGTACTGTAGTTGGTATGTTTGGGTCATTCCCTGTGCAAATTGCATAGAGAACATACATTTCATGAAAAGATATACTGTATATATTAAATGGCCACAAAAAGTATTTGGGCACTAAAGGCAGACTTTTGGGGGCCACCATACACAGTCAGTGACTACTGCAGTTTATACCAGAAAACATTTTAAACTTTGAACCCCCCCCCCCGCCCGCCCCCTCCCCCCCCCCCCACATACTGTTTACACTTTTCCCAATTTCCTTGTTTTTTTACCTGTACTTGTATATATAAATTTGGCTTCTGATTGACTTACCTGCTGAGATTATGGATGAAGATGCAAACAAGGGAATGAGAAGAAAAAAGAGCTGCTCCATGTCTCAATCCAAATGGGTTTTACTCTCATCCACCTACACAGGACCGGTCGTATATATCCCAGATATCAGGAAATATTTACAGTACTTATGTATGTGTAAAAAATGAAAAACAAAGCCGAACAACTATGGAAATATTCTTGAGCGAGTGAGTTTGGTTGAAGCATTAACCAGTATGTCCAAATCTGTTTCCTGTTGGATATAATAGTAACACACGAGGGAGTGCACATAGTATTACAACGCCCTGCTGAGAAGCGTGTGTTTGGGTGTGTGTCAGTGGGCGCCGAGCTCTGGTTTGAGGGAGAAGGGGCCCGCGGCCCCGAGCTTCCTGTGGAAGAATAGCAGGAAACAGGTGGGATGCCCTCATGGAAAAAAGCCCTCATTGATTGAGCCTTTGAAACTTAGAAGTTCCTAATAAAAACCTTATACAAACTGTGGTCTTTGCATTTCTTCACATTAATGTTACATTAAAAATAGCATTTTCATTCTTGATTATTAATTAAGCAGCTGTTGAATAATCAGTTTACTGTTCTTTAAAGAGAAAAATTATTTTACAAGCAAATTTTCAGTCCAGGATCGAAAGGGGAAAGACATTATTAGTTCATGCATATTTTATTCAAGAGTAAAAAAAGTGATTTGTCCCATAGGGCATGCTTACAATATGTGTTTTCATTTAGGAAGTCAAATGCGAAAACTTAGTTCCAGAGACAATTACAAGAAAAATAGTCACAAATCCATAAAATTCCTTCTTTGAAATAAACCACGTCTGGACCAGACAAGGATTAGAAACCAGTGGAAATTAAAGAACTGTAAGCTTAATTGTAAGAATAATAAGATCATCAAGAATCATAATGATAATATAGTTTTCCTCTTCAAAGTGAGACACTGAATTTTCCTCGTGTCCAATTAGTTTACATTTGAATAAACCATGCGATCATGCTTTGGCAGCCTGAATGTTGCTTTTCACTGAGTAATATGTTCATTCACACTACTGAACAACTTCTGTACACCAACTGATCAGAGAGAACCAAACAGAAAGAAAGAACGAAAGATGACGAAAAAAAAACACCTCGGAAAGAGCATCAGTGCCTGTACAGCAAAACTATACAAAAATAAAATCAACCATAATAAAATGTTATTATATTAAATAAAAGATTACAAAATCATATCTATTTTTAGAGATATAAAAACAAACTAGACCTTTACAAATATAATTTGAAGGGAAATAATTCAAGTCTACTATATTGAAACACATCACAATTATAATTTCACATATCAATAAGGAACTTAATTGCATGCACTGATGCGTTCAGTACCATAGATGCTGTTAAAAATCGTTGTCCTCGACCGTTGTTAATAATCATATATTTAAATATATTTATATATATTGATTTTAATTGCGAAATGTACTATGTGCATTCTCTCTTTTGAGATACAGGCAAGTGAGAAACAATCAGGAAGGTGGCGCCAAAGTTGAGCTCCATCTGTGGTTTACCTCCGTCCGAACGGTTGCTTTGATCGAGAGTCTACGGCGGACAAGCATCACCGCTCTTCTCCTCTACTGCTTCATGGTATCTTACCAAAAACCAAATCAAGAAATAAAACCCCCCAGGTAAGATTGCATCGTAAGTAATAAAATGTACAGGATTCGTCGTTAAATGTCTGATAAAGACACTTTCAGCCCTTCACAGGCAAATCACCCCCCACCCCTCCTTCCCATTCGACACTCCCAAAAAAGGCAGACACTTGCCGTCGGCAAGGTATCCGCTTTTGAAAATTGCAAGCGGCAAACTGACAGCAAGAAAACAGTCTGCCTCTTTTCAGTGAAACATTAAAGATAGTAATTGGACATTGGAGCAGGGAGGGATGTGTAGGTGATGTCATCATAGGGTGTTTGTTGGAAGCAGGAGGTCTTAAATCACGGGTTTGGCTTTGTCCTGCCATGCGTCGTGGCGGTGGCATGGACTCAGGTGCAGGTGAGTGGGCAGCCGTTTCATCACTGGATGTTACTGTTGTCATCAGTGCCGTTGGTCTCGGACATGTTCATCTTGCCCATGGAGTGGCCCACGTGGTTGACTCCATCCTTGCGGGGTGGCATGCGTTCGTTGATGCGGTCCAGACCTTTAGCCTCTTCGAAGCTGTTGATCTTGTGCTGTGGAGAGAAGCCGCGGATGGCTGCGGAGAGACGGGAAAAGCCCACAATGAACAACTAGACTCTTGGTTCTCATCAGCTTCCTGTAACTACATTTGTAAATAACGCCACGAGGCCTGTAATTTCTCTTTACTAGAATCTAAACTTATAATGCATAATATAATATATACACTGAACAAAATGATAAACGCAACACTATTGTTTTTGCCCCCATTTTTCATCAGCTGAACTCAAAGATCTAAGACTTTTTCTATGTACACAAAAGGCCTATTTCTCTCAAATATTGTTCACAAATCTGTCTAAATCTGCGTTGGTGAGCACTTCTCCTTTGCCGAGAAAATCCATCCACCTCACAGGTGTGGCATATCAAGATGCTGATTAGACAGCATGATTATTGCACAGGTGTGCCTTAGGCTGGCCACAATAAAAGGCCACTTTAAAATGTGCAGTTTTATCACACAGCACAATGCCACAGATGTCGCAAGTTTTGAGGGAGCGGCATGCTGACTGCAGGAATGTCCACCAGAGCTGTTGCCCATGAATTGAATGTTAATTTTTTTTTTTTTTCCCTCTTTTTAAACCATAAGCCGTCTCCAAAAGCGTTTCAGAGAATTTGGCAATACATTCAACCGGCCTCTCAACCGCAGACCACGTGCAACCACACCATCCCAGGATCTCCACATCCATTATCTTCACCTCCAAGATCGTCTGAGAACAGCCACCCGGACATCTGCTGCAACAATCGCTTTGCATAACCAAATAATTTCTGCACAAACTGTCAGAAAACCGTCTCAGGGAAGCTCATCTGCATGCTCGTCGTCTCGACCTGACTGCAGTTCGTCGTCATAACCGACTTGAGTGGGCAAATGCTCACATTCGATGGTGTCTGGCAGTTTGGAGAGGTGATCTCTTCTTGGATGAATACCGGTTTTCACTGTACAGGGCAGATGGCAGACAGCGTATATGGCGTCATGTGGGTGAGCGGTTTGCTGATGTCAACGTTGTGGATCGAGTGGCCCATGGTGGCGGTGGGGTTATGGTATGGGCAGGCGTATGTTATGGACAACGATCACATGTGCATTTTATTGATGGCATTTGAAATGCACAGAGATACCGTGACGAGATCCTGAGGCCCATTGTTGTGCAATTCATCCACGACCATCACCTCATGTAGCAGCATGATAATGCACGGCCCCATGTTGCAAGGATCTGTACACAATTCCTGGAAGCTGAAAACATCCCAGTTCTTGCATGGCCAGCATACTCACCGGACATGTCACCCATTGAGCATGTTTGGGATGCTCTGGATCAACGTATACGACAGCGTGTTCCAGTTCCAGCCAATATCCAGCAACTTCGCACAGCCATTGAAGAGGAGTGGACCAACATTCCACAGGCCCCAATCAACAACCTGATCAACTCTATGCAAAGGAGATGTGTGTTTTTTCCAATGCGTGAGGCACATGGTGGTCACACCAGATACTTACTGGTTTTCGGACCCCCCCGGACCCTTCAATACAGTAAAACTGCACATTTTAGAGTGGCCTTTTATTGTGGCCAGCCTAAGGCACACCTGTGCAATAATCATGCTGTCTAATCAGCATCTTGATATGCCACACATGTGAGGTGGACGGATTATCTCTGCAAAGGAGAAGTGCCCACTAACACAGATTTAGACAGATTTGTCAATATTTGAGAGAAATAGGCCTTTTAAGTACATAGAAAAAGTCTTAGATCTTTAGTTCAGCTCATGAAAATGGGGGGCAAAAACAAAAGGTGCGTTTATACATTAGTTCAGTATATAATAATATATATATATATAGAGAGAGAGAGAGCGAGAGAGAGAGAGAGAGATAGCTGAGATAGATATTGGCTTCAAGATTAATCGTCATTAATCGCATCCAAAATAAAAGTTTTTTTGTACATAATATATGTGTGTGTGTACTGTGTATATATATATAAATACACACACAAACATGTATATATTTAAGAAATATTTATGTGTATATATATATATTGAGTTTTTTATTAATGTAAATTATATGACTATAAAATTATATGGAAATATTTTCGAAATATATACTGTTCGTACATACATATATATGTAAACAAAAACTTTTATTTGGATGAGATTAATCACGATTAATCATTTGACTTAATATTACCTATATATTATAGATAGAATCAATTCAAAAGTTTGGGGGTCAGATGCTTTTCATATTAACATAATAAATAAAAAAAATAATAATTTTATTCTGCTCGTATTCGTTCCACCAAAAATTTAAGCCGCCACAGTGTTTTGAACATTGAGAGAAATGTTAATAAGAATGTTCGTTGAGTACCAATATTAGGAATGATTTTGACGGATCATGTGACGCTGAAGACGGGAGTAATGATTGCAGAAAATAAGCTTCGCCATTAAGGAAGAAATGACAATTTTAAAACAATATTTAGAAAACAGCTATTTTAAATTTAGTAATTATATTCTCAAGATTACAGGTTTATCATAGTTTTGATCAAACAAATGCATTCTTGGTGAGCGTAAAGAATTTTTTAACAAATCATTAAAAAATTCTTACAGACCAAACTTTTTGAACAGTACCTATATAGCTCGATTATTAAAAAATATCTATGGAGGATAATAAATAAATTTATCAATTTATTACACAATAAAATGTAAAAGTATAAATGACTATCAAAATGGAAAATCGAATTTAAAAATTCGATTTAAAAAGTAAAATAACGAATTATACATGATTTAAACTTGCAAATAGACATAAGTTAAAAGTACTATTGTAGTATAGTTTTCATCCAATTATAATAATTATTATAAATAATTAATACTTATACATAGTAAATTTTACTAGAACAATATTAGTAAATATTATGTACTACATTTCAATAAAATAATACTTTAAGAACGTATTACTAAACACAACTTTTAAAGTCATTGGTCAGTTGCAGTTCCTAATCCATTTGCCAACTGCTTTTTTTAATATTCATTTTTATCCAATTGGAAAATGCTAAAGAATCTCAAACGGAGACACACCAGCCTTAAGGGTTCCTCTGAAATGAAAAGCTTTAAGCCATTTCAGAGAAAATATCAAGACAACAAGTCAAAAGACTGGAAATATGGAGATCACCCCACCCTACCTGCTATTTTAACTATTTTGTTGATTTTTTATATAGAGGAAGTAGAAACCCCTTGAGTCCATCTATGTGTGTATCACTGAGGTGAGCTGTTCTCAGAAAGTGAGAGGTTGTAGAAGAGGAACACACTCTGGTTGGCTGAGAGTTCCTGATTGGGGTTAATCACATGCTATGCCCACACTAGAACCATGAGGGCCAGAGGAAAAGCAGCGCCCGACAGAACATATCCAAAAATCATGCCTCCAGTTTAGATGCTACCTCAAACCATCATGCAAGTAGTAAAAGGCATGTTCCTTTAATGTCACCACTCCAAAAGGGCACAGCAAATATCTGATTAAATTAGTTGCTGAAAAAAACCACTGACTTTTCTGTATAAATAGCATCTTGTGATTCCTTAGTTACATAATGGCTGTGTCTACAAACTAAAAAACACTGCACTAGCAGGCAATACAAGGAGGTAGGAAGGGATCAAGGCAAATCTGAATATGAGGATACTAAAATGCCTTCATCTGGTTGCTTTCTGAAGCCAGCATACAATAGATGTATCCTTCAATGCCTTCCTGCATGCAATTTGAGGATTGGCTGTAAATTTGTATATATTGTTGAAATTAGAATCATAAAATTATTCATGTAAATATACACTACCATCCACATGTTTGGAGTCTGTAAGATGTTTTAATGTTTTAGAAAGAATCATGCTCATTCTAATATGATGATTTGGTGCTTAGGAAACATTTCTTATGATTATCAGTGTTGAAAACAGTTGTGCTGCTTAACATTTTTGTGGAAACCGTGAAATTTGTTTTTCCAGGATTTTTTAATAGATAGAAAGCATTTTTTAATAGAAATATTTTGTATCATTATAAATGTTTTTACTGCCAATTTAATGAATCGTTGCTGAATAAAAGTATTAATTAAAAAAATAAATCCCAAACTTTTGAACAGTAGTGTGAAATGTATGCTTGGTTATCTCTAAAGCTCACTTGAATTTGGTTATTTGATCATTTGATGTGATGTTTTGGTGCCTAAAATTCACTTGTGCTGTCTGTTTAGTCATTGACTGACTGGATAATAAGGCAGGTGCCTTGTGTTTCGGACACAGCCACAGTGTAAGCAATCCAGACTATGACAGATTTCTTGAAAACTATTTGACACCAAACTGTTCCCAGACATGTGCAGTGCCCCTTCGTAGTGATCGGTGGCTTCCTGGTCTTGTTGCTCTAAAGTAGTGTGTTAGTTAGTTAGAGCAGTCAACTTCAGAATGTGGTGACCCTGGCGGAAAATCCAGCATACGACGATAGATGTGTTTTAAAATGTGTTCCCAACTGGTAGGTCCCATGTTGAACAAGAAACAAACCAGATACCAAACCATGTACCATTCCAAAACTCATCTACCATCGTAAGTTGGATTATGCCCAGATACATGTCCTGGAATTACCTTCTCCGTCTTCTTCCGTCTCGATGGCTTCAATGGCTTCGACGGTTGCTGGAGGGAGAGGAGGGGAGTGTGTTATACCTGAACAAGCCATGCAACAGCAGTAACGCACAGGCAGCAGTTGTGCACAAGCAGCGGCGGGCGCCGGGACGCATGCACTCCAACCAGACTATGGACCACAGACTCAGACAATCCCCTCAACCATTCGCACTTTGCAAGAGACTTCTCCTGCTTTCCACGCTTCCTGTGCTCTAGACATCCTACGAGCCTCCCAGAAACTCATTCTCACCCCAGTTTACCATTGACGGGTAAACCGACCCACTAATGTGTCCATGCTTTGGGGGAACTAAAAGAGCAGCACCCCAAAGCTTGGAGTTGTCAGAGGATACAGAAAGAGACAGATGGAGAGACAGGTGGAAGGGAGAGGGACAGACATAACAGAGACAGAAGAAGAGGAAATAAAAAGAAGCAGGAAAGAGAGGAGGAGGAGACAGAGGGAGACAAGAACCAAGGAACATGGCCAGTACTGGATCATGTGCTCACCACTCTGTATAGTCTGCTTGCCTCCAGAAAGCACCCCACTGGGGAGCATCCCGGTAGGGGTCAGACCCTTCAGGGTCAACACATTCTCACTCTCCTCTCTGCAAAGACAGCATAGGACCATCAGAAATAATAAAATACACATTACTGATATTTCACTACCATTCAAAAGTTTGCAGTCGGTACATTTTTTAGGATGTTTTTGAAAGAAGTCTCTTATGCTTACCAAGGCTGCATTTATTTGATAAAAAATACAGTAAAATTGTAATATTGTGAAATATTATTACAATTTAAAATAACTGTTTTCTATTTAAACATTTAAATGTAATTTACTGCTGCAATGCAAAGCTGAATATTCAGCACCATTACTCCAGTCTTTAGTGTCACATGATCCTTCAGAAATCAATCTAATATGTTGATTTGGTGCCCAAAAAGTATTTCATTTTATTATAATTGTTGGAAACAGTTGTGGAAACCATTTTTTCATGATTCATTGATGAAAAGAAAGTTCAAAAGAACAGAATTTATTTGAAATAAAATAATTTATACATTTTGAATGAATGCATTTCTTTAAAAAATCTTAATGACTCCAAAATTTTGCATGGTAGTGTACATATGAAAATGTCTTGAGTTATACAAACTTTATATTTAGTACATTAAAAAAAATGTAAAAAACTGGGGTCTGTCGAAAATTTCGGAGAAAAGGGTAATATTTACTGAAATTTACATTATTGGAGACTCATTCTGCATTCCAAAGGCTGGACAAAAAAACATGATATAAAGAAAAAAATAAAGGAAAAAAAATAAATATATACAAGCATATATTTGGCTTTAGTACATTGGCAATTTAAAGGGATAGTTCACCCAAAAATGACAATGCTGTCATTAATTACTCACCCTCATGTTGTTCAATCCCGTAAGAGCTTTGTTTATCTTCGGAACACACATTTTTGATGAAATCCGAGAGTTTTCTGACCCTGTATAGACAGCAAGGGTCCTACCATGGTCAAGGCCCAGAAAGGTAGTAAGGACATTGTAAAAATAGTCCATGTGACATCAGTGGTAAACTGTTTTTATGCAAGAATTATTTTTGTGTGCAAAGAAAACAAAAAATAATGACTTTATTCAACTATTTCTTCTTCTCCGTGTCAGTCTTCGATGCATGTTCTCGAGAGTACTCTTGTGAACACGTGCCAACTGTATTCTTGTAGCTTCATAAAATTAAGGTTGAACCACTGATGTCACATGGACTATTTTAACGATGGTCAGAAATCTCTCAGATTTCATCAAAAATATCCTAATTTGCGTTCTGAAGATGAACGAAGGTCTTACGTGTTTGGAATGAAATGAGGGTGAGTAATTAATGACAGAAGTTCATTTTTGGGTGAACTATCCCTTTAATGAAGTTTTGTTCACAGATCAACTTTTATGGTTTTCTCACATAGTATTAATGGACTATATATAGCAAAAAAAAAAAACCCCACCCTTATATTTTAGGAAAGAAGTCTCTCAAAGATACTCTCCACATAAAACTTGCAATTTTATGTTACAACCACAGATGTCAATATAGAGCCCAGAATTCCATGCTATTCCGTTTGAAATACTTTCTTTAAAATACCTTCAGTACCTTTAAAATTGTTTCTTGCATCAAAGTTTTGTGTTGCACTGAATATCAGCCATATCCTGATTTTAAAAAGCCTCTCCTCTATCTATCTACCTGATAAGCAAAAGTGGTCTCATAAGCGTGTGACCCAGCTGACCGCAGACTGAATGACTCCATTTGTACCTGAGCACGGAGAACATCTTGGCCATCTTCCCAATGGCACGGATCTTGTTCCTAATCACCTCTTTCCGAGCAGCTGCTGCATTGGCTGTGGGCGGAAATTAAAAATCAAGCAGTCTCAGTATAACCAGAGGCTAAAACCCCCCAGAAACTTTGATATTCTTACAGAAATTATGTGTATTGTGTTGGCGGCAGTTTTGGGAGCAACTAACCTAAAGAAGCGACACTACTAACTATTTTTTCAAAGTATTTTTTTCCAAGTACAAGTTACTTTTTCACTCACATTGTTACACTGTATAAAGTGTTTAGCATGAATTGGATTCATTCACACAAAACCCTTATTGTTGTTTGAGTCAGAAAAATACTGCTTCTGTTAAACTAAACAATAGTGCTAAAGAATAATTACAGCTTGTAGTTGTAGTTTACATTTCTTTAAATTATAAGTAGCTTGTAGCTTGAAAAAGTTTGGTTTTAAACTAGTCTCCCCAATACTGGTACAGTAGTTACGTTAGCGGCTAGCAAAGTCAAGTACTAGGACAAACTTAAGGGCTATTACAAGCACAGTATCACAAGAGTGCTACTTAACAGGAAATATACTGAAAGAACTATGAGTCATAATTCAGGATGTACCTGACGTCAAAGAAAAGGCCCTTTCTGTCGAGAAATCACAATCATGTTTCATGCTGGGGAACTCATAAATTACGTTCATCTTCTACATGCAATATAAAGGACACTGTGGCGCAAATGAGTGAAGATGTCTCACCGTCAAAGATCTCGTCTCCATCATTCATCAGCTCATCATCAGAACAGATGCTCAACACATTTACCAGCATCTCCGTGACTGCAGGCAAAACAACAACACTCAATCACAACATATCAAAACAACATTCAGTTGAAAGTATTGGACATTAGCAAAAGCTTTCTGTTTTATCTTAAGGAAAAAATATTGATGATTGTCAAGTTTTGTGTTAAGATTTTTGCATTAAAGGATTAGTTCACCCAGAAATGAATGGTGTTGTTTTTATAATTATTTGTATAATAATATACATAATAGCTCCGATCATGGCATCCTCCATTCACCGGTTGTTGACGTATGTAAATGTCGTGCATAAAGACTTCTCTGTTGGCTGCTTCAAAGCTTCTGCTGCCGGTGCGAATGCAACCAGGAAAACGGCCAGAGGGAGAAATTGGTTCTCTAGGAACCCCCCTGCTAGCTAGTTCCTAGAACTACACGGTGCGAAAGCCCCTAATGGGCTACTGAATCAATTGGTTCACACGATTAGTTCAAATTGGATTGTAAGTTGTTTGGATGTAAGACTGAACATAAGAACATTTTCTCCCAACATCTGAGCTGCTGAGGACGCAGTGGATTACTTCTATTTTTCAAGGTAATGTGCCTCAAAATCTACCTAAATACATGTATCACTCCAGACTCCTTTGTGAATGTCATGTCGTTATAGTGCTTAGCGTTTTAAATGTATTTGCGTACATTAAGTAGCGTGGTCGTGTGGCTCGGTCAATTGATCGGCGTGAGCTCTGTAACATCGCACTGTTTTGTCCCACTTTCAGTACATTTGGCTTCCCATATGTACGGCTAAACACCGGTTCTCTCGCTCTCAGTTATGTTGCTTCTACTAGCTGTTTCTAGGTATATGTATGTAATGCAAAGTGGGGAGCGGCTACACAATGCCCTATCTGGAGACATAGGGGGGGGGGGGAGGCACGGGGGGGGGGGGGGGGGGGGGGAAAGGGGTGGGAATATGCAGCTCATTTGAATTAAAGAGATACGTTCCAAAAAGCTCTTTTTGAGGACCCACCAAAAATGACATTTTCCAGCTGTTATAATAAATGATCTGTTGGTTATTTTGAGCTGAAATTTCACAGACACATTTTGGGGACACCCAAGACCAATATTACATGTTGTAAAAATGGGCATAATAGGTGCCCTTTAACTTCTTATTTACTGAAATGTTGTATAAAATCACTTTTGCACTCGTGTTCTTCGTGACAAAAACAGCACTTGTGTGATATTGCCCTCGCTGCTCGTGTGCTATCGCTTATCATATGATATAAATATGAGACAAAACCTCACACAGGGGCATTTCTGCACCAATATCTTGAATTTTAGGGCATAACTGCATTTATGGAGTTGTTGCCCTGCATCATATTTGTCAACAGTCAACTGTATGAAATGCAAGATGATGTACAGGTCTGGGGGCGGGGCCTGTTTTAACTGCGTTAAAATATTTTAATTGCGTTATTTATATATATACAGTGGGTACGGAAAGTATTCAGACCCCCTTAAATTTTTCAATCTTTGTTATATTGCAGCCATTTGCTAAAATTATTTAAGTTAATTTTTTTTCCTCATTAATGTACACACAGCACCCCATATTGACAGAAAAACACAGAATTGTTGACATTTTTGCATATTTATTAAAAAAGAAAAACTGAAATATCACATGGTCCTAAGTATTCAGACCCTTTGCTCAGATTTAGTAGAAGCACCCTTTTGATCTTATACAGCCATGAGTCTTTTGGGGAAAAATGCAACAAGTTTTTCACACCTGGATTTGGGGATCCTCTGCCATCCCTCCTTGCAGATCCTCTCCAGTTCTGTCATTTTGGATGGTAAACGTTGGTGGACAGCCTTTTTAGGTCTCTCCAGAGATGCTCAATTGGGTTTAAGTCAGGGCTCTGGCTGGGCCATTCAAGAACAGTCACAGAGTTGTGAAGCCACTCCTTCGTTATTTTAGCTGTGTGCTTAGGGTCATTGTCTTGTTGGAAGGTAAACCTTCGGCCCTGTCTGAAGTCCTGAGCACTCTGGAGAAGGTTTTCGTCCAGGATATCCCTGTACTTGGCCAAATTCATCTTTCCCTCGATTGCAACCAATCCTCCTGTCCCTGCAGCTGAAAAACACCCACAGCATGATGCTGCCACCACCAGGCTTCACTGTTGGGACTGTATTGGACAGGTGATGAGCAGTGCCTGGTTTTCTCAACACATACCGCTTAGAATTAAGGCCAAAAAGTTCTATCTTGGTCTCATCAGACCAGAGAATCTTATTTCTCACCATCTTGGAGTCCTTCAGGTGTTTTTTAGCAAACTCCATGCGGGCTTTCATGTGTCTTGCACTGAGGAGAGGCTTCCGTCGGGCCACTCTGCCATAAAGCCCCGACTGGTGGAGGGCTGCAGTGATGGTTGACTTTCTACAACTTTCTCCCATCTCCCGACTGCATCTCTGGAGCTCAGCCACAGTGAACTTTGGGTTCTTCTTCACCTCTCTCACCAAGGCTCTCTCCCCCGTAGCTCAGTTTGGACGGACGGCAGCTTAGGAAGGTCTGGTCGTCCCAAACGTCTTCCATTTAGGATTATGGAGGCCACTGTGCTCTTAGGAATTTTAAGTGCAGCAGAAATTTTTTTGTAACTTCGGCCAGATCTGTGCCTTGCCACAATTCTGTCTCTGAGCTCTTCAGGCAGTTCCTTTGACCTCATGATTCTCATTTGCTCTGACATGCACTGTGAGCTTATATAGACAGGTGTGTGGCTTTCAAAATCAAGTCCAATCAGTATAATCAAAAACAGCTGGACTCAAATGAAGGTGTAGAAACACCTCAAGGATGATCAGAAGAAATGGACAAAACCTGAGTTAAATATGTGAGTGTCACAGCAAAGTGTCTGAATACTCAGGACCATGTGATATTTAAATTTTTCTTTTTTAATAAATCTGCAAAAAATGTCAACAATTCTGTGTTTTCTGTCAATATGGGGTGCTGTGTACATTAATGAGGAAAAAAAAAAAAAAAACTTAAATTGATTTTAGCAAATGGCTGCAATATACAAAGAGTGAAAAATTTAAGGGGGTACGGAATACTTTCCGTTACCCACTGTATATGTCACACTCCACTACTGTGAGGAGCATGGAGCAAGGAACGAGGAGACGAGGAGTTGACTTCAAACACAGAGACTTCAATAATATCCGAGGAACCAGGAAATCACACATAGCGGGAAAGCGATCACTACAGGACGTGGCAACTAAGAAAGGAACACTTTAATATACACAAAAACAGACAAGGGGAAGAGAGAAACATCTGGCATCAAACACCATAATTAAACATGAGGGAAAAAAAAATAACAAAATATAAAAATGATTAAAGGTTTTTCTCATGGAACCATGGGGAAAACAAAACGACAAGACACAGGACGACAATATATATATATCTATATTTATATTAGATATATTAATATCAGTATATTGTCGTGGAAAAGTTAATTTATGTCAGTAATTCAACTCAAATTGTGAAAACTCGTGTATTAAATAAATTCAATGCACACAGACTGAAGTCGTTTAAGTCTTTGGTTCTTTTAATTGTGATGATTTTGGCCACATTTAACAAAAACCCACCATTTCACCATCTCAACAAATTAGAATATGACATGCCAATCAGCTAATCAACTCAAAACAACTGCAAAGGTTTCCTGAGCCTTAAAATGGTCTCTCAGTTTGGTTCACTAGGCTACACAATTCATGGGGGAAAAAAAAAAACAAAAAAAAAAAAAAAAAAAAGACGACTGCTGATCTGAAGTGTCCATGAAGAACAATCATTGAACCTTCACAAGGCAGGTAAAGCACAACATTAATGCCAAAGACGGCTGGCTGTTACAGAGTGCGTATCAAAGCATGTTAACAGAAAGTTGAGTGAAGGAAAAAGTGTGGAAGAAAAAGGATGCACAACCAACCGAGAGAACCCGCAGCCTTATGAGGATTGTCAATCAAAACGATTCAAGAATTGAGTGAACTTCACAAGGAATGGACAGAGGCTGGGGTCAAGGCATCAAGAGCACCACACACAGACGTGTCAAGGAATTTGGCTAACGTTGTCGTATTGCCTTGTTAAGCCACTCCTGAAACCACAGACAACATCAGAGGCGTCTAACCTGGGCTAAGGAGAAGAACTGGACCGTTGCCCAGTGGTCCAAAGTCCTCTTTTAAGATGAGAGCAAGTTTTGTATTTCATTGGAAACCAAGGTCCTAGAGTCTGGAAAAAGGGTGGAAAAGCTCATAGCCCAAGCTGCTTGAAGACCAGTGTTAAGTTTCCACAGTCTGTGATGATTAAGGGTGCAATGTCATCTGTTGGTGTTGGTCCATTGTGTTTTTTTGAAAACCATTGTCACTGCACCCGTTTACCAAGAAAATTTTGGAGCACTTTGTGCTTCCTTCTGCTGACCAGATGATTGAAGATGCTGATTTCATTTTCCAGAAGGATTTGGCACCTGCCCACACTGCCAATAGCACCAAAAGTTGGTTAAATGACCAACACGGTGTGCTTGAATGGCCAGCAAACTCACCAGACCTGAACCACATAGAGAATCTATGGGGTATTGTCAAAGAGGAAAATGAGAAACAAGAGACAAAAAAAAATGCAGATGAGCTGAAGGCCACTGTCAAAGAAACCTGGGCTTCCATACACCTCAGCAGTGCCACAAACTGATCACCTCCATGCCACGCCGAATTGAGGCAGTAATTAAAGCAAAAGGAGCCCCTACCAAGTATTGTACATGTACAGTAAATGAACATACTTTCCAGAAGGCCAACAATTCACTAAAACTGTTTTTTATTGGTCTTATGAAGTATTAAAATTTGTTGAGATAGTGAATTGGTGGGTTTTGTTAAATGTGAGCCAAAATCATCACAATTAAAAGAACTAAAGACTTAAACTACTTCAGTCTGTGTGCACTGAATTTATTTAATACACAATTTTCACAATTTGAGTTGAAGTACTGAAATAAATTAACTTTTCCACAACATTCCAATTTATTGAGATGCACCTGTATATAATAGTGCTGTCAAAATTAGCGCATTAACACAGGCAATCTTTTTTTTTTCAGTTTAACTCGTTAAAAATAGTTCACAACATGAACCAGGGGGCAGGGCTAGGGTCAGCCACCCCACTCACAACAGCTGCTTCTGTCTCTTTTTTTTGGACACAAATTCTGTTTATTTAGACGCGCAGAACGTCTTTACCACATCAAACAGGAGACTTTTCAGATGCTCCACTTCGCCTCAGCGTCAGGCACGAGTCCAAACGAACAGGTGATGAGGAACTTCAGTACAACATCAGTGAACTGATGTCAAATGAGATGTTGTCAGGCCATATGTCAGTAAAAACAAATTTCTTTCTCCGTCTGCTGTATTGTGCTTGGAACCACATGTCTACAATTGCACACACAAATGAGCTGGCGCGCTGTATATCATTTCATATTAAAGCGCAATTATACATAAAAGGTTGTGAGAAAACACAATGCATGTCAGATCCGCGTCACGTTTAGCAGCGGCAGCTCTTAAAAAAATAGCAGCCAACAAACCTAATAACACAGAAAAAAGAAAAAAAAGAGGAAATCAATAACATTTGTAGCTTTAAAGATTCAAATTAGAATTCAGTGTTTGATAACTTTATTCAATTTCTGTGTATTACCTACTTGTTGAAGGGCACAGGTATGACATTTATTATAATGGGTTTATGTGAAGATTGTTTTAAGTTAAATTATAAGTTGTTAATTTTTAAAGTCTAATAAATGTTAAAATTGATAGCTCTCATTTATACTGTAATGTTGAATAGCTATATTCAATGGTCAATTTCATAGAGACATCAGTATTGGTATACTCACCTTTAGTCATAAAAAAGATGCCACTAAACAAATGTTAAAAAAATATACTGCCTTTATGTTGTTTGTACATTGATTTGAAGATTGCATGTGAAATTATTACAATATAAAAGTATACTTAAAAACTTGAATGGTAGGTGGTATTACTTGCGATTAATTTAAGAAAAAAAAAAAAGTGTGAATAATTAAAAATGTTTAATCGATTGACAGCACTGATATATACTGTATGTATATACAGTGGGGCAAATAAGTATTTGATACACTGCCGATTTTTTAAGTTTTCCCACTTACAAATAATGGAGAGATCTGTAATTTTCATCGTAGTTACACCTCAACTGTGAGAGACAGAATCTAAAAAAAATCCATTAAATCACATTGTATGATTTTTAAATAATTACTTTCCATTTTATTGCATGAAATAAGTATTTGATCAACTACCAACCAGCAAGAATTCTGGCTCCCACAGACCTGTTAGTTTGTCTTTAAGAAGCCCTCCTATCCTCCACTCATTACCTGTATTAACTGCACCTGTTTGAACTTGTTACCTGTATAAAAGACACCGGTCCACACACTCAATCAACCAGACTCCAACCTCTCCACTATGGGCAAGACCAAAGAGCTGTCTAAGGACACCAAGGACAAATTGTAGACCTGCACAAGGCTGGGATGGGCTACAGGACAATAGGCAAACGGCTTGGTGAGAAGGCAACAATTGTTGGCGCTATTATTAGAAAATGGAAGAAATTCAAGATGAATGTCAATCTCCCTCGGACTGGGGCTCCATGCAAGATCGCGCCTCGTGGAGTATCAATGATCCTGAGAAAAGTGAGGGATCAGCCTAGAACTACACGAGAGGACCTGGTCAATGACCTGAAGAGAACTGGGACCACAGTCTCAACGGTTACCATATTAGTAACACACTACACCGTCATGGAATAAAATCCTGCAGCGCGCGCAAGGTCCAGGCCCGTCTGAAGTTTGCCAAAGACCATCTGGATGATCCAGAGGAGGCATGAGAGAAGGTCGTGTGGTCAGAGGAGACCAAAATAGAAGTTTTTGATATAAACTCCACTCGACGTGTTTGGAGGAAGAAGAAGAATGAGTATAATCCCAAGAACACCATCCCAACCGTGAAGCATGGGGGTGGAAACATCATGCTTTAGGGATGCATTTCTGCAAAGGGGACAGGACGACTGCACCGTATTGAGGGGAGGATGGATGGGGCCATGTATCGCGAGATTTTGGGCAACAACCTCCTTCCCCTCAGTAAGAGCATTGAAGATGGGTCGTGGCTGGGTCTTCCAGCATGACAATGACCCCAAACACACAGCCAGGGCAACTAAGGAGCGGCTCCGTAAGAAGCATTTCAAGGTCCTGGAGTGGCCTAGCCAGTCTCCAGACCTGAACCCAATAGAAAATCTACGGAGGGAGCTGAAACTCCGTGTTTCCCAGCAACAGCCCCAAAACCTGAAAGATCTGGAGAACACCTGTATGGAGGAGTGGGCCAAAATCCCTGCTGCAGTGTGTGCAAACCTGGTCAAGAACTACAGGAAACATCTGACCTCTGTAATTGTAAACACAGGTTTCTGTACCAAATATTAAGTTCTATTTTTCTATTGTATCAAATACTTATTTCATGCAATAAAATGGAAATTAATTATTAAAAAATCATACAATGTGATTTTCTGGATTTTTTTTTTTGAATTCTGTCTCTCACAGTTGAGGTGTACCTACGATGAAAATTACAGATCTCTCCATTCTTTGTAAGTGGGAAAACTTGAAAAATCGGCAGTGTATCAAATACTTATTTGCCCCACTGTATGTATATATGAAATATAGGTACCTTTCTCCCCCACAAATGGCAGCGACCAGGTGAAGACATCCATGAAATTTGGCAGCCAGTAAGGATGAGGGGAGCAGTTAAACTGCCGGATGTTCATTACATTGTTCTCATACTTCAGGACGGCAGCTGAGGAAGTGAATAATAAGAAAAAGTGAGCCTCCAGCTTATGAAAATTCGCAAATCAATAATATGAGAAATAATCTCAAGAGAGCGTGGCTTCCTGAGCCGCTGGGTTTGTTTCCTAATCGACTAA
The DNA here is from genome assembly GCA_018155175.1 of Sinocyclocheilus anophthalmus. Classification (NCBI taxonomy): domain Eukaryota; kingdom Metazoa; phylum Chordata; class Actinopteri; order Cypriniformes; family Cyprinidae; genus Sinocyclocheilus; species Sinocyclocheilus anophthalmus. Next base: position 88,537 of record JADLZN010008916.1, read on the forward strand.
TTCAAGTAGAATCGCTGTCTACATTTTTGGCTGAAACATTGTGTACACACAATGATATGACAAAACCCAAGCTAAATTAGCTTTATAAGGAAAAACATGTCAATCAAACATGGTGTTAATACATCTGGATATACAGTATATCAATTTTGTATGTGGCTGAACATTCATTTTCACAAAAAGCCTCCACTAGATGGTACTGCTGAGAGGTTGACCCTGTTCCATCAGCGGATGATAAGACCACATGGATGGAGTCACTCAAGCTGATGGTCTTGCCCACGCTCTCATCCAGCTCTCTGTTCCCATCACAATGCTCCATTTTTCTCGCACATAAGGAAAACACGACTCACCTTTATTATTGTAAACATCAAGGTAGTTTGGCGCAGAGAAAATTGTAATTAGGGAAGGGAAGCCAGTGGTCTGACTCTTCCTGTACATCCGGTACCTTTTAGAAGAGAGAGAGAGCGAAGACAAACACACTTTAATTGACTTTTTATAGACAAAATGTGCAGAAAACTGTGTGTATGAAAAAAGTGTACCCTTAAAAGTACACCTTAGTACCTTATCTACACCTAAAGGGTGCATATTAATACACAAAAATTTAAATACAGAGTGAAAGACAGGTAATACGTACCCTGCATCCTGTGCTTCATGTGCTCGAATGATTGATAACAAGTTATTATTCTGTAGGAAGTCACAGACAGCCGGATAACTGCAATACAGAGATTGAGAGAAGGAAAGGAGAATGAGAGAGAAAATAAGAGCCAACATTCAGAAACTGTGGGTGGACGTGTCTCATTAATGTTGTATTGTTCTTTTCAATGCTTTCCACTGTCAGCCAACCAAAACATTCATGTGTGAATGGAGCATGGGTGCAGTTCAACATGTGTCCAGAAGGGTGGGCTCAACTGTTGTTGTGCAGCATTATCATGTTGTTAACAGATTTCCTGAGAAAGAAATCCTGTTTTTTGTTTTTTACATATTTGCAATTATAGTTCACATATCTATAGAATAGATATAGAATACATTCACAGTCTCAGCAGACCCAACATGATTTGAGTTTCAATTAAATTACTCATTCAAAGTATTGTGATACTTTATCTCACAATGCTGAATCTATATTTTTATGCCAATCATTTTTGCTACATTTTGTAGTACATTTTTCATATTTTTGGTAAAAAGGAGGTCACTATTCAGAGCAACTCAATTCTTTTGGTAACACTGTTTCCACTGGTTTTGTAACAAATGCATTGCTCCTCATTAGTTAATGCTAGTTAATGCATTAACTAATGTTAACTAATGGGACCTTATTGTGTAGTGTTGCGATTGTTACTTTTCATTTAAACTCAGAATGACAATACAATTGCTATACACTAAAATAATAATAAAAAAACACTGCAATATCATAGTATTTTTTTTACTTCTGGAACCATTGGGTTTTCCTACAGGGATTGTAAAAAAGTCTTTGTTAAAGTGTTATATGCCATTAACTAAGCCAAACAGCTACGAGGTGAATCATAACATTACAAACTTTGATTTAAAGCAAGAAAGTATTTGAAAATCAGACAAAAATACAAAATTACAGCTGAGTACTTAACGGCTTTGGTGAGGGAAAAAACTACAATCCCATGAAGCACTGCAAATGACAATAGAATGAAGAACAATGGAGAGTTATTTAACTAATAATTTTATATTTGTTTATTATACATATGGAAACAATTTTTTTGCAAAATATGCATAAATATACATATAGTTAAGTATTTTGACAGCATAGCAACTGCCGCCTCGATTACGTTATAAGTTCATGGTAATGGGCGTTCATGCAGAGCACTTTTGGCACAAATGTGATCACCATGACTCTGATAGTGGAAATTTCAGTACAGAATCATGGCGTAATGTGTAGTTCCATGACAAATTTCAACTGTAAAGAGGAAATTAATTAAAAAGATTAAAATAAGAAAAAAAGGCAATGCCAAACTAAGGATTCAACTAAAAACCATTTTATACATTCAATTAACAACATCAGAACTCCACAGTGCTGGCCTTTATGGCCTGATAATTCATGTTCCAAAAGTCACTAACAGTGAAAAATTTACCTTACAGACCCTGACTGTGGATCTCTGCCACAAATCAAAAAAACTGACTGACTATCTTATCCTTGATTTCCACCCACAGACAGGAGATGTTAGGCAGCATGTTCATGATGCTCTTTTTACAAACAATGAAAATAAGTGAGATGGTGCTGCTACAAGCTCATGTGAGAAAGCTGCAACATTAGTTCTGCCTACAACCAAAGGAGAGTGTTTAAAGGGGGGTGTGAGCTGCTCTTGGTCGTTCTCTCTCTCGTGTGTGGGCTAATGAGGGCATGCTGCTTTACCGTGCTCTCTACAAAAGCACTCTTCTGCATCTGGCTTCTCGCTCCGCATCACTCGCTCCGTTGGGGAGAAGAGGAAACAGGCGTCCTGGCAACACGCACTGCAGAGCCCTTGGTGTTGTTGGATAATCGCAATAGCTGAGTTGCCACTGCTGGCTGCAGGTAAGGCTCTCACTACCATCATTCCAGCTCACTCTTTTGCTGAATACAGTGCGATGCAAAGGCTGAAAGGGCGACCCCCATCTTCCTCGTCGACAGTCACAGAGTCTCGCATGACCAGACGTTTGATCAACATAAAATATGGTCCACTTCAAACTTAATCTGACAAAGAAGCGTTCACATATGGCGCTTTTCCATTGCATGATACGGCACGGTACAGCTCGGTACGGTTCACTTTTGGGGGTTTTTTCACTGGGTATAGTACCTGGTACCTGGTACTTTTTTTAGTACCACTTCGGTTTGGGTTCCAAGTGAACCGTACCGTTACCAAAACGTGATGTGTAAACTGCTGATCACGGATTGGCTGGAGAGAATCGTCACTAACAGCGTCACTGAACTTGCGACACAAACACAAGAGAACTGCTAGATTTAAATCAGCACAGCCAGCGAAGGGTCGAACGCCAATGTTGCGGAAGTAAGCGTCCTTGGTTGATAGCAGGAGGACTGGATTCAACAGCGAAAGCTTGATGGGGCGACGCAGAATGAAAAAGTTTTTCAGGAGTCGCGGTAGTAGAGGCGGCGCAACTATAATGACATGTCTATAATCCCGCCCACTCTAAAGCTGTATTGAACTGCAGTGGAAACGCAAACCGAGACGAGCCGTGCCGTACTGAGCCGAGTCGCACTACGCAGTGGAAAAGCGACATTAGACAAATAAGTAAGATTTTTACATACTAGAAACCATAGCGGAAAATACATGAATTTGGGAGAAGTACATATTATTTGCAGACATAATTTAAAGAAATATTGTTTGTTGCAAATTCATCTCAATTGACAGCACTTGTGTTGATGAACCACCAAAAATAATTTCAAATCATCTCGTGATTTCTTCACCAAAAAAATATTTTATCTGCGTTACAGTGAGGCACTTAAAGTAAGGGCGCATTTTCTGTTGTTCGGCGAATATTCACGGGTGAAATCTAGTCAGTTCAATAGGAATTCAAACAATCTTAAATTTCGTCTGAGAATTTCTCTAAGCAGATTTCGCAACGGGTTCAAGTTGGTCATGTGGATTCGCTGTGTTAATCAGCAGAAAGCTGTTTAAAAGTGCCTTAAAATAAAAGAGCTATGATTTATACATTGCTACACAAACAGTACAAAAAGAAGACAATGGGGCTCTAAATTTTGCCGAAATTTCGCTAATGTGAATGTGAAGTAAATGGAGCAAATGATAAGCTTCACATTTCTGTGATGATTCACATTACATTTGCATTTTTGCTTTTTTATAGGAAAATAATTGTTTTGTGGTAATTGTCCCTTCGCAGGGAGTTTGACTGACAGGCGAGCTGACCAATCACAATGCCGAATCTGCCAGACACCAGACAGTCGGTGGACTTGAACTTGAAAAATTGTGTTGAAACAAGGTACTATCTGATGTTCATTCATGTATATTTTGTGCTATAACTAGTAAAGAGGAAGAGATTATCACTTCACATGCTGCTTAAACTGAGATGCTGCAGCGATCTGTCACGACACATGCATTTCTTCAAAAAATGACAGTTTTTAAGCTGAGACTTTGTTTCATACCTAAAGTAACCTGCTCTGTCTTGTCTGTCGGCACATTGTCAGTTTTCTCTTTGCTCCACAATGTAATTTTCACTGCGTGATGCGTGAGAACATGATGTGTGGCGTGAGAGCGGCATGGCTTGTCGGACATAGCAACATCAACTGGAGAGGGTCTTTTCAAAAGGTCAATTAACATTATGCCAAAAATGCTTAACTTGTATTGAACTTGTATTGAATATTCTGTATAAAATGCTCATAAATAAAATGTAATTAATTTTTATATTTATACTAATTATACTTACATTTACACTAATTGCTTCTTCTATTCTCTAAATATTCTCTCTTCATTTGTGCAAACGATCTATGGGAACCATATACATGGAGTCTGCAAGTGCATAAAGGCAGTCACATAAACAAACAGAGTGAATGGAGTGAAAGAGGAGTGATTAAACACCAACATGGTGATTCAGGGAGGTGGGCAGCTCGAAGAACACTGACAACACAGATTAAAACAAATGGCTTCTGTGCGCCTTCCATAACAGAGATGTGAGTGGGTATGTATCTGTCTAAGTAGAGTATGCAGCGCCGTGTGTATGTGTGATGAATTCAGTCGTGTGTGTTCTGTAACATGGCTGCCTCTGGTATTATGCATATAACACAGAGACACACTAATGAATGTAGGGCTCCAAACCACTGGCCAAAATCTGCAGTTTACACCAGACACTAAACACTGGATAGATAGCTAGATAGATACTGTTTGGTTTCAGAAAACGACATGCTAATGCTAATGCTAAAACACGAACATTTAAACGCTGAAAAAAAACAGACCAATCTTCACTCTCGCTCAGAAACAAACACTTATTCTCACATACACCAGTGTACTGCCGTTCCATCAAATTTTCAGCAGAGTGTGTGAAATATTAAGAGTCTGTAGCTCTATGCAGTCAGAGCAGAGGACAGAAAACAACATCAACCCTGAGCACCTGGAGGGACCCAACAACCTGCCACCGACCCAGCTGTCCCCACACATACATACACACAAATATATCCGCCCACATATGTGCACAATATGTTACACAACATCAATGCACACACATATGCACATTCATGGCATCGCGGCAGCGGAATTAAGACATACATATAGAATCTCACACAAATGTGGGATAAAAAGCTGCAATTACCATTTATATTTTTTATTCTGTGGCAGTAATAAGATTCCATAGGTTTCAAATGCCACATTTAAACCTCTAAAAACAAAATTTTTGTGTATTTTATCCTCCAAGTAGGAATCCTAATATCATAATTTTCAATATCTGCTGGTTAAATGAGTGAACAAAAAATTTATATATAAACATATATTTTTTTAATATTTTGAAAACAACTACAAAAATATCTGCCACCATTCAAAAGTTTGGGGGCAATACATTTGTTCAAAGACCCTGGAAACTTTTATTCTGCAAGGTTGCATTAAATTGATTAAAAGTGACAGGAAAGACATTTATAAATGTTACAAAAATATTGAGATTAATAACGGCTGTATGCTTTAAAAAAAAAAAAAAGTAATATGGATTTAATTTCACAAACCATTTAACATTGATAATAACAAAAAATGTTTCCTGAGTAGCATCAGTATGATTTCTGAAGGATCATGTGACACTAAGGGTTAGATTTACTAACAGCTTGCGCCATCGCAAACCGTCTTTTGGTGTTAAAATAGTCCTGTCAGCATTAAGAAGCACAGTGAAGAATTAGCGCTGAAAAGGCCCGTGGGGACACAGTTTTTTTGTGGCTGACCTTATTGAATATGCATTTGTATGAGTTTCCCTTTCAGATGCAAAATTTATGGGAGGAGAATATTACAATGAATCACGCAATGTGATTTAATGTTTGCACTCGTCAAATTACTGGTATTTGCGCCATTATTTAACGCCCAAAAAAAGCATGTCTTAAACTTGTCACGGACCAGGTGTGTGGAGGCAGGCAGGATGACCAGGACGACAAGGATACAAAATAAGGATATTTAATGTAGCACAACAAGGCAGAGACAGACAGACAGACAGACACACGGGGTAACATTCACAATAACCGACAAACTAGAACACAAGAGACAGGAACAGATATAAGGTGGATAACGAGGGGCAGACAGTTGAGCACAATGAGGTGATTAACTAATAATTAGACGGGCTAAACCAACACAAGGGGAAGAAACCACAACAAACAGTCCACAGGGGTGTTACAAAACTATTTTGCGCATTTGTTGCTAGGAAAAGGCACCACAGAGAACACAGGAATGCCAGAGGAACACTTTATCCAAATCCTTTTTGCTAATTTGCGCTGTGCTTGGTAGATTGCATTGGTCATTATGGAACTTAGATGTTGCGTCTGTATTCTTTAATTTGCGCATTGTCAGTAAATCACCTGCAGAAATTTCAACGCCCATCTACGCTGTTTTGGAATTGCGCTCTCGCGCTAATTTGCCCTATTTAGTCAAACTGGCCCTAAGACTGAAGTAATGGCTGCTGAAAATGCAGTTTTGCATCACAGGAATAAATTACATTTAAAAAAACATAATATTTTAAATTGTAAGAACATTTCACAATATTACTGTTTTTACTATATTCATTATGCTGATAATCCCATTATAGGTTATTTAATGGCAGATTCTTTTGACAACTTTTAGTATGACAGCATATTCCCACTCAGACACATCAAAACACACACAAAAACCACCCACCTGTAGAAATATGAGCATCCTCTGACTGTGTTGTTGCTAAAGTACTCTTGGCTCTTTTCATTGCCGAAGTCCTCCAAGGGATCGGCCCAAAGCAAATCACACATAGGCCCGAATGCTGGGGGCTCCTTAAACCGGTCCAACTAGGCAACAGAGACACAAATATAATACAGAATACAAAAATACACACACAAATACTGCTTTCTTGTAGCCATGCATGAAATCTTTCTCCTCCCACACAGCGCTGCTGTTCACGCATGGCTTGGCAGTACCTTCTTTATGTCGTCTAAGGTCTGTATTTCTGGGGACAGGCCACCGTGGACGCACAGGAACTGCTGGTTCATGAGAGCTGCCAAGGGCAGACAGTCAAATGCGCCCATACAGGCATCGTAAACCTGCTCTGAATACTTGATTTTACCTGATAGACAGTGAGGGAGAAAAACAGCAAGTGAGTACAAAGGAAAATAAGTCGTTTTGGTCACACTTTAGTTTGGGGACCAATTCTCACTATTAAATAATAGATCACCCAAAAATGAACATTTTGTCATCATTTATTCACCCTCATGTCATTCAAAACCTGTATGAGTTTCTTTCTTATGTTGAACACAAAAGAAGATATTTGGAAGAATTTTGAAAAACCACAGTTGTTGGGGACCATAACCCTGTTCGATTACCAGCATTCTTCAAAATATTTACTTTTATGATCAACATATGAAAGAAACTCAGGTTAATACAGGTTTGGAACGACATTTATTTTTGACCTGAAAACCACTTTTAATGTCAGTCAAGCTTTCAAAACAGGCTGTATTTGCTACTGTACCTTTAAGACAAGGAAAGATGTTACGAATATTGGTTATTTTTAGCATAATGGCGTAGTTTACACTGTAGTTGTTATCAATTCTGGTCATATTCTAATAAAGTAAAAATTCTGACATTGTAGGCATGACTGAGACTGCATTGTTATCATTAATGCATGTTTACACACTGCATCATGTTGCGAAGGTAACTCATTATGACAAAGAAACAGAAAGAAAGAAAACTGTTTTTTTTTTTACAGTTATTTTGCAAAAACAAACTAATATTTGTAGCAAGCAACAGCTATTTTGTTATAACAGCACTTATCATGTTTTTCTCCGGTCTCATTAGATTCCTACTGGGACCGAACTTTAGCGGTCAGCCCCATGTGTCTCAGTGCGTCACAAACACTCACACACAAGATAAACAGTGTTTCCAGACGGAAGAGGGTTTTTTTTCTCTCTCAGTGTGTCGACGCGTGTCCTATTCTCATTATGTCTCAATACACCGCCTCTCAAAAGCATTTGTAACCATGGCGACAGGTCAGTGGAGTAGACACAGAAAGAGTTTGCCGTCAACTCCGCACCTCTCCCTCCAACCTCACCTGTCTCTGTGCTCCGCCGCTCGGCCTCATGGGAAAGCTCCATTCTGAAGCATTACCTCATACTCCACATCCCACCCCTCCTCCACCCCTCCCAACTGCTCTGCGTTATAAACCTCATTCTCTTTAAATGGATAGATTTGTCCTTTCAGGAACAATAGACATTGTAGGAAATTATCAAAGGGAACTGAGGGTTGTGCTCCGTTATTCTAATATATATATATAATATGATAAATCAATCTGTGTATTAATTACGGAAAAATAACCTTTTAATATAGGAAAACGATCACAAATCATGACTCTTTTAAAACGGAAATTATAATAAAATATCAAAAAAAACGACAAATGTTGAACTCTAATAAAATATAACAATTACATTAAATATATATACACTACCGTTCTACAGTTTGAGGCTGGTAAGATTTTTTAAACTGTTTTTAACACTTTTTATGATCCACAAGGCTGCATTATTGGTCAAAAAGAATATAGTAAAAACAGTAAATTCTTACAATTTTAAAAATATTTGTTTGTCTATATTTTAAAAGTAATTTTCACGCCCTGAATTTGCTGCGGCAAACATTTCTGAGTCTTATTTAAAAACCGACTTGCTGCTAATATTATTAATTAATCAGGTAAATTAAGAATCATTGACATCAAATATTATTTTTTTGGAAACATTATAAGTGTCTTTACTAACACTTTAATGGATCTTTAATGAATAAAAGAATTAAAAGTATAAATCATACTGACCCCAAACTTTATATACTTGTATACTACAAGTGAAAAAGCTTCTGTTTAGCTTTTTTTTTTTTTTTTTTTGCTATTACAAATTATATTTGCAGCTATTACACAAACATTGCAAGTATGACAAGGGGGATACTCACATTCTTGTTTGAAGGTGAAATATTCTGTCAAATGTCTACATTCACGATTTCCTCTCAGTAAAAATAGCGTCTTTGGGTAGAGCATTTTCAGTGACCAGAGGTACAGAACACACTACAGAGAAGGGGAGAGAAAAAGAAATGAAACATATGGCCACATCCATGAGATACCTACAAACACCATGCTAATGCAGGCCAGCACAAGGTCTGTGTAGTGTTAATGATACTCTTCCAATTACATTACATATGTTATCACATCTACTGTCAGTCCTCATCACCTTCACTGGCTGCCCTCGGACCATACATGGGCTTCTTCCTCTCCCTTTACTGCTAATACACGCACAGTTAAACACAACTCATGCTGATCTCATGCTTTAGCAAATAAAAGAAGAATTCTTCAGCAAAACATTGGGAGCTGAGTGAATTAATTGAGCAGTCGGTGTTGAGATGTGTTCGCAGAGCTAATCATGGCCTGCAGTCAAAGATGGCAGAAATTGGACATGTCAAAGAACACGAACGTCAGAGCACAGCGCTCACAGATGACTGATTCCTCCTCTCTGTTTGAAGCTGGAGGATGATTCCCTGACGTGTATGACAGAATTGCCCATTCTTGTTATCAAAGGAACACTTGAGAGTTACAAGATAACTGGGATGAGACTATCAGCCAATAACCGAGCCTGCTTGGTCAACAGCAAGTGTAGTTTATGCTTTTAATGCAAGTTTCATTGAAAATGAAAAATGTAGATTCATTTTTAAGTGAATTTTAAGAATCGAATAAATACAGGTATTACTGAGGGGGGACCAGTTTTTATTTTTTTTTTTTTTTATTTTGTTCAGTGCAACAGAAGTCATGATGAGCTTGCAGACCGGGGATGGGTGTACATGTTCATTAATATATGTAAATGTTTATTTATTTTATTTTTATTTATTTTATGGATTTATGTTTTAGTCACTGAGGCAATAATAGTTGCAGAAATGTCGGCAATGTGGTAATTTATCAACTTGAAAAAAGCTTATTAATTGTTTTAATAATTATAAGCTGTTTTCTGAGCATTTACTGATTACTCTGTAAATAGTTTATCATGTTATTAATTATTAATACATATACATGGAGTACAATGCACAATAATTTCTCATTTTTTTAATAGTATTTAGCTATGAAGTGTTTGTTATTTGATTTTTTTAGAAAAAATGTGTAATGTTAAACAAATAGTTAGGGTAGTAGTAAAGTAATCAATAATAAGACGCAGAGAGCCTCATGGTACGTCTTATCAGTGGCACACAAAAGGCGAAGCAAAATATGCATCATGTTAGTGCTATCGAGTTCGTGGGATGTTTTTGTGTCACTTGTGCGAATAAAAACATTGGTAATGCTTTTCCATTGCTGATACAACAAAACAGGTCAATAAGACATCGCAACACCGGATGTGTCACGAAGCTCATCGCTGATGGCTTGCGCGACAACGCAGTCTTCCTGCAAACTTTCTGGTGGAGTTGAAATTTTTCAATTCGCAAGAACAACGCAATTGAGGGTGCTTTCGCACGTTCGCCAGCAAGCGCGTTGCTCAATTGCCGTCATTCAGTCGCCCGGCGCAAAGTTGCATCTCTTAGACTTACTCATGCAAAGAATTCCATTCGCTTTGAGTGCACCACACACAATAAAAAAAAAACAAAAAACAATCCCCCACACTATACATTTTTTTTTATAGTATTTAGAGGATTTTTTTAAATGTATATTAATATTTATTTTATTAATATTTATGCATGTTTATTTACTAATTTGCATTATGACAATTAACTTCTTTTGTAGTTTTTGTATAATTTGTTTATTGGACGTGATTTTAATAATTTAATAAATGTAATAATGCCTTCAGCTACCAGTAAGAGTGTAGTTACTCTTTTTAACACCATGTTTCAATCAATTCTGTAGCTTTCGCCCAAAATCAGTTGAGAAAATGCTTAATGCATATTCAGTCTGGACCTGGTTATGACTCAAATGAACCTTTTCATTCAAATGAATCATTTCTTTCAATTAACTTGATTAAAAAGGGTGAAATCGTAGATGGATGGATGCATATACTATCTCAGTGGAACTTTTCTCACCTCGATACTGAAGTAACCCCGGTCCACATAGTCACCCAGGAAGAGGTATCGTGTCGTGGCTGGAGAGCCTCCCACCTCAAACAGTTTCATCAGGTCGAAAAACTGACCATGGATGTCACCGCACACTGCATAAAGAAAGAGAAAGACAGAGGAATATATTGACTGGCTGAGCTGGATGCAAACAGCCTAAGCTGTTTGTTCAATATACAGGATATAGAAACATTAATCCATGGCGGATTCATACAGCCATAGCTATTAAAATCATACTGTAACTGCAGCTCTGTGCTAGGCGTAATCTCTTAATATCAACCACTAGACTGCTCAAGCCATAACGAACTGATTGAATTGAAAATGACAGCTGTGCACATCTGGGAGCGTGAACCTATATGAAACATAGCTGGCCTGAAAATCTACGTTAGTCCTTTGCAACACAATTCTCTCTCTGTGATAGAGAGAGGGAGCGAAATGCAAACTCCTGTTGCCATGGAGACATGAATTTGATGAGAATAAAGAATGAAATAAATGAGGAGTTTGCGTTGGCATGGAGATGCTGCCTAAGCGTTTGCCCCAGAGGCCTCTCAGCCTGTAGTGTGTGTGGGTGTGGCCACGGACAGAGAGGGAAACACGCATTTAAAACCCTCTTAGCTCATGCATCACGTAAGAAAACACAGATATCAAGCCCACATCACTGACATACAAAGACAGAGGTTGAAATGAGCAAGTGTGTTTGTTCCGACTCTGAGCTTGTGGGAAGGGAAACGAGTTGGAGAATTTCAGTTGCTTGAGGAATCTGATTTTACAGCGAAAGGGTCCAGATTGTGTGATATGACCTACTGTAAGTGCGTCACCATGCTTGAGACCTGTGGAAAAAAATGTGGAGCATCTCACTTCCTGTTTCTCCCACTTTAAAGACAGCAAGAGATCGTTTGACAAGCAGTTTTCTTTCCTGTGTTAACAAACACTTCAGTGTAAAAGTCTGGTGTTGGCAAGATTTCTTTTACGTTTTCCAAAGAAGTCTCGTGTTCACCAAAGCTGCATTTATTTAATCAAAAACAGTGAAAACAGTAATATTGTGAAAAATGATTACAATTTACTATAACTTTATATTTGAAAATATTTTAAAATGTTATTTATTCCTGTTGAATATAGTAGCATTTCTACATGATTTTCTGATGAATTAATAGTTGAACAGAACAAGATTTATTTGAAATAGAATTTTTATTTTTTTGTAACATTATGAATGTAAATTTGTTTTGATCAATTTAATGCATTGTTACTGAAAAAAAAGTATTAATTTCTTTCAAAAAACACCCCTGTTTTTCTTACTGACCTCAATCTTTTGAACAAAATATATGTCCTACTGAAACTTGAAGGCAAGACATACAGAACATGGATACAAGACATAGAACTACACAAAACTCAACAGTCTCTAGGCAAATCATAACTGTTTTAAGTTTCAGCAAATTATTTCGTATGACTTCATATGATCTCATTCATATGTTATTTATATGATCGGCGCACACTTCAGTGATGGTTGTGTTTAAGGGTGGGGCTCATGCGACATAGCCAGCCACCCTGTAAAATAGTTACCATTTCCCATGAGATTGTGTTAGCCAAACTACATTTTTTCAAAATGGATAATTTTGACTAGTCAACTAATCAGTCTTCAGGGAGCCATATATAACAGGCTGGTTTCAGGTTCACCAGAGCCCATTCAGTTTACATATGACAGATTCAAAAACAGCTAAGTAGAGTACAACAGAATAAAACGATGCGTCTCAAAACGTCTCAAAACGCACCAATGATGATGGAAAACTCAAAAAACAACATTAGGCATGTCATGACCAAATATGTCCGTCCTGAATGTATACGGCTGTAGCTCAGTACAGGGTCAGCATGCTAATTAAAGCACCACCGCTAAAATATAACAAAAAAATATACAAGAAAAATCTAAAAATCTTTACTTATGTCACAATCATGATTTGCTTGCTACTTGCTAGGTGGTTGCTGGGGGAGGGGCATTCTCATTCTAGAGGCAATTTGATTGGACAAAAATCTTTGTAGTGCAGGATTACTCATCAATATTTTTGTCTGGTTTTCCCAGAAGAGAAATAATGCATATTTTGAAGTTGGCAAAAACTAAAAATCACTTTTGTGACGTATATACTGTAGCCAAGTGAAATGGCTTTTCGAAGGAGAAAAATGTGTAGGACCATGAAGAACTGATTGGATTGTTGTCGTTTGCTAACTGATGCAATCTCATGAGAGTGACAGGTTGTTAGAAGCAAGTGATCATTGTCCCGCCCTCCAGCCAGTGCAAACGCCATCAGAAAAAAAGAGGGGGAGGGGAAGTTAATGTTTCTGATTAAAGATTAAAGGGGCACATGAATTATTAACAAATAATTACGTGCATGAATAAATCATTTAAACATGAAAAAAATAAGAATTGTCCATTTTGATTGCAAAGTAACCTCTAAAAGTGAAATTTATCACCATTTAGGATTACACTAAAACAGACAAAGACTAAAAGCCAAAAATGTTTCATTCAGACTGAGTATTTTAATCAACTCTACAGTTTCCTAATCATTTTTCAAGCTTAATAAATGTATGAGGTTGACCTCCTTTTCTTATAACGCTAGCTCACTATATAGGGACACAAGCATTCTCTCAGGCTCTACCCAAACAGCTCTTTACTTGGAGATCAATACCCAAATCAATAGATCCATTCTCAAAACGACCATTCATTTAGCCTTAAACGTCTCAAGGGAAGTAGCTTAAATTAAGATTCCTCACATCAAATGAATTAGCAGACTTATCTGGCCTAAATCATACAGCAGCCGCAAGCAGTCCACCGAGTCTGACATACATGCAAAATGGGCCATTAACATGAACCATTAACACACATTATAGAGCATAAGCCCTAGAAGTAATCAAGCACATAGTCAAGAAGAATGAAAGCTTCAAGAGGAAATGGTGTCGAGAAGAGCTAAAGGGATCGTTTTCTGGAAGGCCGAGGCCACGGGGGCTACAGTTAGTGCTGTTTCGCTCTCTTTCTTTCTGCTGGAGCAAGGCTGATGAATGACAGGGAGGTGACAAGCTGAACTCTCTCTTGTCTGCGCGCTCTCGCTTCTTCACCAACTGTTAAAGAGATTCTTCCGCCTCCTTGTATTCAGCTGCTACCGCTCCAGCCTTCTCATGCTGTGCTTATTTCCCTTCTTTCACCCTGCCTCCTCAACTGCACCCAAGCCATCGATAAAAACGCAGATGCATTGTGGGAAACGGTGCACGATACCATCTGATTTCGTCTCATAGAAGGCGGGAGATCTAAGATGTTACGAATCGAGTGCAGAGGATCATTAAAAACACAAAACGCATTTATTTCGTCCGCACTGCTGTTGTTATGTGAAGGGTTCTCCATGTATACCCAGGTGGGCTCTTTCCCTCCGGGCACCTGGTTTTCTCATGACAACTTCAAACTTGCTCGTCTAGCAGAGCTCCACCGCTGTCTGAAAGTCCCGTTGTTTAAGTATTTGTAGATATGGATAGGTTTATATAATCCGAATCGGAGTGAGAAAAAAATGCAGATATGCCCAGTCACGTTGCAGAATAAGAGCTGCATAATGCATGGGCAAATCAGATGCGCCCGGGCTGTGTTAGTAAGCGGGCGTTTACTGTATATAAATGAGCGGATCCTGCATATTGAGACATTACATTATGTATGAACAAGTATATGAATTGTGCATGAAAATGATCCCGGGTCCCGGTGTTAAGTGCTTCTGTTTAAACGCTGAGCTGATTTTAACTGTGCTTTAGGAGAAACAGGTATTAAATGTGCAATTAACATGCTTGTTCACATTCTCGGGTCACATGCCGCCCGAGCACATGAGGAGGAGAATGTAGATTGAATCCGATGTGTGTCATGGTCTCCCACGGCGCCGACTGAATGCTGTTTGTCTCTGCGCTCCTCCTTTACTCCTGATACACTCTTAAAAATAAAGGTGCTTAAAAGGTTCTTCACAGCTATGCCATAGAAGAACCATTTTTGGGTCCATAAAGAACCATCTCTTTCTTACCTTTTTATAATCTGAAGTACCTTCTTTCGCCACAAAGAACCTTTTGTGAAACAGAAAGGTTCTTCAGATGTTAAAGGTTCTTTATGGAACCATTTAGACAAACAAGGTTCTTCTATGGCATCGTGAAGCACCTTTATTTTTAAAAGTGTATCTGATCAATCTAACAGCTCAAACCTCTTGCTCCTCTTGTCTGTTTATCTCCTCTTGTCTCTATTCATGTCTTTTATGTTCATCTGCTTCTCTCCTCTCATATCCTCCTTTTTTCTTCCCTTTCTGCATTTCCTTTGCTCTCTCCTCTTCATCTGCTCTCTTCCTTCTCTTATCTGCTCCTTTTCTGTAGTCTACTTATATTCTCTTCTCTTCTTTCCTCTCCTCTCTCAAATCATCGCATGTGTTCATCTCTTTCTTTTTGCCTTTTCACCTCCTCTCCTCTTCTGGAATAGGATCTAATCTATTTAACTCCTCTTCGTTCTTCTGATATTCTTCCTCTCCTTTCACTGTTCATCTTCTATTTCTTCTCTCATCTACTCCTTGTGTCTCAAATATTCATTTATTTTCCTCTTCTTTTATTTAACTCCTCTCATCACTCTCCTTTCACCTGCTCCTCTTCTCCCCTCTCTCATATCCTCCCTCCTCTTCTTCTCCTCTCCTCTCCTCTCCTCTCCCCTCCCCTCCTCTCCCCTCCCCTCCTCTCCTCTCCCCTCCTCTCCTCTCCTCTCCTCTCCTCTCCCTCTCCTCTCCTCTAATCATCTGTGTTCATCCCCTGCTTTCCCTCCTTTCTTTCCATCTTTTCACCTCCTCTCCTCTTTTGGAGATGAACAGGATCTCATTTATTCATCTTCTCTCCTCTGTTCTTCTCTCTCCTCTCACCATTCATCTCCTCTTTTCTCCTGTTCATCTGCTCTTCTCCTCCTCTCATCTTCTGTAATCTTATTATCTTCCCTTCTTTCCTCTCTCAAATCACCATCTCATGTGTTTATCTCCCCCTTTCTCTGTTCTCTTTCACCTCCTCTCCTCTTTTGGAGATAAACAGGATCTCATCTATTCATCTCCTCTCCTCTGTTTTTCTTTTACTCCTCTTCTTTCCCCTCTCTCATCTGCATGTTAAGCATGTTTGTTCCTTTCTTCTTATCTAACTTGTTTGACTCCTTTCTTCTCTCCCCTTTGAATCTTCATCTTCTCTATCTGATCTCATGTTCATCTTATTCACCCATCTGTTCATCACTTCTCCTTTCCTTTCTCCTCTCTGCTCATCTGTTCCTCACCTCTTTTCTGTCCTTCTGCCATTTTTATCTCCACTCTCTTCTTTTATCTTCTCCTCATCCTCGCATCTGTTCTTTTCCTCCTCCCCTACTCATTCCCTCTTATTTCATCTGCTCTTGTTCCTTGCATTTGCCCCTTTTCTGTCTTCTTCTTATCTCCTCTCCCTTCCATGAACACATGCATTCATCTCCTTCCTCTCCTCTCCTTTCATTGATTCACCTCTTCTCCTCTCTTCTATTTATCCTCTCTCCTCTCATTGCTCATCTAATCTTCTCTCTCTTCTTCTTCTTTCTTATATTCTCTCTCTGGGTTTTTCTGTTCATCCCCTCTCCTTTCACCTCCTCTCCTCTCACCTCTCCTCCTCATCCTCCAGTTTGTTCTTATTCTCTTCTTCCCCCAACTCATTTGCTCCTCTTATTCTGTCTTCTGTTCAACTCCTCTCTTTTCTTTTCTACTCTCCACTCATCTGTTCATCTCCTTGCCTCATTCTCTCGAGTGTTATTATTCTCTTCTCTTCTTTCCCCCATCTGCTCCCCTTTTTCTCCCATCTCCTCTCTGCGTATCTGCTAAATTTCTCTCCTCATCTTTTCTTCTCCTCTCCTCTTTCCTTTCATCTGTTTCTCGTACTCTCTCATCTGTTCATCTCCTCTTTCATATCTTCCCATCTGTTCATTTCCTCTCCTCTTTTCTCTCCTCCTCTCACTTCATCATCTCCTGTCCTTTCTCCTCTTTCATCGCATCTGCTCTTCTCCTCTCCTCTGTTCATCTCTTCTACTTCTCACCTCACTCCTCTGATCTCAGATCATGAGTTCATCTCATTCTTCCTCTCCTCTTCTGAACAGGAACAGAATCTCATCTTTTCATCTTCTCCTGTCACCTCTCCTCCTTTCTTCTTCCTCTGATTTCATCTGTTATTTTTCTTATCTCTCCTCTTTCCTCTGATCTCGTATTCTCCCATCTGTTCAACTTCTATCCTTTCACCTCCTCTTCTCTTTTTATCTTCATCTCCTCTCATCTGTTCTTCTACTCATCCTCCTCTTCCCCCTCTTATTCTTCCATTTGTGCATCTCATCTCTTCTCTTTCCTCCTCTCCTCTCCTCTCTATTATGTAAGCTGGACTTAATGAGCGAGCAGCACACAGCACAAATCATTCTCAGGATAAATGAATGGGCCTGAACCAGCACTCTGGGTGTGTCCATGTGTGTGAGTGTGTGTGTGTGTGTGTGTGTGTGTGTGTGTGTACATCTGTGTGATTGTGTAAGCAGACTTGATTAACAATAGCATGAGGTGATGGCAATACAGCTGGGTGAAGGTAGTGACAAATGGCAGCAGATATGTCTTTGTTTGCCATTATGTTGCATCACAAAAGAAGCGGATCTACTGACAATGACGGGTCCTTGTGTACACTGTGCCTCCTGCAAATTTCATACCCCTTTGATATTAATAATAGACGATCGGCAGGCATAAACTTCACTTGCCCTAATTTTGGCTGATCTGGGCAAATATTCTGAGCACAGGGACAGACATCACACACACACATAGTAAACTCTAAATGGTGATAATTGTAAGTATCACTCTTCATGTGTGGCAGTGACTGTGCAGTGCTGAGTGTGGAGGGGGAGATGCTTATTCTCACATCACCCACTGCAGGCACACAGGGTGCAAGCAGAACTGGATGATGGGAAGAGATTTAGAGAGAGGGAGAGAGAGAATATTGAGCTGTTAGATGCAGATGACTCAGAGGTGTAGGTGTGTTCTGCAGCAGAGAACCGCTCTCTCGCTCTCTCTCTATCTCTCTCTCGCTCTGTAGGTCGCTCTGATCAACTGATGGATTTTAACAGCTGCACTGTACCAGACAAATCTAAGTGCATGGTGATTTGAATCTTCCTGTGAGACGGGTGACTTGACCGGCGGGTGACATCAAATGCTTTGTGTCTTAAAACACAGCGGAGAGCAACTCCTGATGCACTGGAGCTTGTGACCATGTGACTTTCTCGGCTGCCAAAAACGGCCTTTGGTGCAGTGATTTTAACATAAGTTGTCTCAGTTTTACAGCCAGCCATAATGCAACCACGAAATTTTCATCAGTATTTTGTCTTGAGTAAAAAAAAAAATTTAAAAATACTATATATGTAACTCACATACAACAATAAGTATTGCGGTTTTATTATATTTTGTTTTTTACCTATTTTGCCAACATACGATTAAATAAATGTGAGTTTTATGCCTTAACACAGAGAAAAATTATTTGCCAAGGTAGGGAAAAAACTAAACAAACAAAACTCAACTATATTTTCTGTGGAACCTAACTTAATATCGTTTTAAATTTGCTTCTCAGGTATTTTTTTTTTTATCTGTTTAAGGATTTTTTTTTCCTTTCATCTTAAAAACAGACAAAATGCTAATTAGAAAATGACTTTTGCAGTATCTAGCAACTCACTGGCTATGCAACACATTCAATTAAATAACCCAAAAACTCAGGCACTAAAACAGACATTAAAAATACTGCAATTTCACAGTTGCAGGAGATGTACCATTTGGGCGTGCTTGGAATCACATTACAAAGAATGTAATTAATCATAATAATGCCATTATCTCTTGCGTATTTTATGTTTGAGTGCGGTTACACAAGGGCGTGTTGTGTGTTCAGGAGTAAGCGGCTATAGTAGAATGAGTACAGCGGCAAATCACGGCCAGCTGGTGGCTGACCACAATCCGGCATATGGGACGCGGGATCAAGTACTCTAACTCCATTGATTATCAAGACAATGATAAGCGAATAAAAAAAACACTCTCGAGCTCAGAGATGCACGATTCATCGAATAGAAACGATATGCCTTAGTGGTACGTACATACCCTAAGGTGTAATTAAAACATTTTTTTTCCTCAATTCTCACCTCTATAGTAATGTGATGACAGGTAGGAGGGAAATTACCACACCAAATACCACGTTTAGTGCATACAAGGATTCGAACTTCAATAGTGCCAGTACCTTCCACCAGGTAAACTTTTATACGGAAACACCTCCAAGGCGCTTGATCGCTTTGGCACCTTTTGTTTCGTCGGCCTTGTTCAGTTTTGAACTTCCAGTCGGGGTTTTGGAGTTTATTTTGTATTGGGCCAGGATGTGAATTCTCTTAAGCTTCTCACTGGTCTTGTGCTTTAGTCCTGTTGTAACGGTTCACATAGCAGGTGGTCACAGATTACAGTTAACACGTGCAGACAGCGTCAGATAACAAACTGCATTATGTAGGCTTCACACACAGATGCTAATGCACAGACGCTCTTTATCGACTAATGTCTGAAAATACATCCGACCCTGCTGCAAGACATGGCACAGATAGTATGTTTATATGTTCCGTTCAGCCACTGAATAAAAAAACAATTGACTTGTTTTATCTCACAATTCTGAACATTTTTTCAGTTCATTGCTATGATATAAAATTGCATTTGATAAAAACTTTTTTGCAAGTTTATATCTCAAATTCGACTTTCTAAACTCACAATTGCAAGTTAATCAAAAAAAAATTTTCTGTCAATTCTGACATCTTTTCTCAGAATTATGACATATTACGGAGCCACGCATTTGACATGCAAGAAAAAATAAGTAAATCGTGCACACGACTTACTAATTCGTTCCCTCGATGTACTAAAACGTGCACACGATTACTATTTCATTCCCTCGATTTGCTAATTCGTTCCCTCGATTTGCTAAATCGTGCGCACAATTTACGAATTCGTTCTCTCGATTTATACATCGTGTGTACGATTTAGCAAATCGAGGGAACGAAACAGTAAACGATTTAGCCTACTATTTTTTCCTGCATGCCATGTGCGGGGCTCCGTAACATAAAGTCCAATTCTGAGAAAAAAAAAGAGAGACTTTTTTTTTTACAGTAGCGAGTTTATAACTCACAACTGACTTTAGTTTTACGAATTGCATTTATATCTTGCAATTCTGACTTTATTAAGCTAATTGTGGTGTGAGAAAAAAGTCAGAATTTTGAGATAAAAAGTCGCAATTACCTTGTGTTAATTTTTATTCAGTGGCAGAAACAAGCTTCAATTATAGTCACTTAAAAAAACATCTTTCTAGTACTTTGTATATTTATTTTAATATTGTATGTGAGGAAAGGAGGAAAATGAATCGGGATGTGACTCCGTGACAGGGCCTCTATGTCCAGCTGGTCCTTATCCTGGCGTTAAGATAGAGGCCCCTCTTATGATTCGAAGGGCCACGTGGTTCCTCCACTCGGCCCTCTTTAGGAGGGCTTCAGTAGACCACCCTGGTTTCCCCTCACAGTCAAAACCCCTCCGTCATGGTGAGGCGGTTGACTCAGAGGGAAGGGACGGCTGAGGGAGGAAACACTAAAACCAGAAAGTTACAGTAGAACTGTATGTTCTTAGTAACTTTTGCTAATCAGTTTGTTGTATTAGAGTAACTCGACGTGTGGTCATCGTTGCAACTATTCTTGGGGCGATTGTTACGACCTCATTGAGATTCCGATTCGAGTATATCCCATTATAGGTTTATCAACGTAGGAGTATGTGTGTTGGAAACATACAGATTGATAGTACTTGTCTGTTTAAATCCAAGGTGCCGAACATTGAACGATTTTTTAAGTTTTTAAAGAATCTTTTAGCTTACCCAGGCTGCATTATTGATTCAAAAAAATCCAGTTAAATTACATTCCGGGTAATTAAAATTCAGTTATTACTCTTAAAAAAACAGTCATTCATTCAGTTTACAGAGAATAGAAAACAGTTGAAATGCAATTTTATTACAACGGCTAGATTGTGAGCAGCCATTAATCCAGGCTGTGAGGGTTATATGATGTTATGTATTGTTTATAATGTGTAGTTGTGAATTCATATTTTAATTTGTTTTATCTTATCCTTTTGTTTAATTTCAGGATAAAGAGTTTTAAAGCAAAATTTGCTGTGTTTTTGACATTTTTGTTATGGTTTTTTATTTAAATGTATTTTTTTGTTTTTTTTTCTATATACTGTAGTTGTTTTTATAGACCTTACAGGTAACTAACTGAAAATGAGAAAACGTTGCCTTGGAATAGAGTGTATGGGGAAAGGCCAATCAAATAGAAAAAAAAACTTAAACTACCATCTGCTTAACTCATTAAATTATAGTGATTTCAAGTAACAAAAAAATGTCACATGATCTTTCAGAAATCATTATAATACAGTATGCTGATTTAGTACTTAAGCAATTATCTTATAACTATCGATGTTAAAAACAGTTGTGCAACTTAATATGTTTATGGCAGCCATGAAAATTGTTTTCGATGTATAGAAAGTTCAAAACAACAGCATATTTTGAAATAGAAATCTTATTTCCTGTCACTGTTAATCAACTGAATGCATTCTTTGATTAATAAAAGTATGCATTTCTTTCAAAAAATATGAAAACATAAATAAATAAAATGGATGGAGCTAGCATGATAACAGTTAACATGCTAAATAAAGCACCACCACAAAAAAAAAAAAAAAGATAACTGACCTCAATTAGATGATGGTTAGAGTCAATTAACCTAGTTGACCCATTCTTAAAGCATAAATGACTCTCTGTTAACTTAACTCCACAAAAAACTGTTTTTCTTTTCTTATCATGTCTGCCTAACATCATCGTTTGCTCGTTAAGCTCACTTACAGCAATGCAAAATTGGCCTTTTATCACAAAAACAAAGCCAGAGCTGCTATGAGTTAGTTGACTGACAAGTCATAATAACAGCTGCTTATTAAGCTTCCAAAGAGCTGGATGTGAATAATTGATAATGGTGCCGATTCTCAGCTGCGTGAAAATTCAATTTAGAAATTAGACGGAGAAAACAATATCTGCACCAAAAATTGGGGCAAAGGCAGTTTCTTTCCGTTATGACTCACAAATGTGTACACTGATAATGTGGGACTTGGCTTCAACAAAACATTGGCATGGCGAATTATTTACGCATGTGTGCTTGCGAAGATTCGCCCCACACTGTACAGAAATAATTACTGAGTGCAGTTACAGTGCCATTGAGAAGAAATGCTACACATTGTTCATTGTCCATGATGACAGTCACTCAGAGCAGGATTTCAGAATAAGACTTCAGATATATGGGCAATTCAGTGAGAAAAACATGCATTTTGGATTGCTGAGTAGAGGCTAGCAGCAACATACACAGCTCAGAGAGAGAGAGAGAGAGAGTTACAGTAGGGGAACTGGGGAGGGAAGCTCAGGGCAGAGACTCAACGTGATCAACACAAAGCTAAATAATTCATGTTTGACTTGAGGGGGAAAAAAGAGAAATCTCATGTTCCTGCTGCTGGGATAATGAGACTAGGCCTAGCATAGGATTTTAACAGCAGTAAAAATACATCCCATTCAAGTGTGTGTGTTCTTGCGTTGCTTCTGTATATGTTTGGTCTCCTTGGTCATGTGAATTTGAATAAATCGAAACATGTGATCACATTAGTGAAATTTCAGCGAATTTTCACTGGAAAAAGGGTCCATTGTTTATTGTCTATAGTGTAGAAATGTCACTTTCAAACCAAGCAGCTTTCTGTTAGTCAGAACCAATTAGAAACTGTTGCGAAATTTATAAGGAAACCTTTTCCCCTCATGCTTGCGCTTCCAACCTATTGAAATGGCTGGATAAAAAGTTGGCAGAACAATGCTAAATATGGTCGCTTATTAATGTTTCATATGTTGACTATAATCCAAGATATACTGTATGTACAAGACATTCCGGAAGCCTATTAATATATGCTGTTTGTCCTCTAGCCACTAGCATGTAAAGCTTAAACACATTTTGTTGTAGTTATCACTTATGGAAAGCACCAACGGCAATGTTCACACAGCCTTTCTGCAGCTTGCTATCCATTCCAGTGAAATGTGTCAATATTTATTTTATATGCATTGACGTACAATGTTTTCATTTTATTAAAATAGAAGTCTGATTAGGGGGAACTAGAACCCAGATGCCCCATTTGCAATAAGGTAACATCATTAAAAAAATCAAATTAAATTGCACTAAAATTATTTATTTATAACTTTGGTAATAGCAACATTCCCTGTTTTGACATGGAAATAAATAAATACTTGATCTCCAAGATCAATATCTCATGTAGACATTGTTTATCAAAACAGTGAAAGATTATGCTAAATAATTTCTGCATAAGGTAATAATTAATATTCATGAGCCAAGCCTTCACCATTTTGTGAAATCAGAAACAGCACAAATCTCTGTATTCTCCAACTGTCCAGACAACTTTTTTCTTTTGATTGCAGACTTTGCTATTTTGGGAAAACCGAGGACAATGTAAAACACTGCTGAGATCTCTTCTGAAACATCTGAGGAGACACATGTGAGATTACTAAGGCCTTTTTTCTCTAGAGAAAAGCAGAAAAAAATTCCTGTAGCTTTGCCATACCTATAAAACAGATCTTAAAAATAAAACATATTAGTGCCATCAATAGATTAAAATAATTCATCATGACTATTCTAATTACTTTTTTTTGTAGTTAACACTTTTAGGTCATTTAAGACAAGAAAATATCTTTGTAATTATGACAAATCCACTTTATTTCAAACTTTTTTATTATCGGAAACTGGTAGTATTGATCAATTAATTATCCACAATTTATTTTGTGATTCCAGAAATTTAAAAAACTGTTTGTTCTTCAATTATTGGAATAGATATTGAGGGAAAATAAAAATAAATATGTTTTAAAGGGGTCATAGGATGCTACATGCACTTTTACAAGTTGTTTGAACTGAAATGTGTGTTGGCAGTGTGTGTAAACACAACCACCCTATAATGATAAAAATCCACCCAGTGTTTTTTTTAATCTACTAAAATATTTACCCCTTTCTCAAATTGAGTCAATCTCAGATGCCTGTCTGTGTGACGTCACACAGACAGGCCCCTCCCATGATAGTTTGATTGACAGTAGTGTTTCAGCACAGACTGGACTGGTGTCTTACCTTAGACCCGCCCTGAGTGAGCTGTCATCAGTCCGCCATTGTTCACCGCCAGCGGATCATATTTCAGATAGATAGTCCTAAACGATTGAGGTGTTTTGTTGTTGGATGTAATAATGAACATAGCAGTCTTTATTTACCACTCCCAAAAAAAAAAGAAAAAAAAAAACATCTGAGCCACTGAAGACGCAGTGGATTACATTTGTTTTTGAAGGGAATGCGCCCCCAATCTACCTAAATGCGTCTATGTTCACACGAATCATTCGTGATCCAGTTTCACCTACAGAAGAAGTGAGTATAATGTTTTGTAATGAATCTTTGCAAATCGCCTTTCCTAATAATGTGCTAATTAGCAAATTTCACGATGAATGCAGCTAAAGTAAACAGTCCCTCAGAGAGGGTCTCGGAAGAGAGTGGCGGGGTCAGCAGAGCTCATTAACAGTTAAAGGAAAATGCTACAAAACGGCTTGCTCTGAAAGAGCTGTTTTTGACAGGGTAAAAAGTGTTTTTTTTACCATTGAGAAATTTTAACCAAACTTTGTTACAGACTTTCATTAAGACCCTAAAGCAGTGGTCGGCAACAGGCGGCCCGCGGGCCAAAACTGGCGGATAGCATGGTTTTCACTCGCTCCAAGAGCGCTCCATCACGAGTACAATTCATGCCATCAGCCCGTAATATAAATGCATATTTAGCATGAGTTCACATGTTAAACATATTTAGCTAGCTTGATAGAGAAGGATCACTCAAATCAGAAAGAATGTGAAGCTATGATGACGGCAACAGACATAGTGGGAATTTATAGGGTAGTTAAGGAATTTGTTTGTTCCTTCTAGCTACTGAATATTTTCAGCTGAAAGCATGATTTAAACAAGTACTTACTTAAACAACACTTATTGACATGCAATCGCTCTCTCAATAATGCATTCAAACAAATGTAATCTTACAGTGCTACTTCATCTGTATCCAATTTCGAATGAGCAGTAATCTGTAAGAAATGCATCGATCCGTAGGTAAAATAACTGACGAAAACGTACTGTTATTTTCATCACAAACAACATTTGCACTGCAAAAAGCAGCAATTATACCTTTTAACACTGACACTGTAACAGTCTGTCATAGGCAATTCTAGTTGCATTTTTCATCAATTAATTTCTTTAATTCTCAGTGCTACAAGCCTTATTTGTCATGATTTTACATTGTACTTATATTTAAACAAATACCTGCATGTACTTATACCTGTAATTCATTTCTGTAATTAAATTTATAATTACACTGTTGACCAATCCCTTACACCTTAAACCACCCTTATACCTACCCATACCACCAAACCTGTCCCTAACCTTACCCGTATGCCACCTTAATAGCAGCAAAATTGTTTTGCAATACAATATGAACATAATAAGTACATTGTAAGTACATAGTACTGACGTAAGTGTTAAGGCAACCTAATATAAGGTGGGATCCAGTAATTAAATTTACATACTTTAAAGTAAATTTGCTGAGGGTCTCTAGTGGGCCCCTGCCCCCTGATTGAGAAACACTATTGTAGAGGAATAAATATGCGCATACAAAATAACATACAGATGCTTATTTCTGAAACTGTTTACTTCACTAATGCTAATGCTATCCAGTTTATCATGAGCTAAAATAAACCAATTTCTAGTTTGGTATTGATTTAGGGCCCCTTGGCTATTTGATGGCTCTGGAGGAGAGTAAATAAAACAAAAAATGAGAAAGCACTCAGATTTATGGTTTTTGCTTCTCAATGTGAAGAAGCAAATGTGTGTGAACAGTGACAGCATTTCAACAAGTTTTTGGCACTTTTCTGACTCAGTGCGAGAGTCCACCAAAAGACGTCACGGCACAGTCAGACGAAGAGAGCGAGCGAGAGAGAGAAAGACAGACAGACAACGCAGAACATAATGCCTCTTCCACAAGAACATAATGTCCCTATTTGTCCCCATCTTCGCCTTCTCCCAATACTCTAGAGGGCTGAGATGCACTCGCACAGCATCCTGAAAGACAGAAAGATGACGAGATAGACAAGCACTTTGTGTAAATATGAACAATAATGAGATGCTCCAGAGCACAACATGTGGCCTATCGGAGTGAGAAGAAACTTAATAGGAAGAATAGACCAGAGAGAAACAGGAGAACGTGTGAAATGCCTGATGAACAACAGTCTCAGTAGGGAGGAATGGAGAGCAAATGAATAGAGAGAGAGAGAACGGTTCAAGGGTGAGATGGAAAACAGCAGCTTGGCTCTTCACAAGATGTTGGACTGTGGTGCATGTTGCTGAGCAACAGCCGGTGACTACTGAAGTGTGGCCAGTTCAGACACAGTATACACTGTGATTTGGGATTAAATCTCCAATGTGCAGGTCTGCAGCAGCTCTGTCTTTCTCTATACACACCACAAACACTCTGAAATATTCTATTCTGCAGCTAATAAGCAGTAAACTATACTGTATGCTTCAGCTAAAGAAAAAAAAAGGCAAGGCAAGCAGAAAGGAGAACTGCTCTTAATGGATGTACCCCAGGGGTGTATAATTTACACATATTTACATATAAATAAAACAAGGTACACCTAGCATACTCATATAGAAGAGCATGCACAAAAATGAATCAAGAAGGAGCTGCAAACAGCAAAATTAGATATAGCTTGAACTAATTATGATAAAATGCACACTGCATTTTAGATCACGAGTCGATTTATAATTTTGCACGTTTGTCTTATATTATGTCTATATAGTTTTATTCATTTTGATTTCAGCTTTAGCTTTTAGTTGAACTAAATGAAAACCAGAAATGGTGCCATGGCAACTAGCAGAAATTATTTATTTTATTTCAGCTAACATTTATGTCATGTAACACATACGTTTCTTTATGGTTTAAGTTAAGTGTAATAACACTGGCACAATGCAAATTCAGATTATGCAGACATACACAATTCCTTGATCACTGATTCTAAAATAAGCACCTGTCATTTTTTTATTCTCTGTTTGCTACTCCTGTTAAGATATAGCCCTCTGTTTCAAACTGCCAGGCTTTGGTTCTACGGGACCTAATCGCATAAAGTGCTCTATCTATCGCACTCATGTGTCAAACACTGAAACACTAAAACACTGGCATATGAAGTCACAACGGATGTTAATAGAGTGTGATGTTAGCATGTTGGTAATAATATGATTCTTTAAAAAAAATGAAATACATAGAGGACAATTCAGCATACACAGACAATTTTTAATTAGAAACAAACACACACACACACACACACACACATATATATATATATTACTAAATCATTTACAAAGCTTCATGGGATTGTTATTCTTTCCTTCCTGACTGTTTGCTTCAATCGTTTGTTCGAGTTTGTAATGTTGTGATTCACCTCATAGCTGGTTGGTTTGGCTCATGGCTTATAACTCTGTAATGAAGGCCTTTTTACAATCTCTATGGGAAAATAATTCCAGAACCAAGGCTGCTAAAAAGTAGGTGGCCACTATTGCATTCTATACAACTGTTATAAAGCTGTTACATAGAGTGCATGTTGCAATAAAATATAAATATAGCTGAAAATCCTGCAGAAAAAAAAGCTCAAACCTTAAAGGGATAGTTTACACAGAAATGTACATTTTTATCATCATTTACTTACCCTCATGTCACTCCAAACCCGTAAGACCTTCGCTCATCTTCGGAACACAAATTAATATTTTTGATGGAAATCCGAGAGCTTTCTTTCGGACGCTGCATGGACCAGCACTGTAACTACCGTATTGACCCGAATATAAGACGATGTTTTTTTCTTGGAAATACATCTGAAAAAACGCGGTCGTCTTATATTCAGGGACTTTGACATGTCAATAATACACCCACAACAATAGGTGGCGCCAAATACGCATAAAACGAGTGTGCCATGAAATGCGTAATGTAATGCGCGAGTAAAAAAAAGAAGCACAAAACCTTACAGCTGCATGAGTCGTGACTGTCACGTTAGCCTGATGGGACCAAACTCACGTTGTGATTTTAAAACGCAAGACAGTACCCAGATTTGAAGACTACAGTAAGAAGTTTGAACTAGGAAAAGTATGCAATATGAAAATAATTGAAGACAAAATGTGTTTTACTGAGAAAAAAAAAGATTTGTTTTTTAAAAAGCCTTTTTCCAAAAGGTACATCTGGAAAAAGGGGGGTCGTCTTATAATCAGGGTCGTCTTATATTCGCGCCAATACGGTACTACGTTCAAGGCCCAGAAAGGTAGCAAGGAGGACATCGTTAAAATAGTCCATGTGACATCAGTGGTTCAACCGTAATGTTATGAAGCTACTAGAATACTTTTTGTGCTCAAAGAAAACAACAACTTTATTCAACAATTTCTTTTCTTTTTTCACTGAGTCACAGTGCGTTGTGGGATTTTAAACTACGCGAAAGATACAAACAAAGCTATTTTTACGCTCAAAATTGCACAGGATATATGGTGCCTTAAATGCTGTCTAGTTAGGCACTAGGCAGCTCAGCAGGTTTTGAAACAGACATGCAGAAGTAACCTTGTCTAGTCCTTTATTTTCTCACAATGTCATTCAAGCTTCACTTTCATTAGAAGGGAAATCTTGTCTGTGTATCTCCCTCCGTGACTCTACAATCCTCTATAGATAAGTCTATTGTGGTTTCGCTTCATCTTATGTTCATCTTAACAAGAACTGTTACGGTTGCCTGTCTTCATGACTGCCTCACATTGTGCAATCGACGGCTTTATTACACCAAACAGGTTCTCTCTTCCTCTCTCTCTCTCCTCATTTGCTCCTGTGGGAAAGCTCTGGATGCCTGTGACTGACAGTAAACCTTTAGCTGAAACCTGAAGGATGTAAACACATAATATCCCTCCTGTGTGTATGTTAGACCATAATATGGGAATAACCCCTACTTGTGTGTGGCAGAAAATGCACAACCGTTACGGTTGTCAATCTTACACAGTGCAAGCACTACCAACAAGCACACCTGGCAGCGTAACAGTGTCTATGCCTGTCAATGTCCTCATCATGTTAACAGAAGAGCTTCAGCCTTAGGCCGAGACCGCAAACAACTGTGCTAATGTTACCAGAGATGACGCGTCAAATACATGCCGAATTGTCACTGCATGCAACATATGCGTGACTATTTAAATAACTCACCCAGAATCATTTAAAAGAATTTGCATATGCTGACAGAACAAGCTTCATAATATGGACCAAAACCATAAAAATGACTGTGTATGTGTACACACACACACACACACACTGAATATAATGAGCATAAAGTACAGGGAAAGTCAAATTCTACATAGACAGTAAAAGCATGACATTGTATTTTCAGTATTCAAGTATGTCAAAGAGTTAATTAACATTTAGATTTATTTAAAATAATTAGATTTTGGTATTCTCTGCATAACCTTGATGAAAGGGGACACGCACATGTTAATATGACATTTAAAAATCTAAACAGTCCCATATGTCAAAATATAAATATCTTTGTGACAAAATATATATTTAGATATATGCCAAATATATGTTTTTTAACCATTGAAGCTCACTGAAGTATTACTAAATAAGAATATATATAGTATTTTTTTTAAACACACATCGAAAAGTATGTTCTTTGCTGAATTGTATTCAAACGTGTTACATTTAAACGTGTAATAGATAACAAATTAAATGTTTCAAAATTTTTTGTATATTTTGAAATACATTTAAAAATACTTTTTAAAATACTTTTTTTGCTGTACACTCTTAAATATAAAGGTGCTTCACGATGCCATAGAAGAACCTTTTTGTCTAAATGGTTCCAGAAAGAACCTTTAACATCTGAAGAACCTTTCTGTTTCACAAAAGGTTCTTTGTGGCGAAAGAAGGTTCTTCAGATTATAAAAAGGTAAGAAAGAGATGGTTCTTTAAAGAACCTTTGACTGAATGGTTCTTTGTGGAACCAAAAATGGTTCTTCTATGGCATCGCTTGAAGAACCTTTTGAAGCACCTTTATTTTTAAGAGTGTATGGGGTTTTAAACACTCTCAAATAATGTGATTAAATTCTGTATATTCACATATTTGGAACTCAAATAGATGCTATATTTAGTAAGGTAAGGTAGCATAACATCCTTTGCAGAGAATGCAATCCCAAAATGCACTGCAACAAGCTAAGATGGTGGACAAAAAAGTACTAAATACTGAAAAGCGTCAATAAAATAGTTCCTTGTAATTATTTTACCAAATACATGTTGTGTGCTATGTATTTTTATGCTTATTAGGGTACTAGGTTAGCAACATGCTAACATCAAACTGTACTGAAATCAACTGGTGTATTGCATTAAATCAGTTATGACCTTTTATGTATGAAGTCGTTTATGTGGCACTAAGGCAGCTAAGCAGATTTTGTAATTGAGTTTGTGTTTATGAGTTACAATAAAACTGAATGACAGATCTTTTCTTCTGTAGTTTGCAGCATATTCGAATGTAGCAAATTATCAGAAAACTAAAACAGTGCATTCGAATAGGTGTACTTCCATACTATATACTGTAGCAGGCAAAAACACTTTATTGGGGCCATGAATGAGGATTTACGAATGGCACGGAAGCAATGCAACTGACACTGGTAGGACAGCAATAACATGGCAGATGTACGTCCAAATTTCAGTCATACTACTCATATTCATCCTGTATCATACTACTTTTTTATACAGTCATGCAGTAAGTACATTTTCAAACCAAATGTAGTACCTACTCAATCTCCTGGTGAACTGAGAGCTTTCATTATTCATTTTGCTCATGACTCTGTTACAATAATTTATGACTTTTAGTCAAATTATTCACTTTTCACCATTACCTATTGTCCACGTTTTGGCCTAATATAATGTACACTACAGGCTAACAATGTATCTGTCACCGGCGCACGACAAGCCGCTAACGTCGCACAGCGGATCTTTTATCAGTGTACCATTTTAGGTGTTTCAGAGGTGGTGGAAAGCTGTGGAGCTTGTTAAAAAGAACAGAGAGAAGTGGACATGTTGACAGAACATTATTAATAACTGAAGAAACTGGATTACATAACAGCCTCCACAGTGTCTACCACATTAACTCTAGCGGGATCAACCGCACGGCGTGAAGCAGCGCAGCTAGGAATCACTTTGGACTAGCAATTCAGACTATCGCCCTCCGGTCCAGGCGCCATTGTGTCCGACTTCTGGTGTTGTTTGGATTACAAAAAAATTATACTTATGACTAAACAGATCTGGCAACCAGAATTGGGAGCACTTGTTTTATGAGACTTGACTCAAAACATGAGCACCGCTTGTGTCGAAATGTGTCAGTGGTTCCCGCAACATGCACAAACCCAGAATGTGCCGAGCCCTTACGTGTTTATGGGCTGTGGAAGTGTGGCAGCTTGCCGGCCTGAGCACAACCCATGCATGAAAAGCCAATATGCTGGAGAAGGGAGAGATGAGAGAGATGGAGTTAGTGTGGCTGCCCGGCCCTGCTGACTGGTATTAGAATGGGGGGCAGGGGAATACAGTGTATATCCAAATAAAATCAACACAGTGCTACCCTTCACTCTGAAACATGCAGCGCATATATTTATTTGCTGACAAACCATCAAAATAAAGGCTCTGTGGTTTAACGTTTGAAAATAAACACATAAATATTAGTATTGTAATTTTACAGTGTAATATAAAATAAATGTATTATTATTATTGTTATTATTACATTAACAAAAACTGCAATACATGTCACTTTTTTAATCATTTGAAACGTGCTGCGACTTAAATTCCAAAGCGACATTATAATTCAATGAATGCCAAGCACGCACATATTTGGATTTGTGTCGAATGAAAGTTTAATTCAATCTGGTTTTCTCTCAATAATGTTATTTTGACCTAGTGTGCTTATTTTCTCGAAAAAAATACTGTGAATCTTGTTTGTTTATTTGAAAAAGCTTATTGCAATATATTTCTTATTTTGCTTATTTTTATTAAATAATAATCACAATAAAAAAATAATTTCTTTTTAAATCAAATTTATTTTTATTTTCTATACATGCACTATACATTTCTATACATTCCCTACAAAATCCCTCTGATCATTCTAGAAAAATGTATTATTTCCAAATATAGCTTTTGTATGGAAGCCCATTTCCGTCACTGGATAAAAAATAAAAAAGTTAACTGCAATTCACATCTCGCAATTCTGACTTTTTTTTTTTTTCAATTGCGAGTTTATATCAAACTATTCAGACTTTATAACTCAACTCAATTGCGAGTTTACATCAGGCAATTGTGAGAAAAAAAAATCAGAATTGTGAGATGTAAACTCGCAATTGTGTAAAAAATAAAAAAGTCTAAATTGTGAGATAAAAACTCGCAATTACCTTTTTTTATTTTTTATTCAGTGGCAGAAACGGGCTTCCATGCTTTTATATATAATACTTCCTACTTTATACAAATTTCATATAGCAGACAGTATGATTTTTTCAATATCATCCAATGTCCAATATATATATATATAGGTTGGGTGACAAATTACAAGAAACTATGAGAAGAAGAGGAGGGAACTTGGCATGACGCAAGCCAAGTTCAAACAATGCGACATGATATGACTGCCTCAACTTAATAGAGCAGACCAGGGCTTTTGAAATTAACTGTCAAAGGTGAACCCAATATACCCTAAGAAATATTCACTGAAAGCAAACAGTGTGACAACTAGCCCCAGTCTTCCCTATGTCGAAGCATGTATGCTAATTGCTAGGCCACAGCCCTGTCTAGAACATTAAGAGATTGATTCAACAACATAAAGAGATATACTGTAGTTCACCCCAAAATGAAAATACTATAATCATTTACTCATGCTCAAGTTGTTTCAAACCTGTTTGAGTTTTGAGTTTTTGAGCACAAAAGGAGATATTTTGAAGAATGTTGGTAACCAAACAGTTGACGGTAGCCATTGACTTCCATAGTATGGCGAAAAAAATACAATGGAAGTCAATGGCTACCATCAACTGCTTTGGTTACCAACATTCAAATTATTTTCCTTTTTTGCTCATCAGAACTAAGAAACTCATACAGACACAACTTGAGGGTGTGTAAATGATGACGGCATTTCCATTTTTGGGTGAATTATCCCTTTTGATGAAAGAGTGACAGCATTAGTGATGTTTGATGTGTGTGAAGCTTTGTGTTTGTTGAAGCAGGACTGCTATAATAAGCAGACACTTCATCTACAGACCTGTCATGTATTTGTGCAATTTACAAGCGTTCTCATGCGTGGCTCTCCTTCTGTCTCTACCTCTTTTCTATCGTCTTATTTCTCTCCCCCTCTCCATCATGTCCTGCCTGTCTACTTCAGCCTTCATCTGTCACTTTCTCCTCACGTTCCTCATATTCTCTTTTGTTGCCCTCCAGATCCTTTGTCCACCTTTCTCCATGGAAACGTCTTTGTCTTACACCTCTCCAGCCTTCTCACTCACACACATCCCCCGTTCCCTTTTTCTGTTTCCCCTGGCTAAATACCTATTCACATCCAGCACAAAAACAAAAATGCAAAACAGTTTGCAGTCAAAACGTATATGCAAATATGTACAAATGTAAACAATTATTTTTAATTATTAATTAAGTGACAAACCATACTTTCTGTATGGAATAGTGGTGCTGAACAGTACAACAGATGACGCACACATCTGTCAGCATAAGAATGTCAATACAGAGTTTGATTCAATTATTAACTTTACTTAACTAGATAAGTCTAATGCATTTGCTTAATTTTTCATAATTTTTCAATGTATATGTGTAATTGTGTATATCTAATATACGTATATATAATATATATATATATAGATACTGTCATAATCACACACCATACTAAATATGTATTTTTTTATATTTATAAATTACATTATAATTATATTTTTTATATGATTTATTTTCAAATCTGTATTAAAAATTGAATATGTCTTTTTTTTCTGGTAGTTGACAAAGACAACAGCAAACCAATGTACTTTTATACTTGCAAAGCCATCATATAAAATATGATTAGCAAAAGTAATTTATAAAAATTAAAAAAACACTTCTATACTTACATATATAAGTACTTTTTATTATTATTTATTAATTACTTTAGCTATTATTTAAATTATATTTTTATAATTCTGTATTTAAAAGAACATATTTCAACCATGTATTCTTTTTCTGGTTGAGTACAAAGACAATTAACATCATAACCATATGTAACAGACTGTGCAGCAGCGACTTGGGAAACATGATCAAAAGCTAATATCTTATTGGCCAATAAAAAAAAATGCATTAGATTTGTCGGCAGATGAATATTCACACCCGGATATTCACAGGCCCATAGAAACCTAGTGTTTTTATTCAACATTTGTCCTCTGACTGAATATTTGCAGGGAATATTCACACTGGTGTGAATAGGCCTTAAGATTGTTCATCCTCTCTTTCATCTTTTCTTCTTTGTTCCCTCATCTCCCTCGTCTTCTCCATCTCATCAGCAGACCTCGGGGAAGTGTTGTTATGTAAGAGAGCCATGTGAACTGAAAGAGTGCTGCA
Source organism: Sinocyclocheilus anophthalmus (assembly GCA_018155175.1). Classification (NCBI taxonomy): domain Eukaryota; kingdom Metazoa; phylum Chordata; class Actinopteri; order Cypriniformes; family Cyprinidae; genus Sinocyclocheilus; species Sinocyclocheilus anophthalmus. The sequence continues at coordinate 123,644 of JADLZN010008916.1, forward strand.
AACCAATGCTTAAATAATTCACCCACACTACTATATAAAGCCTGCATGTACATATCAGGCAAGCAGATCCCCAGCATCCATCTCGCTCCCCTCAATCCTGTCAGTAATTACTCCACCTTACCATCTACCCTGGTGCACCTGCCCCCTACCACTGCCTCTGAATGGACTCCTTCATCTACCTAACAGATTATGCTCATATTTTGCTTTGAGCTTATTGCTCAAACAACAGTTCTGGACGATCACTCAATGAATAGCCCAAGGGATCACACTAATTCAAAGGGAAAACACAGGCTTATTAACTCATTAAAAATGTATGTGATGAATATGGGAAACTGCAACAGCGTGGCCAGAGAAGGCTCATGCTGAGCTATTTGTAACAACCGATAAAGAAAGCAAAGCTTAAATGACAGAGCATTTGTTTGAAACCATTTACCATTTGTTTGGGTGGATTTAATAAATACAAGCAGTTTTTGTTTTACTGAAAACGTAAAAAGATTCCATTGCTATTGAAGATTAGGGAACACTGACACTAAATATTGACACTTTGAGATATAGAGAAGAGTGGTAACTCAAATCAGGTAACAAGATTTATGATTTTCATTAACATAGCCACTCTGTTGGAACTGTGATTTAAGAACTAGCCTAACCAACCAGCAGTTAGCCAAGGGGTAATCAGTTTTACTTTTCGAATTAATCAGTTAATTAATCAGTCTATGTTTTAATGTAACTGACTAAATAAGACCAGTATTAAAGAAAAATTAGATCAGCTGGTAAGACTAGTCTAAGCAGTTTATGCAACCGACCAGAAAACACCATAGCAACTGCAGAGCAACTACTCTAAAAACCAATATAAGGACATCTTAGCAACTGCAATGCCATTGGAAGCACCCACAACACCTGTGCATAATAGCAATGATTATTAAAATTCTGGCTAATACATTATAAGATGAAAAATATTTGCATGTTATGATGGATAACCGATACAAGAACGATATTAAAAAACAACACAGGTTTGTCAAAATAAATTAATAACAAAACCCTAAAAACTAAAACCAATCATTTTAAATGCTACAAATTAAAGCATCACCTTTTTAGATAACACTTTACAATAGCCTTCCTTAGTTAATGCATTAACTAGCAGCATTAGCTAGCAATGAACATTTGTTACGGTATTTATAAATCTTTGTTAATGTTCGTTAACAAAACATCTGTTTTTTGTTACTCAGGTTTATTAAATAATATTAACAGATACAAGTTTTGATTTAAAAAATGTATTAGGACATGTTGAAATTAGCATTAACTATGATTAATTAATGTTTCAGAAAACGATTGGTTACACTTTATTTTTAGGCGTCCTTGTTACAGTGTAATTATATATTTAAGTACTGAGTAATATTAATGAACTAAATGTACTTACTATATGGTTAGGGCTAGGATTAGGGGTTGGTTTAGGGTTAATTGCATGTAATCATGCATAATTTATTGTTATTATAATAGTAAATACATGTAACGTGTAACAAGGACACCTTCAAATAAAGTGTTAGCAATTTTTTCATTGTTAGTTCATGTTAAATAATGTACTTAACTAAGGTTAACCAAGGATGTTTGTTGTGAAGTGTTACCCATTTTAATATAGGGCACAAAAATTGATTTATTACGAGATTTGGTACATTTCGTAAATGATTAGTGCATTAAAGATTAGCTTTAAGTGATGGCAATGGTGGTCTAAATTTAAAAGTAGAGGAAATGTATGCACAATGAAATATCCAATATTGCTGAAAACCAATCAATTAAATATCGGCCAATAACTGATATGGTACTGATTTATAGCGCATCTTCAGTGAGTTTCTTTCAAGCACCACCAACTTTTTTTTCTCAGAAAATGAAACAAACCAATTTGTTATTTAATTTGCCACACAATGACAAGCAAACAACAGCACATCTTACTTGGCAACATTCCTTACTAGTTTGAAAGTATGACAATGCCAGGTCAACAGCATTGCAACAACACTAATTGTAGTAATCTTCATGTGTCCTAATCAGAACATGACCCAGAGAACCATCACCGCTAGGTGACTCACCTTTCCAAGTGTCCTGTTTATATCCTGACAATACCTCTTGGGCCTCTTGTGGCTCGCCAAGCCCCATCAGAACTAACACAGTTAATGCCCTAGAATTGGGCTCAGTAAAGTAGGCCGTTCTAAGCCTGGCATGAAGGCACCCCAGAGCAGTGAGTGGGCTAGTGGCATCTACACACCAGAATTCAGCGGCTGATGCAAAACTTGACCTTCCTCCTCTGGGCTTTAAAACCAGGCACTGATTGACATGTTGTATTTTTAAAGAGCACTAACTGCACTAAACTATCACTTTACCTATCATATCCTCCCCAGAAACACCTATGTAAACATCTATGTCAATGTTTAGTATATCGGCAAACTACTGTGCCAGATTATATGTATTAATTTGTTCAAAATGCGCTCAGTTGACTCTCACTCTCAGTAGACGTTCATATAGAGACCTGCTGTGTAGTTGTGTTAGGCTGTGTAACTGTGCAATGATAGTATCACTGTAACAGTATTTTGAAATACTAATAAATACAGTAATATCGCAACTGCAGTTGTGTGCCCTTTTGACACATTTGTATATAAACCAACAATAACAAAGTGCAGAAAAATGCCTTGTGTGATCAATATAGCCGTTACATTAATAACTGCATTCCGTTTGGTTTGCTTTACAGGGGTCTGGGTTTGTTTGGAGCGTTCACAAAATTTTGTCCTGAGTCCCCTAAAGTGGCCAATTTCGTGACATGTCACAGATTTTTGCATGAAACACAAACACATCAACATGCTGGATGGCAGGACCACACGTGTAAAAATTATATGTGACCCTAGACCACAAAACCAGTCATACGGGTCAATTTTATGAAAATGTATGTGTTTTGTTTCAGTTTAATCTGTTTTAATTATGAAAGAAGTTTGTGTAATTTTGTAATGGTCATAAAGGGTGTGGTAATGAATTGAACGGCAATACGCCGGAAGAAATGGAGTGGGTCAGACACAATTTTTGACCACTTCATACGTTTTTGTATGTGGAAAATCCCTTTTTTGAATTTTAATTAATGTATATTATTATAATTATACGAATTATACGAAGATAATAATAATAATAATAGTAGTGTCAATTGTACAGAATACAACCACAGAATAGCCACAACATTGAGCTATAAGAAAGGCACGAATGAAGCATCACGACATCCCTAGTCTGTTCATTTCACCTTTGCAAATCTGTGAATGGTTTTCTGCCTTCATACCAGGATCATTAAGACAGGTTCATATGCAAGCTGGAAACGAGTATGAGAATGTTAACAGTGTGGCTACAATATAATGATTTCGCATACAAAGAGTGATGCTCAGTACAGCTCCCATGAGACGAGGCGATAAACCAGCATATCAAAACACTAAATGGAAAGCGCCATAAAATCCATTATGCCAGTGCAGGAATGAAAGGCCTAACTCTAGTTGCACTTAGTAAATGAGACTCTGCAAATGATACACCATGCAGTGTTTTATGAAATCCTGCTTTGCTGCTGTGGGGATTCTATGCAGAGACAAATTCTTTGTTTGTCTCCTGCATTTGGCGCTGCACACTGCTAAATATGAATGCTTAGCTAACCTCATCACTGGGATTTTAGATGTGGTTATTTATTGATGCATTTTGTTGATGATAAAAGCCCTCAATTATACATAAGGGGTGAGAGGAAACAGAGGTAGTTCAGAGAATGGCATTACGGGCCAAATCTGCCAGATCTAAAGTACCTCTATGAGATAGTTGAAGGGGGGTCACTACTGTGACTCATTACGTGTGGCAGTGACTAATGCAACCTTAACTTTTAGAGAGGTCAGATGACTTATATCAAAGCCTGAGTTATGATGGGCCTTGTCATAAGATTCAGCATTCAAAGGCAGATACAAATCAAATGTTCTGCCAAAAAATGTGAATGTCAACAAATCAGGACTGAAATGATCCTCAGGTGCGATTATGCACAACATTCATACCGCAAATCAGCCTAACATCTGCTTTTTGTGATAATCATATGGGATTTAAACAGTAAATGATGACAGATTTTTCATTTTTGGGTGAACTACGTCTTTGACACAAAGGGTGTTTTAAATGCTAATACTATTTATTGAATCAACACAGTAGAAAACACATTTAAATGCGGCCGCATTAGCATGCAAATTGAGATATCCTGGAAATTGTTTCAAAAGTTCACAAGCCCACAGATTTTTGCAATTCAAATCAATCAGCTAGGCTGAAGTGTTAATTTGTGTAGAAAACAAGAAAAAGATTAACATTGGGGGTTTACTGTTTTTTTTAAGGAGGCTGAATACCTACAGAGGCTGCAATTCATACACATATCTACAAGAATATACAGCATCTGTTATTATTATCACAAATTATACATCACTGGACCAAAAAGACAAAAGTGGCAACCCTGAGAGGAGAAGGGAGAATCTATGAAAGTGCAAATGTGAAAACGTGACCCATTAGCTGCCATCAAAGAGTCAGAGCTCAAGAATTGAACTAATTTAAAAGAAATTATGCTTCTATTAAAATGCTGAAGCTGTTTCCTGTTTGTTACCTTCAAGGACAGAAAGGTACACTAAGTAAATTGTTGTTTACATTTATCTGCTCCAATTCATCCAAAATATACTAGTAGTTCTGGACTGTATATACTGACACCTATTGGCCTGGATGCATTCAATTTGCTCACTCACAGCTGACACCACTGAATCTGGTTGTGCATGTTTTGCTTTGTTCTGTTTTTCCATGTTTCTCTATATTTCCTATTTTGTGGCTTAGGTTGTCATTTTGTTTTTATTTTCTCATTCATCTGGTGGGTCACACACCTGTTGATCCACACCATGGCACTGTTTTTATGTTGTGTCGGTGGTTATTAGAATGTACGTTTATATTTATGCTTTGTAAAGCGTCCTGGAAAAAATATTATTTTATCAGTAACACGATCAATTGTATCAAACGGCTGGTCACGTGATCCAAACATAGCGGCGCCCAAGAAGGTGCGACCCGCTCTATGCAGAATAAAAACTGCTTTTTGTTATAATAACACTGATATGACTACTGACACCTCATGAGTGTGTATGCATTATTTCAATACTATTTCACTATGAAAGTGCTATTAATGAAAAAAAAAGAAGACCTAGTTCACCTTCAATTAACCTAAGTCTAGTTTCTATATAAGACCGAGACGCTTATATTCAGTCTCAGTGATCTATGCTTTTATGTTCCTACATGTGAATATTAATGTACGCTACGTGACCAGTAAATGTGCGAAAATCAATCAGACGCAACGGGGGCGTGACAGTTTCCATCTCGAATGATTTACGTTCAGACTGGAGGCTTCCCTCGAGAAAGCAAACAGCTAAACATGAACTGAAAACCCTATTGCATGATTGTCTCTGAAGAATACAGGAAGGGCTGCGTGATGCCACCTAAATCCTGCTGCATCACCGCCTCCACTGGATCTGCCTTGTTCAACACATCTCCCTCTGCCTGCCCGTGACTCAGTTACCATCAGTCCATAGCAGAGAAAATCATCGCTATCTCAAAAACGTTCAGTCCTAAAGATGAACTGACCACATTAATCAACGCAATCGATACGTCTTAAATAGCTGTGACAATCTTTTAACAACTATTGCGCAAATAATGGCACAAAATAAAGATGCAGGTAGAAGAGAGGGAGGAAATCTAGACTTACATTTCACTACCCGATCGGTGGAGTTCAAGACCATGTCAGCGTTAGACATCTTCATGGGCAGTGGATCTCTCCAGGCGAATGTGTTTCTCCCTCCTCGCAGAAGAAGCGCTTTATTCTCGGCGTGTTTTCGCGGTGGCGAGATGCGGTTGGTGCAGTGGCATCACTCGGATGCGTCTCCTCCGTGTCTCACCGCCGGATGCTGCTGCTGCTGCTGCCTATAGAGAGGATGGAGGAGGACGATGCTGCTGCTGCTGCTGCTGCTGCTGAGACTGAGACTGTCGTGAGGGGGAGGATGGAGCTGATGGAGTGGGGGCGATGGAGAAAAGGGAGAGAGAGCGCGCGCGCTCGGGAGATCCTTTCAGCTCGTTGCACCACCCCGACATGGTGAAGCGGGGAACTCCCACGCACCCGTGTGAAGGGCCTGGTGATGCTGCCATCAGGTGGAGGTAAAGGGCTTTCCCGAAAACGCGCCGCTCGCTCATGGCCATGACTGATAATCAAGTTGAAATGCCACTCAGGTCTGTAAGAGGGTATCACGCGTGTGGCATCTTCGCCTTGCCAGATTCTTAAACGGGAGTTATGAATATTTATGATCTCAATAATGACACTTTAATAAAAACGGAGAATTTGGAATTAGCCAAAATCTTCATTAAAAAATAGTCGAACAAATGTGCAGAATAATTTACAGTAAAATGGCTGTTGTAAATATGGTATCTTTAAATAAGTCTTTAAACATAAGTTTAAACAATTTTTTTATTGTATGTCATTACTAAAACTATTTATTTAGTGTAAGCCTATTGCCTGTATGCACAAAGTAAATAATTAATGTAGCTTAATTTTCCTTTGAAAAATAAAGTAAGGGATTACGCTTCATTTTCTGTAATTTAATTAGTTACTTCTGATGCAATTGCATGAAATACTGTATTGAATATAGAACAATTATAAAACAATACTTGACTGTACATTAAAATGTAACGTCTAATGTTAAAATGTAGCTTATGTTTTTAATGTAACCTTCTGCCTTTAAATACTTTGGTAAATTCAAGAATAGTTTTATAGATTGTACATTTTTTATTTATATTAACAATTTTATATTATTTATTTAAAGAAACTAAAAGCAGAAATATTGAAAAATTCAATGAATTAAAAGCAGTTTCATGTTGTAACTGGTCGAGGCTGATATGGGATTTGGCAAGTAAGTAATAAGTAATGCAATACTTTTAAGATAATTTTATGTGCCCAAAACCCCTTTTAAACTAGCCAACAGACCAGTTAAGACCAGCAAACCAGCTTGATTTGATAAATAATACAATTTATTACAGTTAGTGGTACTTCACATAAAACGGTGATAACTGGGTATTAGACAAAATTGGCATAAAAAGTCAACAGTTGAACAACAAAGGCTGATGGTAATGTGAGAATATGATCATCAGTTTAGTTGTATTTATTCTGTTGTGTTGAATAATATTCATGTTTTGTCATCTCCCAGTTGATTTGAGGAAACCCATATATTCTAAATTGGACAACTCTTGGGTGCATCTAATGTAACAGTCAAACGCCAGTAGTTTTATTTTATATTGGAGTGTTAAAAGATATATAGTTGCCTTATCTACTTTTTTCACATTCATTGTTTTAAAGTCTACATGTCCCAGGGCAACACTGACCGAAAGCTGAATCAATGAGGTGCAACAGGCAGTCAGCTTTGAACTGACACTGCGGAAAGACATTAAAGTGGTCATATGATGCAATTTCAAGTGTTCCTTTCTCTTTGGAGTGTTACAAGCTCTTGGTGCATAAAGAAGATCTGTAAAGCTGCAAAGACTAAAGTCTCAAATCCAAAGAGATATTCTTTATAAAAGTTAAGAGTCGACCACTCCTACCTAAAACACCTCGTTCTAACACGCCTCCACATATCTACGTCACTATGTGGAAATATTAGCATAATGCCGCCCAAATGTGCACGCAAAGAAAGAAGGCGTAGTTTCAGGAACAGCAGTAGTGTTGATGCAGCCATGTCAGGGAGACGCTGTGTGATTCAGTGCGAAAGCAAAAGCACTTTATTTGGCCTTCCGGAAGTAGATGCAATTAGGAATCATTGGTTAAGACTTATTTACAAAAGAACAGCACAACCTAGATGTTCGAATTTGTGCAACGCATTTGATGGACGACAGTTTTTTGAACCTAGAGTACAAGGCTGGCTGTGCACAAAGGCTATTTCTAAAAAAAAAATAAAAAAAGGTCAATTCCGACTTTGCTATGACAATCTGGCGCTTCTGAAATCAGCTACTGTTTTGTTATTAGTTTAAGTATTTGCTATTGACTTCAAATGCGGAGTTTTGCGCAGCGCGGAGTAACGCGTTTTGTGTGTGTGTGTGTGTGAGGGGAACAGGGTCACATCACTGGAGAGTGAACTGCAGTCAGAAATCGTAGCACGTCAGCTGTCTTAACCGCGGATTGTGTACTGCATCATCACTGTGTCTAACACGCGACTCTGTTGCCCTTTCGGGCTTGAACTGATGGTAAAACTAATGACATTATTTACATTTATTTTGAAAGATGAAGCTCTTGATTATGGTAAGGGGCGTTACATTTACTACGATGAGTTCTTGCGGTGTTCGGCCAATCACAATGATCTGGGTCAGCTGGCCAATCAGAGCAGTTTGTGCTTGTCAAAGGAGGGGGCTTTGTTGTAAACGACGTGTTTGAGAGAGGCGGGGCATAAAGGACCTACAATAATGTACAGTATTTGAAAAAGGATGTGTTTTTTGAACATTAAAAGCATGTCAACATATTCTGTTACACCAAATACACAAATATGATCTTTAAAATAGCATCATATGACCTTTAATCAGCTTTTCTTGCTAGTTGAAAAAACCACAGCTGCAGGGAACTCCCATTGGTTCAGGGGGCTGAACTGCTTTTGCGTTTATATACCCATTTCTAGAGTTTTGCAATACCTTATTCTTCCCATAGAGGTCAGGGCAGGCTAAAGTTATGCAAGCACAAACTCAAAAGAGTTTCAGCACATTCAGCAGTGCAGTAGCCTAATATTATTTATTGTGAACTCCCCTTGTTTTTTTTTTTCACTTTTTTTTTTTTTTTTTTTTTTGATCAAGTTTATTTGCACGCGAGGCCATATTGCGAGTTCAGATTCAAACAGCGTTATAATAGTCTTTATATGTGCTAATTATTACCAAATATTGAAGACAGCAGAAATACCAAACGCTGTCACTAGCTTTTATTAAGAATAGTTCATCCAAAAAATTTAATTCGAATTCTCACCGTCAATTAATTCAAACATGCATCCTGATGGTTGTGAGACAAGCCGGTAAAAATGGCCCTGACAAAATTTGAATATGCACCTGCAATATACCTACCGTTCAAAAGTTTGGGGTTTATAAGATGTTATTCATGTTTCTGAAACAAAAAAAGTCCTTATGCTCAAGAGAATAATATTATTACCATTTAAAATAACAGTTTTTCTAGTTTAAGATTATTATGTAATTTATTATGGCAAAGCAGAATTTTCAGCATAATTACTACAGTCTTCAGAGTCACATGATCCTTCAGAAATCATTTAATATGCTGATTTGGTGTTTAAGAAAACAGTTTATTATATAAACATTATAGCATTATTTATAATTATTATTATCTAAACAATGTACTGTGAATATTCGTGAAACCTGAACCATATTTGTTATGGTCCTTTGATTAATGGAATTTTAAAGCATTGATTTAAAACAGCAATTTCTTGCAACATTGTAAAAGTCTTTACTGTCACGTTTGATCCATTTATTGCATTCTTGCTGGATAAAAGTATTGATTTCTGAAAATAGTACTATTGATTTATTGAAAATGGTAGAGTATAACATATGTAAAATATCATTTTCAGGTGCCTCCCATTAAGCTATAATGTGATATCAGAAGACTTACAGTGCATAAGTTGCATGGGTAACTTTTTTTGAATTATTTTTTATTTGTTGCATGGAATAGACTGGCATTCTTCAAAACATTCCCTTTTGTGTTCTACAGAAGAAAGTAATACGGATTTGAAACCGTGAGGGTTGGTAAAATTTTCCTTTAAGGTACACTAAGCAATGATAATAAGTATATATTATCTTACTTTCTTATGTTACTACACAAAAATCATATACCGGATCTAAATCCTTTCTAGATTTATGACTCATCCACAAGCAAACATTTTCTGTCAATACATTAATTTTTAACTTGTTCTGTTAAGTCTACAATGTAGCCAAATGGCCACTAGATGATGATCATTCATTGCAGGTTTTTCTAATCTCTAAATGACTTGAGAATGCTAGATTCCTTCTTCGCTACATCATTCTGCATCTGTTCTTTGTTTCATAGTCATTTGAGTGGTTGACACTCTTAACATGCGCAGTTGGGCTGATGTTTCGTGTTTAGGAATCCCAGACGAGAGCCAAATTTTTTTACATCGTACTCTAGCGGATCTGTCTCATCAGCATCACCTATGAAAACATCAGTATTTGGCCACACCTGTTCCTCTGATGACAGTCCTAGTCATTTGGCTCTTGAGTTCCTACTCCTCTAATTCACTTTTGCCTGCCAGTGTTCAGATGGATCTCTGTGCATGAGGTTTCAGATGGAGTTTTGTGGTCTCTCTCTCTCTCTCGCTCTAGTACTACTGGGTCAAAGGCAGAGAGACAGCACAAGTTTTTTTGCTGTCATCCTGTCAGGGTCGGCTTTTCACAGACAACCATATGCTCTTGAATGCAGAGGGAGAGTCAAAGTACTGCATGTCCCATAATCTAACACTTTGGATGGAGGAAAGAGGCTAGATACAGTCCAGAGGAAACAAGGGATGCGTTAAACAGCACTGCAAATAAAAAAAAATAAAAAAATGAACAATTGACGCATTAGTGAAACAGATCACCCAGACTGATGGGAAGCTTGTTGTGCTGAGGCGGCGGTGGGAGGTGAGCGTGTAAAGGAGTGCTGGGCTGTGCCTCGGGGCAGAGAGGAGAGAGCAGCACTGCGGTGTTTGTTTGGAAATCTCACACAGCTCGCAACATTCCTAAGCGTCTGCGAAACCGGACATCTTTCTCTATTCGCTCTCTGGCATTTCTTTTTCGGGCAGTCTTCTGGGGCACTCCTGCGGTGCTAGTCATGTAGGCCTATGCAGCTGGAGTGGGAAGCAGTGGGCAAAGTAAAACTAATACCAACCTCTCCCTCTCTCTCTCACTCTCCCAGGAAAATGCCTCTGCCTCGTCTCACACAGAGAGAACGCAACAAAGATCTGAGTGTGGCCGTAGCCCCGGGGCAAGAGCGCCCACCATGGCCTCTCCTGTGTCACGCATTGCTGCTCCCTACCAGAGCACTCTTTCTCTTTCAGGCAATGTTCAGCCAAACAGGCAGCTCAGAATGTTCTATTTTGCCGTCACTTTTAGGACACATTTTGTATTTCTTTTAAACATCTAGTTAAAGAAATTTTCACTCAAAAATGAAAAATTTGTCATCATTTACTCGCCCTCAAGCTGTTCCAAACCTATACGAATTTCTTTCTTCTTCTGAACACAAACAATATTTTGAAGAATTTCGGTGACCAAAAAGTTTCTGGTCCCCACTGACTTCCATAGTATGGAGAGAAAAAAATACTATGGAAGTCAGTGGCTACCAGGAACTGTTTGGTTACCTGCATTCTTCAAAATGCATTACCAGTCGACGCTGATAGCCTTGTGGGCAGGGCGCCGTTACACTACGGGTGTCCAGAGTTCAAATTCTGGCTCGAGGACTTTTCCCGATCCCGCCCCCTCTCTCTTTCTCCCACTTTGCAACCTGTTACTTCTATACCAATAAAGTAAAAAAATAGCCAAAATGCATTACCAAATAGTTTCTGGTCCTTATTGACTTCTATAGTATGGAGGTAAAAAATACTATGGAAGTAAGTGGCTAACAGCAACTGTTTGGTTACCAACATTCTTCAAAATGCACTACCAAACAGTTTCTGGTCACCATTGCCTTCCATAGTATTTTCCCCCATCTTTGGAGGTTAAAATGTTGGTTACCACATTCTTCAAACTGAATTACCAATAGTTTTATGGTCCTTATTGACTTCTATAGTATGGAGGAAAAAATACTCTGGAAGTCAGAGACTAACAGCAACTGTTTGGTTACCCACATTCTTCAAAAAGCATTACCAAACAGTTTCTGGTCCCCATTGCCTTCCATAGTACTTTTTTTCATACTGTGGAAGTCAGGAAGTCAGGGGGCGAACTATTCCTTTCCTTCCTAATGGGATCTCTAATGTGGATACTTGAAATTTGGAAATTTAGCAATAGAAATTAAAAGCATAACATTTTACAATACAATTCTATTTATTAATTGTTAACATTTATTAACATAAACCAACAATGAAAATGCTTCAAGTAATCTTAGTTAATGTTAATTTAAACATTTCTTAATACATTATTGAAATCAAAAGTTATATCTGTTAATATTATTTATTGGACCTATAAGCTAACATGAAGTAACAATGAACGTTTGTATTTGTGAACTAATGTTACACAGATTTTTTGTTAATATTATAACACACTAACTAACGTTAACTAATGGGACCTTATTGTAGTTTTTTTTTTTTTTTTACATATTATCTGTTTAGGGTCTTAGGATTCTGTCAAGGGGGTGTTAAATACTGCACATGCAGTACACAATTGTAAATTTATCACTTGTATTGACATCACAAAGTTACTTTTAAAAGTATTTTTAAGACATTTTGTCAATGTGTCCAGCAGAAAAGTTCCGCCTTTGTTTAGTGCAGGTTAAAAAAAAGTTTTTAATTTCTACTTTTAAAAAGTATATTCAGAATGTTTATTACTAATATTGATTGGGATACAATTAAGTAAAGTGGATTTCCTGGGAAAGTTTGTTCTGTTGTGAGACAAACAAGAATTTCAGATTACATATTGATAGATGATGCATTATGCTGTATCAGCTCAGAATTCAGTGAAATTCAATGCTTTCAGAGAACAGAGCCCTGGTGCAAAGATCATCACTTTACAACTACTGCACGTGCACGTCAGCACTGCATTAATATTCTTCAAACATTCAATTTTCATTTTTCTTCTGACTACAGATTTCTGCGATTAATTCAACTTAAACAACTTAACATACTGTCTCTATTCAAAATGGGTTTTGTACATCAGCCTTAGGTGCTTAATATTCTAAACACTTTTAATATGTTTGAAATTTGATAGTTAAATAAATATTCTGGGTTTAATACAGTTAGAATCAATATACAGCACTTATGGCATAATGTTCATTACCAAAAACATTAAACTAATCCCTCATTTTCTTTACAAAAAAAAAAGTTTCTCTGAGACATTTACAATGGCCATACAGTAAATAGAGTCATTTTTAGAGGATTTAAAAGCAGAAATATGAAGCTTGTAATTTTGTAAAAGCATTTTATTACCTTTTCTGCTAGTACTTATTCTGTTATTAATTGGTGCATTATTTGAGCTGTAAAGTTGGTTAAATAATCTGTTTTACGGTCTTTTTAGGGGTTTAGTGTTATGGTGTTGCGTCTTCATAGTGTCATAAAATTGTATATAACTTTTTTTGTATTATTATTTTTAATGTTAAAATCATGTTAACATGCATATTGCATTGGTCTATATTGGTCTATGTCTTGTGGCTGTACTATTAAAGTAGTAAGTAGTTTGGCTTTTACAAAAATTGGCCCCATCTATTTGTTTTACAAGGCCTCATTACTGTCAACATGTTTGCTTTTTAAAGAAAAATGTAGAAAGTGAAAAAGTGAAAAATTGAATGAATTTATTGTGTGAATTTCTTAAAATTTACACAATTTTGTAGCAAAAGTAACCTGCCCTGTCTTGTCAGCAAATTGTCAATGTCCTTTGCTCTGCGATGTATTTGTTTACTGCATGAGAACATCTCTGTGTCCGAAATGGCCCCCATTCCCTTATATAGGACACTATTTGAAGGGAAAGCCATTTGTAAACCATAGTGGACGTTATCGAGTGCACTCAATCAATCCAGGGGGCGCTTCTGAAAACATTAAATTGTGGTGTGAGAGCGCTGTGGCTGCGGATGTAGCAACAGTAACTGGAGGGGGGTGGGGGGGGGGTTTCGAAGGGTGAATTATGGTTGGTCTCTTCAGTTTTGCATTTACTTTATTGTAGCCTTACACAGGGGTACACACTGATCTGTGTTAACGGCACTGTATCAATGTAAAAACAGCCACTTTCTGCTTCTGTGTGAATGTGGCCGATGTCATTTCATGTATAATGATATAATGAACAAATACAAGTGCATTTTAGTCATAACCAATAACATATTTAAGAATTTAAATTCTTATTTCTTGCTAGAAAAAAAACATTTGAACATTTTTCAGTTAAATTACTTTTTATTAATTAATTTGCCTTTATTATTTTGTTCTTTCCACCAACTGCAAGCTCAGGATTTTAGGATATACTGTAATAAACAAGCATCTATTATACTGCCTTAAAAATGGCCAGGGGTGTGTTTCCCAAAAGAACATTTGCCAACTGCATCGCAAACTTAGCTACAGCTCTCGACATGTGGTTAGAAGCAGTTTCTTGTTAGTAAGATATGTGAACTTAAATTATGCAACATAACATGCAGTATAATCTAAATCTTCCATTACATACTGCATATCTATTTAAATCTATATATTTTAGCCTGTCCTCAATAAGTGCCATTTTTTGAAGAGTACACATGTGGATAAATGCATATGGACACTGGAACCCCGGAGTATGACATAAGGAGGAGTCTGCAATGAATAAAAAAATATCAATTCACAAGTTTGCCTGCCCATCCAGTTTTCATAGTTAATGGTAAACTAACTTGGCTTGCTGTCCTCGACAGAGGTTCGAACCCGAGGCTCGGCTTGAGCTATGTGTTCAACCCCACCCCACTACTGAACTATATAGAGGGAGATTAACAGAAATAAAGGAGGAGATGGGGAGGTGGAGGGATGCCAGAAGAATCTTTTGCTGAGACAGCGCAATAACTGTTGCTTATATATGCTAGTAATAAAAATGTCCATCCTATATTGTTGAACCAACAATAATTGTGGTTCAAACGACAGAGATGCGACCATTTCAAAAAAACAGTCAGAATAGCTGGTTAGTTCCAACAACAATGCTTCTTACTATGGTGGTTAAGCAGTGAGATACATTGTTGTATGGAAACGCACCACAGATTTACCAGCATTTCAAAAGTAAACTGACTATTGCGAGGCACCCTAAAGTGCGGGACCCTATGCGGTTGCACACGTTGCACAGCCATGCGACAGTTCAGAATCCCAGAGTCAGTCTCTCAGTTTCATCCAATGTCAGTTTCTTATCCCGACAATTCTTCAGAAATGCTGAGGTCAAGCTTGGAATGCTATGAAGTCTCAGGTCAGTTTCATGCAATGAATCTTAGAATGTGAATTGGTGGACACTTCTGGATTTGGGAGGAGTTAATTCAGTTTGTGTCCTATCTTACTATGTGTCACAACTGGGACAAAGAGGCAGACAGGCAGGAGAACGTTAAACAGAAAGTTTATTCACAGGAACTTAAGAGAGGCTTCCAACCAAAAAGAGTTCAACTTAGGCAGTAAGGGAAGCAAAACACAGTCTTATCTGGGTCGGCACTCCGATCCTTCGGCCGAGAATGGAGGATTCCGAGGGGAACAGGCAGACTGGAAGACGAGGAACCAGGACAGAATAGCTTGCAACCTTGAGACCAGCCGATGAGTGAATGAGGTGAGTGAGTATTTGAGTGGTGTGGTAAGTGGGTGCAGGTGTCCGCAATCAGTAATCAGGTGATTGTGAGCGGGTATAGGAGGCTGATTCGGCTGGTGAGGCAAGTGTTTCCGTGACATTACCCCCCCCCACCCACGGACGACCGCGGCCCCTGGGAGCGGGACGGTCTGGATGAGCCTGGTGGAAGTCGTTGAGGAGAGATGGGTCCAGTATGTCCTCTCGGTCCGCCCATGACCTCTCCTCAGGGCCGTACCCCTCCCAGTCTATAAGGTATTGAAGCCGGCCGCCTCGCCGCCGGGATTCGAGGATCTCCCTGACTCGGTAGATGGCCTCGTCGGGGACAACCTCGGGCGGAAGGGGGAGTACCTGGTGTTCTGTGGAGGGAGGGAGAAGAGGATTAGTGAAGGGCTTTAGCAAGGACACGTGAAAGGTGGGGGAGATCCGATAATGGGCTGGCAGGTGTAACTGGTATGTGACATTGTTGATGCGCCTTGCTATGGGGAAAGGACCTATGTACCGGGGACTCAACTTCCTGCTGGGCCGCCGGAGGCGGATGTCACGGGTGGATAACCAGACTTGGTCCCCTGGTTGATAGAGGGGATTGTCGGACCGACGAGTGTCTGCGTTGGCCTGGTACCTCTGGACGGCCCGCTGGAGATGGATATGTGCTGAGTCCCATACCCTCTCGCTCTCACGAAACCAGTGATCTACCCTGGGGGGGACTTCCGGGAGGATCCTCGTTCCAAGGAAAACAGAAAAACAACAAGCGCGGCTGGTAACCGAGTACACATTGGAATGGGGTGAGTCCGGTGGTTTCCTGGCGTAAGGAATTCTGGGCGTACTCGGCCCAGGGTAGGTACTGGCTCCAGCTGTCTTGGTGGTCATGACAGTAGGCCCGGCGATACCGTCCGATCTCTTGGATCTTCTGCTCGGTCTGGCCATTGGTCTGTGGGTGGTATCCTGAGGACAAACTGACGGATGCTCCCTGGAGGTGAATTGCGGTCCTCGGTCCGAAACAATGTCCTCGGGGAGGCCGAAGTTCCTGAACACATGCTGGAAGAGAGCTTTGGCGGTTCCCAGGGCAGTAGGTAGTCCCCGCAGGGGAAGGAGTTTGCAGGATTTAGAGAATTGGTCAACGACCACTAGGATGGTCGTGAATCCGTTGGAGGGAGGTAAGTCCGTAGCAAAGTCCACCCCCAGGTGGGACCAGGGACGGCGAGGGATGGGCAGCGGAACCAGTTTCCCCTCGGGCAGACGACGTGGCGTGGTGGTGATGGCACAGACCGAGCATCCCCTGACATACCGGGCGACATCCCGGGCCATGTGGGGCCACCAGTAGCGGCTCTGGAGGAGCGAGAGGGTTCGGCGGCTGCCTGGGTGCCCCGATCCCGGAGAGGTGTGAACTGAGTCCAGAAGGGTGACACGCAGGGTGGATGGGACATAGCTCCTCCCTTCTGGGCCTCCCGGCGGAGCGGGTTCGGTGAGAGTGGCGGCACGGATCTGGTCAGTGAGAGCCCACTGAATGGGAAACATGAAGACGGCAGGCGGCAGGATGGGCTCGGGTTCTTCGGGGGTCGGATCCGGTTGGTGTAGGTGGGAAAGTGCGTCCGCGCGGACATTCTTCATCCCGGAACGGTAAGTGACCATGAAGAGGAAGCGGGTAAAGAACAGCGCCCAGCGGGCCTGCCTAGGGTTCAGACGTTTGGCCTCTCTAAGTTTTTATGGTCGGTGATTACCTCAAATGGGTGCTTGGCACCCTCCAACCAGTGCCGCCACTCCTCCAGGGCGAGCTTGATGCTCCCGGTTTCCCACGTCGTAGTTTTGCTTCGCCGGGGATAACTTCCATGAGAAGTACGCGCATGGATGGAGCACGGGGGGTTCACCTCGCCACTGTGATAAGACAGCGCCCACTCCCAGGGTCGCGGCGTCTACCTCGACCAGGAAGCGGAGATTGGGGTCTGGGTGTGACAGGACCGGGGCCGTACAGAAGGCGGCCTTAAGCTGGCTGAAAGCCTGGTGGGCCTCTGGGGTCCAAGTGAGGAGTTTGGCCTTATGTCGGAGGAGAGAGGGGGGGGGAGCGAGGTAAGGGGCGCCGCAATTGGCTGACCCACGCTGCCCCGGTCCGCCGCACTTCCCCCCTCTCGCTCCTCGCGACAAGAACCCCCCCTGTGCCCACAATTCTCTAATCGGGTAGCAGGTGTGATTTCCATCAGTCCAAGTCGTTGTGCTGACACTTCCCATAGGAACTATCTAGCAGTCCTCACTCGGACTTGGACGGAAGTCTGGACCGCATGATGGGCACAGATGTGTGTGAACGGTACGACTTACCTCGGTGGATCCATTTGTACTTGACGAAGGCGCCGGTGTTGCAGAGATTTCGAGTGAAGTTGGGCCCGCCCAAGCCGCATATCCCCTCATCAGAGTGTACGATATAAGGATTATGTATGATCAACGATGAATTTTGTTTTCTGTGGGGGGGGGTATTTGGTTTTAACTGACGCCCTTTGTTCCCTACGCGCTTGGGCTTTCGGTGCTCGCTCCGTGCTTTGCCTCGCTTGAAGTTTGTGATAGATATTGGGCGTGGGTGTTTTTGTACGATGGTTGGTTTGACGAATTGTCCCCCCCCCCCCCCCCCCGCCGCGTGGGTTGATGGGGTGATTGAAGTTGCCCCCCCATTTTTGTGATCCCTTGGGTGCCAAGACGGGGTGTGTCCAAGAGCTTTTTGATTTTGGGTTGATTCCTTTCGGGGGCCGTTCGTCTTTTTGCGTGTCGATAACTACTATGTGAACGTGAATAGTCCGCCCCTGCCGACCTGATCTGCGAACTCACATATTTCGTTGCCTTGAGGAACAGGTGGTGTTGGCGGAGGCGCTTGAGGACTTGGGTGACATGGTGACGGTGGGCTTCGAGCGTGGGTGAGTAAATGAGAATGTCGTCGATGTAGATGAGGACAAACCGGTTGAGCATGTCTCGGAAGATCTCGTTCATGAAGTTTTGGAATATGGAAGGTGAGTTGGAAAGCCCATAGGGCATGACCCGGTATTCATAGTGCCCGGTGGGCGTGACAAAGGCTGTCTTCCATTCGTCACCCCGGCGAATGCGGATGAGGTTGTATGCACTCCTGAGATCTAGCTTGCTGAACACACAGGCTCCGCGGAGTTCCTCCAAGGCTGCCGGGACCAGAGGAAGGGGATAGGAGAACTTAACAGTTTGGTCATTTAGGCCCCGGTAATCGATGCAGGGTCTTAGGCCCCCGTCCTTCTTGGCCACGAAGAAGAAGCTCGACGCTGCGGGTGAGGTGGATGGACGGATGAAACCCTGGTGTAAGGCTTCCTGCACATACTCCTCCATGGCGGCTCTCTCTGGGATCGACAGGGGATAGACACGTCCTTTGGGTAATTGGACCCCAGGCAGCAGGTCAATGGCACAGTCCCATGGCCGGTGAGGTGGCAGGTGAGTGGCAGCGAGCTTGCTGAACACGTCCTGGAACGCCTGATATTCGGGAGGAGGAGGAGTGATAGGCGCGGAATCCGGGCTTTCCACTGAGGTGGAACAGACTGGGAGATCCTTCCGGTCGGCGAGCGGTCTAGGCAAATCCCGGAGACACATTTGTTTGCACTCCCCACTCCACGCGAGTATTTCTCCGGACCTCCAAGTGATGGTGGGCTGATGCCGGGCGAGCCAGGGGCGTCCCAGGACGATGTCCACGACGGCCTCCTCCAGCACCAGTAGAGAGATCCGTTCGGCGTGGAAACATCCGATCCGAAGAACGACCTCGGGCATACGGTGCCGCACCAGCCCTTTGCCCAGCGGCTTTCCCTGGACAGTGGTGATCTGGTAAGTTGTGGAGTTTTTGCAGCGGGGAATTTGCAATCCATCGAGACTACGGGAGGAGATGAAGTTCCCCGACGCTCCGGAGTCCACGAGGATTTTGACTGGAAAGGATTGGTGGTGATAAATTAGAAGAGCATCGATGTGAGGAATGCCTGATACATCAGGAGTAATCTGGACAGTACTCACCGCTGGGCGTGGTGGACGAAGGGGGCAGGCGCGGAGCTGGTGCCCCTAGGACCCACAGTAGAGACATAGGCCATGGGTTAGTCTTCGAGATCGCTCTGAGGACGACAGGTGGTAGCTGTCCGTGATCATGGGCTCTGGTGCTGGAGTGGAGAGGCCGGGCGAGGCAGCGGCAGCGGGTATCGCTTCCATAGGGCACGCGGTTAGGTGCTGGGAGATGCGAACCGCCTTCTGGAGGAAACTGTCGAGGCCCACGGTGTCATCATAGATGGCCATCTGTCGGCATAAGCCTGGGTTGAGGCCTCGGCGGAACACCGAGAGCAGCGCGGCCTCGTTCCAGCCGCTGCTGGCGGCGAGAGTGTGGAAGCGAAGCATGTAATCATGGATAGATAGATCCGCTTGCCGCAGTTGAAACAACTCCTCCTGCACGGTGACCTCCGTGGTCGATTGGCCGAATACCTCACGGAAGTGTTTCACAAAGCCATCCAGCGAGTGAATCCACGGGCTCTGGGCCGTCCACAAGGCTTCGGCCCACTGCAAGGCTCGTCCCGACAGTAGCGAGATGATGAACGACACCTTGGCCCATTCGGTCACAAACAGGTGCGGTTGCATCTCCAGATAGAGGGAGCATTGCAGCAGGAACCCGCTGCAGAGGGCCGCCTCACCCGAGAAGCTGGCTGGCCGGGCCCATGGGACAGGCGGGTAGAGAGGGGTGGTGAAAGTCCGATTGCTGGGTGAGGGTTCGGGAGAGGTGCTCTGAGGATCATAAGTCCGTGTGGTAATCGTTTGTTTTGAGGGGCTGGGCTCGTCACAACCGGGATTAAGAGGCAGACAGGCAGGATAACGTTAAGCAGAGAGTTTAATCACAGGAACTTAAGAGAGGCTTCCAACCAAAAAGAGTTCAACTTAGGCAGTAAGAGAAGCAAAACACAGTCTTATCTGGGTCGGCACTCCGATCCTTCGGCCGAGAACTGAGGATTCCGAGGGGAACAGGCAGACTGGAAGACAAGGAACCAGGACAGAATAGCTTGCAAACTTGAGACCAGCCGATGAGTGAATGAGGTGACTGAGTATTTGAGTGGTGTGGTAAGTGGGTGCAGGTGTCCATGATCAGTAATCAGGTGATTGTGAGCGGGTGTAGGAGGCTGATTAGGCTGGTGAGGCAGGTGTTTCCGTGACATTAGTCAGGGTTAGCTGTTAAGAACAGCAGGGTTAGATGTTAAGAACATCTTTTCTGTCAGATCTCATGATTTCATCAGCTTTTTGTCACTATCATTCTGTTACTTTAATTACATCAGCCTGATTAGTTGATAGTAATTCACTCACTTTTAGATTCACCTGTTTCTGAATTGCACACAACTGTTGCTAAAAGTGTTCCTGAATCCTGAAAATATAAACACATCACACCCACACACGCACTCTCTCTCACCACACAACCGCACACAATCTCTCTCTCTCTCTCTCTCTATCACACACACACAACCACACCACTCTCTCTCTCTCTCACACACACCCACACACACACTCTCTCGCTCTCTCTCTCACACACACACACACACCTGTGTATGATAAGCTTGATCCTTTCATGGGGCCCCAAAAGGTAAACAAATGAGGGTACTGGTATTATACGTGTGGGGACATTGGCCCCATACAGGGAAACCAGGTTCACAAAACACACATAATTCTTCAATCTTTTTTTTTCAAGTAATGTATACTTTTATTCAGCAAGGATGAATTGATCAAAAGTGACCATAAATACATTTGTAATGTTACAAAATGTTTTATTTCAATACTGTTGTTTTGAACTTTCAATGAATCATTGTCTCACACAATTGTATTATTGGTTTCCACAAAAAATATTCTACAATTGTTTTTTAAAATTGATAAAAAATAAGAAATAGTTATGAGCATAGCATATTAATGGATTTCTGAAGAAGGATCAGTGACACTCAGACTGGGAGTAATGGATGCTGAAAATTTAGCTGTGCATCTTCGCAATAATTTACGTTTTAAAATACATTCAAATAGAAAAAGTATTTGAAAGTGTAATGCCTACTCACAATACGACCATTTTACAATACCCTTTTTATCAAATAAATGCACAAGTGGTGAGGAGAAGAGAGGTATAAATAAAGAATAAATAAAATATTGATGTAGCCTATGGTACACCGGGATGGTACACCGTCAAAACATCGCAAGTAGGTTATTATTTTTCACGCTTTTACACATGTACATATCACAAATATATCACAAAACATAAGTGTTTTGTTTAAAACTTATTTGGATACAGCTTTTCGCTTTGCTCACCTAAGTTGCATGAGGAACACAAATTCCTATAAAAAATAATTTGCTCACGCTAGCGTACTGTATTCAGTAGTTTACACACTTCTATGGTAACACAAACAGTCCCAATCATCAGTGCAGACACCAATGCCGGACAGTCGCATAATATTTTCTGCCCCCCTCCTCCTCTTTTGGACCTGTTTCTGGAGGACTTGAGAGTTGGCGGAGCCCAGGCACAGAAAGCGGTCAGGCACTTCGACATGGAAGTGATTTTAAAAAGCGAAAGGAGGACGAACGGATTGACGTCTGCTTAATGTAAGATACGGTGAGGCCAGGCACTTTGCCAGAGCCATAGAGACACTCAGGGGATTACGAAGCAATGCGTGTCCAATTTATTCACGCCAGCCCGTCAGTGAGGGACTGGATGCGTCCATTGTGCGCTTATCTCTCTGACGAAACCCGTGCGTGTCAGCCCACGACCACGAAAATATGTCAGCAATGAAACAAAAGCTAATTGTCAAACTTAGACAACCCGTGTAACGCAGCACAAACCTGGATTAGAAAACAGTGGCCTCTGTACATGCTAGATATATATTTTTTCTCAACTGAGAAGAGTCTATATTGTTGATGTTCTATATTTTTGACAGCTAATAATGAGAACAGATTCATACGCCACAACTTATTATTTAGCAACAGGTTATTTAATAGGCTAAATGAGATATTTAACATTAATAATTTGGTTAATGACATTTTGGCATATCACAGAGCTATTGCTGTGTAGGTCTGACAGTTATATTGTGTCTCGGTGTGTGTAATATATATATATATGAGAGAGAGAGAGAGAGAGAAGCAGAGAGAGAGATGGAGAGAGGGCCGATAATATCTATGAAAGCTATATAATCACCATGAGAAGCTTCATCCGGTAATGCCCAGAATTCTATGAATGCAATGGGATGTTGCAACGCAAGCCAAGGTCTAAAAGTCGGCAGGCCAGCAACATGAAAAATGGGACCAAAATCAAACTATAAACCAAATTGAGTATTCTGAAAACGTTTTAAAAACAAATAAGAAAATGTCTGTCTGGATATACCGTTAGATGTGTCTTACACTGAAGCACAAGATGCTCTTTGGAACATCTCAAATCATGCTGGGGAACACAATCATCAGGTTTTACACAAAACTGAATGCACCTTGAGTACCAAATATTAAGAAATTCTGAAATATAAATTTTTCAATTGAACTTTTCTCTCAAATTATATGATAATATAATCATTTATATCAAAAAAAACAACAAACAAAAAAAACATTAATTACGAGAAAGATGCCAAAATAGAAATTTTCATTGTAGCGGGTCTCAGACTGGCGAACCAACTGTATTTATATTGAAGTATTAGCACACTTGCTAATATAAACCTATAGCTGCAGCCAACGCACATAGTGGCATTTCGTTTGGCTAACTTTGACAGCTGGGGGGAAAACGATATCCTTTTAATGTTGATGAATATGATAAAATATCCTTGCGTCAGGAATAAACTGTCTTTGATGCGCCTTCCATGAAATGAGGGCTTAGTAAAGGCGATATTTGTGTGTGAGAGAGGCGATTGGTAGCACATCCCCTCCCTGTCCTCTCTCTTCTCTCTCTCTCTCTCTCTCTCTCCTCTGCTCTCGATCGCTCTCGGCTCTCTCCCTCTCTCGCTCTCTCGCTCGCACGCGCGTTATTTTCCAGCTCGGAGCCTCAAACCCGCGCGGCTCGATCGATTCGCATTGATTGTCCCTGACGAGCTGCTCCACTTTCTAGCCAATGTCAGCCCGTCTGCTATCGGGAAGGAGAGAAATGAAGGAAAATCTCTGCCGCCCTGGCGGTGTCATTTCCACACACTTCGGTTGGCCGCCTGCCAGCAGACAGGACATTCAAAAGAAGCGGAGTGGACTGAGAGAAACCAGGAGCTGAACGACCACAGCTGACCCCTGTTTGCCAAAGCAGACCACGCTATTCATGGCGGTATAATATTTATTCTGCGTTACTAACGTGCACGGACGTTTAAAAAGACGTGCTTTATTTAAAAAAAAGTTATTAATATGTTTGCATTTCACACATTAATGGGTCAATAACATGTCCGAGTTTCTAAAAACGAGAAAATACATTTATTTAAAATCTAGTTTCTTAGAAATGTAATTTTTGTATAGCCTACATGTTGGTTTCATACTTAAAAAAGGTTAGGCTACCACTTTCTACAAATGTATTTATTATTTATTTAAAAATTCTAATAACTCACTACTGCTACTACTAATAATAATACCTAATAAAATATATTATTAAATATCCAGTGGTGTAACTATCAAGTAAAAAGTAAATAATTTACTTGCACATTAAATACACTTGTGTGTACACCTTTAACAACTTATAATGTAGCCTATAACTTAAACATTAATAAAAAGTTTACTTAAAATATCTAAAATGTTAGATTAAAAGTCAGGGGCTTTCTTAAGATGCTTCATATTACCTGGACTAAACATGCCTTTTATAAATCGTCTAAATAAGTAATATGTTTAAACACTGAATTACCTTGACAGTTATGAGGGCTCTAAAGGGGTCCTCCCTGTTTTATATATTTTTCTTGTCACATGACAGCAAAATGGCTACTTGCATGTTGGTTATGTCACACTGACTTTGATATCACGTTTTGAAAAAATTAACAATATTTTCAAACAAAATTGCAACAATGCTAAATTTAGACAAATAAATAATATGAAAAGATTGTGTCATACTATACTTATGGCAAGAATTGTTTTTCTCCCCATGAAAATACAGCCTTTTCTTGAAAGTGTTTCTCTTAATCAGTTGGCTACACAAAGGACATTTAGTTGTTTTTTTACTTTAAGCCACCATTAAAATCTAAAAAAATAATTTAATTGACAACTTAAAAAACCAACCGACGATTGTAGAGATTAAAGTGTTTATTTATTGGGGGAAAAACAATGAAAGGCATCTTTAATGGGGTTTTCAATAACCTCAGAACTGGGCCAAAAATGAGGATCACGCATTAAAATAAAATGACAGCCCATAAGATGTTGCTATATAGCCTATCTGGTGGTTGCTTGGATGCTCCCTGATACGAAATATAATGAATCCAATAGAATATATAGAGATATATATGATATATATATATATATATGCCTATATAATAATAATTATATATATAATCTATGTTATGTAATTATAATTTTACATACAAAGTTTCAAAAAGCGCAGACATGTTTGGAACTTTCATACTTTATTTTTCCATAATAATATATTCCAGAAAGCGATCTCGAAATGAAACCAAACAGTAGGATTACAAAGTCATGCAGTCACCACGTGCATCCTTCTGACATTGTTTGATGGTAAATATGAATGTGTTGAAGGGAAGTTCAGTCTTAAAGCGGTATGACGACATGTCAACTTTTGCTCCCAGAGAAAAAAAAAATCACAGGCTGCACAGTGCAAAGGGGGCCCGAGACGCCACAAATCTCCGTCCTACATTAACCCTCAAATCTTCACAATGTTCGTGCCTAATTATCACCCCCTTGCACGCGTTCCGCTTCGACATTTAAAACGTCGCCAAAAAGAAGCACTGCGTGACGCGAAATGTCTTTGTTAATCTGTGCGTTTTCTCCGTCTCAGCGTCGCCGAAAGTCCAGTTCGGTTTTTACGTGAAGCTCCAAAAATCTATGAAATGTGTTTGCATGTTCTTCTGGATGTAGAGGTGGGATTGCGAGAATCGAAAGGTTGGTGAGCCCACACGCTCAGCTTCCCAGAAAGTACGTTTAGCAATAATTCACTATTCTCTTCCTCACGCGCTCGGCTCGGTCGAAGGCTACATGATTTCTGGAAGTGGAGAATAAGCTTTTTCTCCCTTCTTTTTGCCATCAATCTCTACGACAGGCTTGGAGAAGGGGCGCTCGGACAGTGGAAGCCCTCCCCTCTGCTCGGATCTGCCTTGGTAGGTGCGAATAAAAAAGGGGCCAGTGTTTGCAAATATGCAGATACATCGAAAGGGGGGGAATCATACTTTGTTGAAGTCTGCTCAAAGTTGGGATGTCATCTTCCTAACGATCTTGTTGGCTGGGAGAACGGGGGAATGATTGTGCCGTACATTGTCAGTCGTGCTGCTGCAGACCGTACACTGGCACCGCAGAGACCCAGGTTTCAGATAATTGAGTCTAGACAAAAGGTATTTTTTGTGCCGCTTTAATGCCAAATTAAATTAAGATCCGACACATATTTTTAGCGACTGGACGATGTTGACCCGTTCCCGCAGATTTGTGCTGTATTGTCCTTATGGAAACGCGGTTACGCTTCCCAGGAAGTAATATTGCTTTGCTTCTTCAGAACGCAAGTATCACATTTAAACAATTGACAGAATACACACATTCTAATCGTATTTCAATGCTGCGGTGGGCTGTACAAACTTAACACTCTCGTGGATAATTTGCTAGTAAAATTATGATGCCGATGACGTTTATGATAGTTGCTCCAGCATGTAACGACAGGTGGTATTGTAGTTGACGATGCGTTATGTTATAGACGCGGAACTTTTGGTCTACAGCAGCAGCACACCTGTGCGTTACTAAAACGCGGTGGTCGTTAATATAACGGTATATTGTAAAATACTAAAGGGGTTTTTTTCACTGTATTTCAAATTTGCTGTTTAGTCGCTCGTGATTTATGGTGATTTGTTGAACTCATCGCGGAGGGATTAGCCAAAAATGTGCGCTTCATTGTTTGCCGAGAGGATATTATCAGGCTGATGTCGCCGCGGAGAGCGCGCGGGGATTTACTGCTGCAGTCCGCGGCCGACAGCGCGCGGCGCTCATGCACGCACTGTTTGTGTGATTGCCAGTCATTAACTTTCGCCATGACGCAAAGAGTTGGAGAAGTTTTCAAGCGCATTTAACTTTGAGCTATGCAAATGCTCGGGACGCCGCTCGGCAAAGTCCACATCTGGCGGAGCGAGCTCGGAAAACATGAATTATTGTCAACGTCCGCTGGACCTTGTGCGCAAGTGTGTGCGTGTGTAGTGCTTGCGTGTGAGAGCATGCATGCGTGAGTGTGTGTGTGCGTGTGTAGTGCATGCGCGTGAGAGCATGCATGCGTGAGTGTGTGTGTGCGTGTGTAGTGCTTGCGCGTGAGAGCATGCATGCGTGAGTGTGTGTGGTGTGTGTGTGTTGTGCGTGTGTAGTGCTTGCGTGTGAAGGCATGCATGCCGTGAAGTGTGTGCGCGTGGGTTGCTGCGTGTGAGAGCGTGAATGTGTGGTTGTGTTGTGTGTGTGTGTGTGTGAGTTGTGTTGTGAGTGTGTTGTGTGTGTGTGTGTGTGAAGCGGTGTGAGGAAGAAAGACAGCGGCAGGGGGAGATAGATAGGTGTGTGCGTGTCTTGAGGGAGATGTTACGTTGGACTCCGCATTACCTGAATTACTCGATATCTGCCTGCGTGACGTTGCGAAGTAACCTCACAGTGATTTTTTCCTCCTCTTTGGGGCTGCAGCTGTTCAATGGCAATGGTTTATCCATTACTTAAATGTCAAATATTAGAAGTTTAGTGTTTTTGACTGATTGACTCAAATTATTATTATAAAAAAAAGGATAACAAACATAGGCTATATTATATGTTTCCTCGTATTTTAGAGGCCTATATAAGGACTGTAGCCTATAGATAGATCGAGAGCATGTTGAAAAAAAAAAAAAAAAAAAAATGATGTGATTTTTACTAATAAACTCCTTAGTGAAAATAGTTCCAAACGAACTCCAGGTTTGAGTTCCACCCCAAGTTTTCCTTTCCCTGGGTGAGAGAAACCCTGCTCCACGCAAACCTAAATAAGAGAAAACAGTAGGTCAAAACTGCTGTACCCTATAAATGTATATTACTCGAAAGAAAATAAAAAAGTATATATCTATATATATATATATAATATATATATATAATATATATATATAACTGATCAGTAACTTATTAAATATTATATATATATATATATATATATATATATATATATATATTAAATACTATACTATTTGATATCTTTTTTTTAATAACTGCTTACTGATAAATGGGTAAAACCTAGTGGTTTGAAGGATATTGGCAAAGCTTGGTAAAGATTTAAAATGACAGTTAGCTACTATTTTGGGGCTGCACTGTGATCCTTAAATAGTCTTTTAATGTAAGTCGCTTTGGATAAAAGCGTCTGCTAAATGACTAAATGTAAATGTAATTATTCTTGTTCTAAATATGCCTGACACGATTTTTTGGTTGTTACACTGAATTAAATTTTTTTTCTTCTGTAAATCATAGTAAAAATGTATGATAGTCATTATTTTGTCCTCAGAAAAACTACAGGACACAGAATGACAAAATGATACTTTACATAGCTGATACTTTAAAA
Organism: Sinocyclocheilus anophthalmus; assembly: GCA_018155175.1. Classification (NCBI taxonomy): domain Eukaryota; kingdom Metazoa; phylum Chordata; class Actinopteri; order Cypriniformes; family Cyprinidae; genus Sinocyclocheilus; species Sinocyclocheilus anophthalmus. The sequence continues at coordinate 151,917 of JADLZN010008916.1, forward strand.
ACGTAAAACTCTTGTTCACTGCAGAATTGTCCGTTTTAGAGTTGTTATTCAATAGGGGGAGGAGGACCAATTAGTCCTGTGTTTGTCCCTAGGGAGGAGACATAAGCAAAAGTCTTTGCAAACAGCTTCCCATGACATATTACCATTAGAGACCTTGCAAACCTAAATATGCATAAATTAATACATGTTGTCAGTTAACATAAATGTTTAAATAGCCTGCTGCAGAGACATACTGAATGTTTCTTCCAGTTAATCAGCCGAGATATCATTTTCATAACTTGTACCAGTGCCAACATAAAACAACATGTGTGTACAGATACACTGTAACTGTCACATATGAAAAATAATTGCTGAATATGGCAGATGGAAATTAGAGGAGAATCTATGCCTATCATTTAAAGATTTTAAGGATTTACAGGAAGCAAAGTTTAATATTTCCAAAACCATCCTCTCAAATTGCTGTTTGGGTGTAATTAGCCATTACTGGACTTCCTTCCTTTTAATGTAGCGATATCAGTCATAAAACTCTCCAGACACATCTTTATGTAGCTATTATCTTGTACTTTAGTACATTAATGATTCTGCTGAATATGAGTGTAGCGGCTATCACAGCCACACTACTTTTATCTCTTATACTTTTTGACACCCAGGGTATTGCAGTTATCCAATTAATAAATGCTGACCAAATCAACATTATCAGATTTATTTTACACATTTGGGCACATTTTGCTTTTGGCATCTTAATATTTTAGAAATACTTTCTATCATTTACTGCAAAGACAGTGAGAGAGGAAGAGATGAAACCCCAAATTGTTACTCTGTGCCATCATGCCATTACTTTGCGCCAGATTGGCTCAGATTGATCAGAACATTAGCACAGCTTCAGTCAGTCAAACGTTAACAGTATGAGCTCCGAAAGTATTAGCATCTGCAGTAATTGATCATATCCATATTCCATTTGATCAAAGAATAATATCCTCAAAGGCTAATATCAACAAAATAGGATATTGTAGTTTATGTAACCTAATGCTTTAGGAAAGAGCTATTTATATTCCATCCTCACTTTTAATGGTTTCATTTCTGTTTTTAGATCATATGAGGTAATGTTGCAGATTGCCGTTACAGTACAGCCCCGTTCTTGTCACCCTTAAGCAGTCAAACATTATTGATTATGAAGAGTAAAGAGGCATGCTAACACACTAGAGAGCTGCATTAATCAGACTGATGTGTTTTGGCAATCTCTGACACCAATTTATTATATTACTTTCACTTTAAGGATGGAACAAAAAAGCATTTCTTACATTTATATCTGAATTTCGTGTGAAGCGATTGACAGACGCAACCAATGAATGATTAATCAGCTGAACTGATTCTGACCATATGACAGATGAGATCGGGATGAATTTATCTGTGAATGATGGTCTTGCCTAAGACAGTTTGTTCTCAGTCTGATTAGTCTTTCAGTTGCTTTATTTATTGACTCATCTGACTTCATGCATTTTTCGCTAATATTTCGCAGCTTTGACATTCCACATTAGCTATAAATGGGTCATTATGTTTCCTCTACTGAGATGCTGATTACATGGTTAAGGGTCTGATTACACAAGCTCTATTTGAATGAATACAAAGCATTACAATCATTCATAACCATGCTTTTGAATGGGACTGCGTTGGGGTCTGGCTTGCCATCTTTACAGCTGTGAGTGAGGCATTGTGCTGCTGCAAAGGAGAGAATGCAGTGTGTGGCCTGAGGTACGGCATACACCTCTTAAAACGCGGCACACAATCAGGTGCATTAAAAGTTTTCAACCCCTCAGCTGAGCCTGAACCTCACCACATCTGCGTCAGCTATTGCTGTACCCTGAGTCATCTACCCCATTTGTTAAGTCATTTTTAACATGAAAGTCAAACCCCAGGAAAGGACCAATATTTCCATGACTTCATCAACCACATTAGACAGTCAATAGAACTATCTTGAATATTTTGAAATTTAATTGGCTTCCATTTAGGACCACAAACAATAAGACAAACATATGCCACCCAATACTCAGAAGAGTGGTCAATCAATATGGGTTTTTCCAATAATGACACATAAATGACGCAATGCGATAGAGGGACAATCGAAAAAAATGATCTCTTCCGTGTAAATCCATTCGTATTCTGCCTAACCAGAGAAGTTTGACAGGGCATTTTGTTGATCACTTCCAATTAGAGATGCACAGTATATTAGCGGTCAGTCTGTTTTAGCTAATAAATACTTTTTTTTGTTTTCATTATCTGTCTTAATATTTAAAAAGTTGATATATCTAAGCTGATAAGTTTTTATCAGTAAGATTTTTTAAAAATGTTTTTTAAAGAATTCTCTTCTGCTCACCAAGCCTGCATTTATTTGATCCAAAATACATCAAAAGCAGTAATATTGTAAAATGTTTTTACTATTTAAAATGACTGCTTTCTATTTGAATATATTTTAAAATGTAATTTATTCCTGTGATTTCAAAGCTGAATTGTTAGCATCATTACTCCAGTCTTCAGTGTCACATGATCCTTCAGAAATCATTCTAATATTCGGATTTGCTGCTCAAGAAACATTTCATATTATTATAAATATTGAAAACCTCTGAATTTTCCTTTTTCTTTGATGAATAGAATGTTCAGAAGAACAGTATTTATCTGAAATAGAAATCTTTTGTTACGTTACAAATGTCTTTATCCTCACTTTTGATCCATTTAAAACATCCTTGCTAAGGGAACACCCCCCCCAAAAAATATATTGACTCCAGGCTTTTAAATGGTATAGTGTACAATGTTACAAAAGCTTATTATTTCAGATTAATGCTGATCTTTGGATCTTTCTATTTCATCAAAGAATCCAGAAAATTTACTCAACTGTTTTAAATATTGATGATTATGATGATGATGATGATAATAATAAAATATTTAAGAATACTAATAATATAAAATGTTCTTGAACAGAAAAATCTCTGAAGTATCATGTGACACTGAAGACTGGAGTAATGATGCTGAAAATTTAGCCTTGATCACAGGAATAAATTAATTTTTTTATATATATTCAAATAGAAGGCAGTTATTTTAAATAGTAAACATATTTCACAATATTACTGTATTTTTTAATTGCATTGTTGATCAAATTAAATGCAGGCTTGGTGAGAATAGGAGACTTCTTTCAAAAACATTAAAAATCGTACTGTTCAATTACTGTATGTAATTTTCTTTCTTGCACAATTTTTAACATTTAAAGCAGTTTTCAATGTGAAGTTTGAATCTGGACTTTTAAGGTGAGCATTCAGTCTTACAATTGGTAGATTGATCTTGAGGTCGTATCTTTCCAATGTATTTCTTATTGGCTTTGAAAATATAAATATTATCAAAATCACCTTAAATTTCCATTTTGTGCATCTCTATTTCTATTTCTGTGGCCTTGTACTGCTTTGAAATGTCATTTGTTGTTCCAAAAACATATCTTCATAACTGTACATTAAACATGAATTATGTTCTGAGATTGTGTCACATCATGCAGCCATTTGGAGTTCAGTGTGGACAGACAAATTGCTGGTACCGGTCATTGTAATAGCATAGCAAGTAAATTTTGATGGATTTATACACATGCAAAATGCATGGCAATTATATGTGGTGGAAATAAAATACTGTCAATGAGGAATGAAAGAAATGAGACGGTGATAACTGGCCATAATAAACAATTAATTTGACTTAAGTTTCGAAAAAAATAGTGTTTTCTGAAGTGCGCGTGGTTGACAGAATGTTGGAGTCACACATTTGTAGATGGAGAGGTTGATCAAATCCGAGGGTCAGAGGAAACATCATTTGACTTGAGTCCTCAGTGAAGTCTGTGACACAGGTGTAGAGAAGCTGGAAGATAGTTTAACTTAAAGGTGGACCTGATGTTGAAGAGGTTACTATGATTGACAGGAACCGATGTGGAGGCAGCGACAGACAAATTCACTTATTTCAGCTTTTACGAGACCTCTGCAAACACAGGTCATATGTTACAGGAACAGATGGAGACAACAAACTACAGAGAACGGACAATGCTTAGTAACCATCACACACTGTGTTTGCATTTTATTTGCTTTGAGATCAATGGTAGCGTTTTACCGTAGATAGCATCCGGTTCACTGGGAAGCTGTGTGACTGAATTTACTCCTAACGGAAAAAAACTTCTCAAAACAGGAGGAAGAAACTATCCCTAACTAATGGACTTAAATATTAAGGTCATCCAGTGGGCTTATTTGCTAAGTCATTTTGTGGGCCCATTTCCATCACCCTAATGGTTACTTTGGGAACAGTAATTAAGCAAGTAGTGCTAACATTGAGCCACCTGTCCCTTGCTTTTTTCTTACCCCGTCTGACTGGTCGCTCTGCCTCTTTCGTACACATTTTGTGTTTTGACTTTAACTAAACATTACAAAAAAGTTTGGGGTTGGTAGGATGTTTCAGGGCTTTGGAAAAAATATCATATGCTCACCAAGGCTGCATATATTTAACCAAAAATAACAGTAAAAACAATACAATTTGTTTTCTAATTTATGGTATTTGAACATGTAATTTGTTTCTGTGCTTGGCAAAGCGAATTTTTCAGCATCATTACTCCGTCCTTAGGGTCAATTCACCGAGAATCATCTAATACTGATGATGATTTGCTGCTCAAGAAACATTTCTTGTTATTATCAATATTTAAAACAGCTGTGCTGCTTAATATTTTTGTGAAAAACATTTTTACTGGATTCTTTAAAAGGTGAAAAGAACAGCATGTACTTGAAATAGAAATATTTTGAATGTGTCTTCACTGTCACTTTTAATCAATTTAAAGCATACTTGCTGATTAAAAGTAAGTATTCGTGTCTTGTAAAAAAGAAAGCTTTGAATGGTAGCATAAACTGTTGTCTTGGATTACAGAATTACCATAACCTGAATTTCCCCCCCAAAAACAAAAAAAATAAAACAGAGAGCTGCTGATACATCATGGAGGATGGACCCGACACCTTGCTAGAGATAACCTCGTTTGGTCTTCCCCCCCCAGGAAACCGTGTGGTAGGGGTGGGCCTGCTAACTGTTGGCTTGGTTGCAGCAACCCCAAATAAGAGTGGACACGGATTTGAGCAATGTGCATATTGCCATTCCAAGCCAGGAATATTAAAGAGAACCACGGGCGTCCATGGCAGCTAGATGGTCCCATAGAGAATGTTTTTTCTCCTTAGCTTGGATGGGAAGTGAGTCATTGCTGCAATACTGAAGGAAAACGCTGCTATGGTAATTTCAGAGATGGGGACGTGAAGGTCGGGGCCTTCCACAGCACCCCAGCAAGAGATGTCTGTTGCGTGCGGGAAAGGGTTGGAGGCGTGAGGGGCTAAAGCAGCATGGTGCAGTGTGGACTTCTGGTGGGGACAGGAAGGAAGGAGAGATTTTTTTGGCGAGCGAGCGAAAGACGAGTGGAAATGAGGCATGGCTGTGGTCCGCTTGGCGACACAGACCCAATGAGTGGAGACCAGAGCTGGGGAGAATGCGGGGGCTGCGCTCCTGCCTTTGAAGCTTTACCTCCCACTAATTCTGGCCTTCCAATTTCCACACACTGCGTAGATCCCCTCCACCGCCCCCTATCCTCTCCTCTCTCCCTCCCTGTCCCTTTGTTTCCCTTATAAGGACTGACCCGGCCATTTCCTCAGATTTTCTCAGTGGGGTTGTGTGTGTGGGTGTTTGTGGATGTCTCTGTTGTGGACTGGGGGCAGCCAATAAAAAACAAGAGTTGAGTTTTTGGCGTTTGGATTCTGTCATGAGGTAAAATTCTGTGTCCGGTCGTTCAGCGGCATTTCCGCCCCCCCCTCGGGTCTCATCATTTCAAGGAGCATATGGCCAGTGATTGACCGTGGGTCTCTCTCGGATCTATGATTACTGAAACAAGGCGCCTTGCAAGTTTGCTAAGTGATTTTAAAAGTACCTCATTTCTCCGAAGAGTTTAAACATTTCTAAACAGCATTAAACCGAGCTTAACTACATTACACAGTGTCATCTTAAACTACCGTTAATACATTAGAATTATTCTGGAATAAAACACTCTAGGATATAATTAGACCCTTGGGGAGGGTTGACAGTTTTTTTTTTTTTTTTTTTTTTTTTTTTTTGGACATTACACAGCCTTAGCAGATGCCTCAAGGTCAATTAGAAAACTACACTTGCTGCTTAGTCATCTGCAAACTACCGAGAACTCAATTTTGATAATTCTACAGACATTCACTTGTCAGTTATCAACTATTTACTATTAAAAAACATGGTAGCATTGTTGACATTTTAAAATTGGGGACTATTCTTAACACGGTTCTATGAATAAAAAAAAAGAGAACCATTAACGTGTGGGTCCTGGGAAAGTTAAAGTAACTTTGTCTTATAAGAATCATAAGAAAGTTTTTTTGATTTATGAAGTCATTAGTTTAGGCACAAAACATGATGGTAACAGGGTTGACATATAACGTGGGTTCTAAAACTAAAATCTAAATACTGTATACACAGAGCAAATTAAAACAAAATAGCTTTTATTTCCATCTATTTTGTTTTATCAAAATGTGGATATTTGCTAAAACAACAAGAAGTGGAAAGAAATGTTTAGAGACATATCTATATTAGCACATAGTAAAAGATGGCATACCCTGTTCATTGTTGAAGTCATTCAACAATAGATAGCTGATGCATCATTTACACAAATCACACCTGTTTTGTAGAATGACCTCTTTACATCTTTATAACAAGTACAGCAGCTATATGTTATTATAGATTATCAAGGGTATCATAACATTCAGATTCAAAATAAAGTGGCAGTGAAATATGTAGCAAAAGTATACATATGGGAGAGTAATGCTCTGCACCCTTCAGAGTACTTACTTTATGTGCTCTGCCCTTCAAAGTGAGTAGTACATTGTTTCAAAGAGAATTCTTTCTGTACTCTCACTGTTACTGCAGTGAATAAATGAATGAAATAACAGACAGCTGATTGGGTTTATGCTTGCACAGGTGACATCACACTTTTAAGAGGGATTGACGTCATTGAGAAGTTGACTGAAGTTGCCTGAGACTTTGATTTATTCACACTAAAATTGATTTTATTCATTCTCTATGATACACATGCTATCTTGATAAAGAGAAGTTAATTGTTTCCTTCAGTCAAGCTTACTGTACAGTATGTTGTACTGTCTACTTTACCTTGAGTGAAGCAACTCTGTCTCATCTTTTACAGAAACAATAAGTCATGCTTTTCTGAAAAGTAAACCAATTTGCTGTGGAAAATTAATAATTTTGAAATAATGTTTTCATGGTTTACATTTTTTGCCATTTTTTTATTATTCGAGGTGCTTTTTGTCACAGCATCTGGCTGTGCTACTCTTCATGCCCATCTCATTTTTGCTTTACTCTGTCTACATAGTGTTTGAAGATAAATGTACATATTGATTTCCCAGGCACAGTAGGGGCATCGTACAGCACTCAATAAAATGTTGGAGCCATGCGAAAGAAAGGCCCAAATCGCCGCTCACTGTTCTCAGTTTTTTTGTTGTCAAGGTCTCTTTTAAGAATCAGAATGCTTTCAACATCTTTCCTTCTCTCTCTCTCTTTCTGTCTTTGTGCCTTAGTTTACAGGTTGCCGGCGGAAAGATGTGGATGAGGGCTGAAGTCTAGAGTCAAGGGCATCGGGGTCTGCCTGCCACTGGCCGGCCGTTTTGCCCGTTAAGGGGAGGCTCCACCCTCACCTGGGCACTGAGCGGATTGCGAGTGCTGCCTGGCTCCTCCCTCGCAAGCCCCGTCCCCTCCCACCAACCCCCGCCAATTACCCACCAACCCTCCAAAGCTCACCACCCCGGGGCTGGACCCAGTACCCCATGCCTACAGCGGACAGCCGGAGGGCAGCCGGACACCCAAGTCCCAGGACCAGGACACGGACAAGGACCAGGACAAGCGCAGTTGTGGGGAGGACAGCCCCGTTATCGAACGCCGCAACCGGAGCGGCATCATCAGTGAGCCCCTCAGCAAGAGCCTGAAGAGGTCTCGCACCCTCTCGCAGTACACCGCCGCGTGCCCCCAGACTGCCAATGGACTGAAACACAACGGCCAGGCCAAGAGCCACGCGGCCAAGCCCCAGCCCGCCCAGCAGCAGCCGCAGCAGCCTTCCGCCTCGGCCTTGGTGCCGAGCAAGCTGGACCGAACCTTGGAGCAGGTGCTGGAGGGACAGAACGGCCTGTTGCACTTTGCCCAGGCAGCTGCGCTGCTCAAGCGGGCGGGCATGGAGCACATGCTGCTGCCGGGGGGAATGGGAGTGGGTGTGGGCGGGGGCGAGGTGGGGACGGTCGACCTGGAAGGGGCATCGGTGGCCGACACGGTGGGGGGTCACACAGACTTCCCGTACGGTGTGGGCGGCGGCGGCTTCCCCTTCAACCCGGGGCTGTTCATCATGACACCTGCCGGAGTCTTCCTCGCCGACAGCGCACTGCACATGGCCGGCTTGACGGAGTACCCAGTGCAAAGTGAGCTGGCCTCTGCCATTAGCTCTGGGAAGAAGAAAAGGAAACGCTGTGGGATGTGCCCACCTTGCCGGCGCAGGATTAACTGCGAGCAGTGCAGCAGTTGCCGGAACCGGAAGACGGGCCACCAGATCTGCAAGTTCCGCAAGTGCGAGGAGCTCAAGAAGAAACCGTCTGCTGCACTGGAGGTAAACGATACTGAGACTCTGTGAACTTACTTAGTTGCATTTGTTCGCTAATGTTACAAAGAGAATGTTTTGTGGCCAGAAAGCGTAATAACCTTCCTTGCTTCTAATTTGGGTGAACTTTGTACATGGTGGCGGTGTCTGCTGAGGGTTAGGCTGGGAGATGAGGCTTTGGGGTGACAGGTGGCACTGACAGTAGCGGGGGAGGGAGATACGGCCAGACATGCACCATGGGGTTTGTTCTAATCTGCCCCCCACTGCGGCATCACGTCACTCTTCCCACATCCTGCCTCCCTGACACTACTAGGACACTCCTCAGAGACATAACGCCCTCCGGTATGGCCGCTTTTATAGGTCCCTGCATTCATTAGTTCAGTTTTGAGATGGAATGGTGGTTTGAGAGATGCTGCTTTTGTTAAGACCAAGAATTGTATCGAGGTGGTATGTTTAAGGATGTGAACGTATATGTGAATGTGTTTTTGTGTTTTTATGTACGACGTAATCCATCTGGCCGCAGGGCTGTCATCTGGAGCACCAGGTGTCAGTGACGAACAGCCCACCCCTCCTCTCTCTCATCAGTGGGGGCTGATGGTCCTACAAACTTCTTGCTGAGGTCAACCCGAGTTGTTCGGATTGTACAAATGCCCAAATTTGAATAGTGTTCGAATTGTGCTGGATATATTTCACATATTATTTATTTTAAAGTCATCCTGAAATCAGAATGAACCCCATTTGCTTAATTCACATTCCTGGTCTTAAATTATCAGTGCATGCTATTTCATAGAAAAAAAATTAAGAATTTACTATAAGGTTCAGTTTGTCAACATTATTTAATGCATTTGGTAATGAACTACAACAATTTTACAGCACTTAGTAATCTAGTTTAATGTCGATTCGTGAAAATATCATTGTTTATTGTTATTAATGTTTGTATACGTTAAAGATACATCAGTATATGTAGAAATTTACATTAGACTAGATTAATAAATGCTGTAGAAGTATTCAGATTGTTAGTTCATATTCAATTGCATAATTTTTAACGTTAACTTACTGAACCTCATTGCAAATGTTTTCATGTTTGTCTTTATACTCTTTAATCAATAATTTGCTCTTTCACATAGTCATAGTTTTCACATAGTTAACATAATGTTAACCAACCACCACATACACTACCATTCAAAAGTTTGGGGTCAGTAACATTTTGTCGTATTTTGAAAGAAGCACATATTTGATCAAAAATACAGTAAAAATCATAATATTGCAAAAGAATATTAGTAGTTTAATATAACTGTTTTCTATTTGAAAATTTAAAAACTGTAATTCATTCCTGTGATGGTAAAGCTAATTTTCAGCAGCCATTACTTTAGTGTTCAGTGTCACATGATCCTTTAAACATCATTCTAATACGCTGATTTGCTGCTTAAGAAACATTTATTATTATCCATGTTTAAGTTGTGCTACATAATATTTTTGTGAAAACCTTTGTGTAGAATACAGTTTTTTCATGATTTAAATTTTTTTTTTATGAATAGAAAATTCAAAAGAATAGCATTTATTTGAAATAGAAATATTTTGCAACATTAAAAGAATAAATAAATGTCTTTACTGTCACTTTTACCATTTTAGGAAAAAAACGTACCTTAACTTACCCCAAACATTTAAGTGTATCGCAGTTTCATTACATCTACATTCTAAAATATATTCTAACATAAAACAGCCCTTTAATAATATTTCACTATATTACTGTTTTTACTGCATTTTGATTAAATAAATACAGGCTCGGTGAGCATAAGAGACTTCTTTCAAAAACATGAAAAAAGACAGGTAGTGTAATTAATAAAAGATTTCCACAAACAAAGCAAATCTGGTGCAAATAAAAAGGTCAAATATTGTACATCCTGAAATATATGTAGTTTCAATTTAATTAGAGTTTGACATGAATTGATCTGTTGTGACTCTTGCTTGTCTATCAGAACGGAAATACAGTTACAACCTGTTCATTTGTGTCTCCAGTTATTATATATAGTTTTTTTCTTTTCACACTCCTCATGTTTGATGTTTCTGTGCCTAATATGTATTAGGCTCTTTTTTAGATAAGAAAGGGACAAACGATTAATTTAGTTTGAAGGTACTCATGTTTCCTTTCAACTGACATCTGCTATATTCACAGGGATTTTAGATTTGTCCATTTGATGTCTTCCACATAAATAAAACCTTTAAATCAATTTATTATAATTTTTTTGGTTGTTGTTTTGTTTGCTGATTACAGACTCACTGACACACCATCCGTAAGAATAATAATGGCAGGGTGATGCTGTGTCACTAACGTTTCAGTCATTAAAAATGGTCGAATAAATCCATGCCACGTCTGCTCCCCCAGCTGTCCAGTCAGTGTGGAGTCAAACAAGGTCACGTCTGATGGAGTCTCGGGGAGCCCCTGTGATTAAAATGTGTCTAAAACATAAAGCGCTGCCGGTTTATGGTTTCTTAAATAGATGTTAATTCGAGTGCCTATCATGATGGGAATAGTTTTGCACTAAGAGTCTGAGAAGCACCTGCTGTTTTATTGCTACTAGACAGAGTTGAAACAGCGCAGTGGAAACCAAACAGAGCTCAACACATCAATTCATATTTCTTTTTCGAATTTGTGAATACAAGTTAAATGGATATATGTTGCATATTGTTGGCTACAGATTAATGCCACGTTAAAGTCTGATTGTTTAGGTTTTGTAGACGAGGTCATCATACTGTATATAATACATATTGTAATACAGTAACATTGATTGATATTTCTCTTTTGAGAGTGAAGTTGTTAGTTACTAGATGTTGTGCTAAAAATTACCCAACACTAGAGCCTTTTAGTTAGTTTTGTTTGCTAAATAAATAGAAAAGGGTATTCAATTATTTATAATTTCTTTGCAATTTTCTGTACACTTTTGTACACATAACCACCTCAAAACATACAAAGTAATCTAAAAATCAGGACTCCAGTTAACCAGTGTTATGCTTTTGGTTGTATTGGCACTGCTTTTAACAGAATTTATGCTTTATACTAAAATGGCAATTGAGTTGACATTTACACTTCTGCATACCCAGCAAAAACTTTGTGACCTGGATCTTGGCTTGCATGAAGCTTGTTGGTTACCACCAAAACACTCTAGCTGGTTAAGTAGGTTAAGCAACCTGGTGGGGACACCAGTACACCAGCACTGCATGGTGATCACCAAAATACAAGTATGTTGTGCTTTAAATGCTTGTGAACTGTTGTCCCCACCAGATTTATTAACTAGCTTAACCAGCAGACTTACCTCATCAGTCAGTGTCACACAGTCCGGCTTTAACAATACAGTTTTGCCATTTTAACTATTTAGAATTTCATGATCTTATTCATGGTCCTGAGATGCTATCTATCAGCATGTGGGTCTTAACTAACGTACCCAGAAAGACTAACTTGGTCAGCTGGCTTTATCAGTAAGGTTTTGCTGTTTAAACCTCTTATCATCTGATCAACATTAATTACAAAATAGAACCAACGTGTTACCATGGGAGTCTTAATTAGCAAGACTAACTTGGTCAACCAGCTTCTTGCAGACTGACCAGTTTCACCAGTAAAGTTTTGTCAGTTAGACCACTTAGCATCTCACCACCATTAATTAGAACATGAAATCATATCCATCAGCATGGAATTCTTAACCAACTTAACCAGCAAGACTAAAGCCGGGCTCACACTACAGGATTTTTGGCTGGATTTTGCTGTCACAGACAGATTTCCACAGTCTGCAACAAAACCCCCGGATTGTGACCAAATCAGTGTTCGTTGCGGTCGCCGAAGCTCGTTAAGTATGAGCAGGTCAGCAACGTGATCCGAACCTGTCTCAAGCTATCACAGACGCTACGATATTTTCAAACCTGTTTGATATTATCGCCACATGATCTCGTAATGTGAGCGACACAATGACAAGGTGGAACTAATCCAGCCAATCACAGTACAGATGGTATAAACACTCTTATCATGCATCTTTATGAACAGACACGAAAAGACACAAATTAATCAAATCAACTAACTAGAAATAAATTTAACAAATGCATAGATTGTGTATATAATACCACGTTTCATTGTACTGTTTAATTACCTCCAACTCTTTCTGCAGTACTGACAGTCCTTGTTGTCCACGTATTCCAAGTCATTGTTTCTGCCATATTCTCTTTTGTCGTGGTTTCCTCTTTCTTTCGGATAAAATAACTGCACAGACCAATTGAAGGGCCAGTTGATCGTCCATGCTTGAAGATATGGCCTATAATCGCTGTAATTTCTCGCAAGAATTTATGTGAGAAAACGTAGGATATTTTCACTGATGGTTGGGAACGCCTCTTCACTGAATGTTTTGTAGTGTGTGCACCTCATTAGCGTTGTGTTGTGTAGTATGCGTGCAGCTATGACAAGACAACGACAGATGAGAACAAATCTTGTTGCGTAGTGTGAGCAACACAGTGATTCGGCTAGTCTTTCAATCCTGTAGTGTGAGCCCGGCTTACTTGGTCAACCAGCATCATGTAGGCCAACCAGTTTCACTAGTAATGTTTTGCTATTTTGACTGCATAACATCTCATCACTATTAATTAAAACATGTAATACTATTTATAAGTATTGAACACTTAACTAGCTTAACCAACAAGACTATTTTGGTCCACCAGCGTCATGCAGACTGATTAGTTTGACCAGTAAAGTTTTACTGTTTAGACTTCATAACATTTCATCACCATTAATTAGAACATGGAATCCTATCCATAAGCACTTGATTCTTAACTAGCTTAACCAACAAGACTATTTTGGTCCACCAGCTTCATGCAGACGGATTAGTTTGACCAGTAAAGTTTTGCTGTTTAGACTACTTATCTCATCATCACCCTTAATTACAACATAGAATCCTATCTGTCAGCATGGGATTCTTAACCAACTTAACCAGCATGACTAACCTGGTTAGCCAGCTTCATGTAGGCCAAGCAGTTTTACCAGTAACATACTGTTGTTTACACTGCTCAACATCTTATCACCATTAATTAGAACACGGATTTCTATCTCCTTAACTAAATTAACAAGCATGTCTAACCTGGCCAACCAGCCACATGCATGCTGACCACTTAACATCTCATCCCAATAAATAATATATTTTTTAATACTACTGTATCTATGAGCTTGGAATTATTAACTTAACTAGCAAGACTAACCTGGCCAACCAGCTTCATGAAGGCTGTTTCACTGTTAAAGTTTTGCTGTTTAGACTGCTTATCACCTCATCACCATTAATAAAAACATGGAGTCTTATCTATCAGCATAGGAGTCTTAACTAGCTTAATCAGCAAGACTAACTTGGTCAGCAAGCTCCAAGAAGGATGACTAGTATCTCCAGTAAAGTTTTATTATTTAGACTGCTTAGTATCTCATCACCATTAACTAGAACATGTAGTCCCATCTATAAGCATGGGATTTTTGACTAGTTTACCCAGCAAGTCTAACTTGGTCAGCCAGCTTCTTGCAGTCTAACCTATCCTAGCACATTTTGCAGGGCTAACTGAAGCCTGCACTTGCACTGAACTTATATTCAAGTTTGTGTTTGACAGGTGTATTGTATTGGTGTGTATATGGTAAAGTAACAGGGTGTGTGTGTCTGTGTGAGTGTGTGTGTTTAAGAGAGAGGGTACAGGCAGGGAGTGATCTTGCAGTACTGGGTGTTTTGCAGCTTTCACGGTGCATTGCTGGCATCTCAGAGAGAGCCATAAAAACAGAGGGGAGTGTGAGGGGGGAGGTAGCGTGCAGACCGTCAAGGCCTTTGCCACCTCACACCTCACTGACTGGAGATGTGGGGAATTATTTTAGGAAGCCTGCATCTGAATGGAAATAAAAGAAGCACGGGAGAATTAGGAGCGTGAGGCTCGCCGGACTGATGCTCACATTCATGCCAAGATCTCAGAACCCTGCTTGCATGTGGCTGCATGACTGATTGTTCGTTTATTTTAGCTGTGTTAATGCGCGTAAAGGAGTTTGCATGTTAGCATTTGTTAGCATAAGTATCTGTGAGGCAAATTGCGAGGAACTGTCTGTTTACATTTCACTCTTACATTAAAGGGATAGTTCACCCAAAAATGAAAATTCTGTCATTAATTACTCACCCTCATGTCATTCCAAACCTGTAAGACCCCCGTTCATCTTCGGAACACAAATTAAGATATTTTTGATGGAATCTCAGTATCCACTGAATATAAATAGCGTATGCAGTTCCACGTGGTGCAGATGACACAGAACAGCATATGCTATTTATGTTCAGTGGATATTCTCCAAAATGGTGCCAGGGTGAAGCGGAGGAGACGAATTGTTGAATAAAGTCGTTTTTTTTCCTTTTATGCACAAAAAGTATTCTTATAGCTTCGTAAAATTACGGTTGGAGCCCTGATGTCACATGACTATTTTACCGATGTCCTTGCTACATTTCTGGACCTTGATCGTGTAAGGACACTTGCTGTCTATGGGAGGGTCAGAGAGCGCTCAGAATTCATCAAAAATATCTTAATTTGTGTTCCGAAGATGAACAGAGGTCTTACGGGTTTAGAATGACATGAGGGTGAGTAATTAATGACAGAAGTTTCATTTTTGGGTGAACTATCCCTTTAAATATTTTGTGTCTTAAAAAATATGTATTTCTGTCAATTCTGTCAGAGTGTTTATATATCAATTTATATGTAAACTTTTCTTTCGCATATGAATGGTAGCTTCTAGCACTAAATGAGTGTGTTTGTCATGTTTAAAAAAAATAGCTTAAGCCTAAGCTAGTTTGCTGGTTTTATCTGGTCAAGCTGGTCTGTTTTGCTAGTTTCAGAAGAGTTTTGCTCATCAGCTGTTCAGGCTGGAAGAACAGCTGACCAGGCAGCTAAAACAGCTAAGCTCTATCTAGACCAGCTTAAACCAGGAATGGCTACTTTACTTTTTAATAATTTTTTATTATTATTAATTGATTGATTCTAAAGTTACAAAAGGTTTTCTGGTGTAATTTAATCAATTTAATTTAGTCTGTAGCATGGAAGTGTTAAAATGTTTAGAAGTGTAACCTAATGTAGACAAGGTGATTCCATCATATAAAATAGTCTAATATTGTTGACTTGAATAAACCAACTTAATTGACATTAGCACAGTTTAAATATATAAATATAAATTTTGAGTCTGTATTTACTTAACCATGTTTTGTGGACAAAAAAACACTATAAATTGTAAAATGTTTAATTGTAAAAATGCTGAATATTTTCTGTTAGGGTTAGGATGTGGTATTTAATAACTAGCAGTATATAAAAACAATACAAGTCTATGCAATGTCCCCATTTAGATAAGTAAGTAAATGTGTGTGTGTGTGTGTGTGTGTGTGTCTCATGACAGTCGCATTAGAGAGTGAAGGGTTGATTTGAGATGATGGTGGTATCAGTGCTCTGAAAGGGGGAGACGGTCTCTTTTTGGTATGCGCACACAGAGAGAAGCTGTCACCCTGCACCTCTATCTGACACCCGACACACACACATTCACACACACACTAACTCACTCACTCACTCACAAAGCGAAGGTACACATGACCGCAGGGCTGCATACAGCACACACATTAAGTCATGGAAAGCAATAGACAGATCCCAAAGACACTTCTGAAAACAGGTTTCAAAAACGGGTCAAAATTTTCACAGAATGAGACATTATCCAGTTATGACATAATTGATCATTTAGTTATATCTATTATATCTCATTTATATCTAGTCATTGATATACAGTATGTAATTTTTTTCATGTTTTTGGAAAGTCCACCACGTTCACCACGGCTGCATTTATTTGCATCAAAAAACGATTTAAAGTATCTGTTTTCTATTTTAATATATTATAATTAGTTTTTGTGATGGCAAAGCTGACTGTCGCATCAATACTCCAGCTGATCTTTCAGAAATCAATCTAAAATGCTGATTTGTTGCTCAATTGTTAATGTCTTTACTGTCACTGGGATAAGTTAATGAGCTACGGAATAAAAGTATAAAAAAAAAAATGTTTTTTTCTTTCTTTTTTACTTACCCAAAACTTTTGAATGATAGTGTGTCGTGGTTTCCTCAAAAATATTAAGAAGCAAAAACTGCTTTCAACTAATAATAAGAATTGTTTTTGAGCAGAAAATCAGCATATAATAATAATAATTTATGCATTTAGTAGACGCTTTTATCCAAAGTGACTTACTGTGCATTCAGGCTATACATTTTTTTTACCAGTGTGTGTGTTCCCTGGGAATTGAACCCATGACCTTTTGCGCTGCTAACGCAATGCCCTACCACTGAGCCACAGGAAAATGATATTATAAGGATATTATAAGGATATCAGCATATTAGGATGATTTCTGAAAAATCATGTTGCACTGAAGACTGAAATAATGACTGCTGAAAATTCACCTTTGCCATCAAAGGAATAAATTACATTTAAAAAATATATTAAAATAGAAAACATTTTTTTAAATGTAATAATATTTCACAAATGTTAGTTTTTACTGTATTTTTTCACAAACAAATGCAGTCTTGGTGAGCACAATGGACAATTACTTAATTTAACCTTCAATCCACAATTTTTAGCTCAGGCTTATTGAACAGAAACAGTGACACTGTGATCTTGTCCGCATAGGTCAGTAATACAGCTCCAGTGTATCACTGACCTGTGGAAACTGAACCCTCAGCAGATTGGAGAGGTAACTTATTCATAGGAAAATCAATAAACACAGATTAAGATGGTGGATCTTTTGGTTGACACCTTGCAGGAATGATGACCTTGGAAACGCACGCTACCGAGCAGTCACCCCCTTGTCAGGGTCCAGTGTTTGTACAGATTTAGGGTTAAAGGTTGTGGGTCAGGCGTCATAATGGTTGCCTGTGGGCTAGGCTTCTGAAAGAGGCTTGGGTATTAGGGTCACTTCTAGTGGGTTGTGACAAGCCAAAGGTCACCACCAGTGAATTCTCAGGCGTTCGTGTGCAAGACACATCCACACTGTTGCATTTTATCTTTACATGCAGTCAGCAGTATGCATGTTGCATTGTTTTCAAATTAGTATTTACTCAAATTTTCATTTAGGTCTCTATATTAGGTAGGCTATATGCATGAAATGCAAAACACATTGTTTTCAACAAAGCCCCCTCCTTTGACAAGCGCAGTCTGCTCTGATTGGCCAGCTGAACCAGTGCATTGTGATTGGCCGAACACCACAAGCACGCGTCGGAAATGTAACACCACACACACAACGCGATACTCTGCGCTGTGCAAAACTCTGCATTTGAAGTCAATAGCAAATACTTAAACTAATAACAAAACATACTTCCAGTTGCTGATTCAGAAGCGCCAGATTGTCATAGCAAAGTCAGGATTGACCTTTTTTTTTAAATTTTAAAATTTTTAGAAATAGCCTTTGTGCACAGCCAGCCTTGTACTCTTCTAGGTTCAAAAAACTGTCGTCCATAAAATGCGTTGCACAAATTCGAACATCTGGGTTGTGCTGTTCTGTTGTAAATAAGCAATCTTAACCAATGATTCCTAATTGCATCTACTTCCGGAAGGCCAAATAAAGTGCTTTTGCTTTCCACTGAATCACACAGCGTTTCCCTGACATGGCTGCATCAACTCTACTGCTGTTCCTGAAACCACACCTTCATTCTTTGCGTGCACATTTGGGTGGCATTATGCTACTATTTCCACATAGTGACGTAGATATGTGGGGGCGTGTTAGAATGAGCCGTTTT
This sequence comes from Sinocyclocheilus anophthalmus, assembly GCA_018155175.1. Taxonomy (NCBI): domain Eukaryota; kingdom Metazoa; phylum Chordata; class Actinopteri; order Cypriniformes; family Cyprinidae; genus Sinocyclocheilus; species Sinocyclocheilus anophthalmus. The sequence continues at coordinate 170,443 of JADLZN010008916.1, forward strand.
AGGTAGGCTTGGTTGACTCTTAACTTTTATAAAGAATAATTCTTTGGATTTGAGACTTTAGTCTTTGCAACTGTACAGATCTTCTTTATGCACCAGAGCTTGTAACACTCCAAAGAGAAAAGAAAAATTGATGCATCATATGACCCCTTTAAGCTGGTCTCAACAGTAAGGATTTTTGAGCAATTATCAGATTTTTACTTGCTCTGCCAATATTTTAATAGCAACATATATTTAGCAAAATATTCATGTCAGAAAAAAATATTATGTATTTATATTTATTTAAAAAGAACTATAATGTAACTCCATGGCAGATATAAAAAGATTAAAAAGACTTTGCTGGAAAATGATTTAATTTCATTACATTTTAACATTTAATTTCAAAATATGCTGTTTACAATTTATAATTTAAAATAATCATCATAAGTCATAACAATTTTCAGTTTTTTAAAAAAGTTAAAAAACTGTTCTAAAGCTGTTTAATGTTAGCATATTACTAAGCTAACAATATGATGCTTTAATATGCATAAATATATTTCACACATAAATACTGAGCAAAATAGTACTTTTTAAATAATTTTTACCAATATATTTGGGTATTGAATCTCAATGCATTCTGTGATTATCTTCTCCATAAAGAAAAATTGCGATGTTGCATTCAATTTTGATGTCTGACACTTTATATTCTTTATCAGCCACAAGAGTTTATTCTATTTACTGTCCTCTGTCAGAAAATAAGAATCATATACTCAAAAAAAAAAAAAAATGTTGTTTCATCCAATAAATACTTAAAATACACCTGCAACCTTGATTTACAACATGATATTAGGAAGTGCTAAACCATTAAAGTGTTCAGAGTTAACATCTGCCCAGCTGATGTCATGGGAGCACTCTAGTTTAGTCCGTTAAGTCTGGCCCATATATTTCTCTGTGTGTTTAAAACATGTCTATCTTAGTTTGTCTCGTTCAGGAACGCTTGAATGATATTGAGTGTGAGTGTGTGGGCTGGTGCACGTGTGATCATGTGAGCGGGGATGTGTTTGCTGCCCATGGCTCGGGCCAGTGCTGGCGAACATTTAAGATTCTGTGCCGCAGTAGTGTTGCACTGTTGGGGGAAAGGCGCTATATCTTTCCAGCAATGCCTGAGCTTTAGTCCCCTTCAACCTCAACGTTGCCTCACAAGGCTTCTTGCTTTTCCTCAGCTGGCCCGGACTCAGCGCCCACCTGAGTCTCGCCACAGACGCCAAACCGACAGACGTGCAGCACTGAAAGAATACAGAGAGAGAGAGCGATATAAAGAGGCCGTTGCGAGAGCAGTGTGGTGGGCACTCGACGTGACTGCGTGGTGACTAAATAATGAATGTGGCGTATCGGGTTTCACGTGGAGCCAGGGCCATGGCCCATGGCTGGAGAGGAGGAGGGGGGCAGGAAAGACAGAACAGGGAAGGAAAGGGAGAAGGAGGAATTAGATGAATCACATGGCCGCAGAGAAGAGTGAAAGGATGCAAAACAACCAAAGTCTGTATGTTTTCTGTATTTTTGCCTGGAAACAGTGTCTGCTTACAGTAGAATGAAATTGATCATTTAATCACATAATTTTCTTCATTTGTAGGTGCATTGCTTGTAAAATGCTTGTCCTCTGATATATTTTCTATTGAAACAGGAAGTTTAAGCAGGAGATATCTAAGACCTTATCCCCTTTTTTTAAATGAGCCAATAAGCTTTAGATACGTCACATCTGTCGCTGCATCCAAATATATGCATACTATCATACCATATAGTAGGTGAAAAACACTGTGTGAAATTAGCAGGATGTTGGTTTTATAGTACTCATAAAACAGTAAGTGAAAAGTACTCAGTGACCTACAACTTACATCCGAATATGCATACTTTAATACTATATAGTAAGCGAAAAAGAGTATGTGAAATTAGCAGTATGTCAAACTTGGCAGTATTCGTAAAACAGTAAGTGAAAAGTACTCAATGACCTACAACTTGTATCTGAATATGCGTTCTTCGATACTATATAGTTGGCGGAAAACAGTATGTGAAATTAGTAGTATGCAAACTTTGCAGTATTCATAAAACAGTAAGCAAAAAAGTACTCGATGACCTACAACTTGCGTCCGAATAAGCATATTTCCATACTATATAGTAGGCGAAAAACAGTATGTTAAATAAGTTGCATTCTGGATTTCGTAGCATTTATAAAACAGTAAGCGAAAAGTACTCAATAACCTTCAACTCAATGTATTAAGTGAAAAACAGTCAAATTAGTAGCATGTCAGATTTCGTAGCATTTGTAAAACAGTAAGCGAAAAGTACTCAGTGACCAACAATTTGCGTCCGAATATGCATAATTCCATACTTTAAAGTATGCGAAAATCAGTATGTGAAATTAGTAGTAATTTTAATTTGTAGTATTTATAAAACAGTAAGCGAAAAGAACTCTGACCTTCAACTTGCATCCAAATATGCATATTTTAATACTATATATTAAGCAAAAAACAGTATGTAAAATTAGTAATAGTATGTCAGATTTCATAGTATTCGTAAAACAGTAAGCCAAAAGTACTCAATGACCTTCAACTTATATCCGAATATGCATACTTTATGCACTATATAGTACGGGGAAAAACAGCATGTGAAACTAAGTAGTATGTTGGACTTCATAGTATTCATAAAACAGTAAGCAAATAGTACTCAGTGACCTACAACTTCTGAAAAACACAACTTATATCAGAATATGCATACTTTAATACTATATAGTATGTGAAAAACAGTATGTGAAATTAGTAGTGTCAGACTTTGTAATATTCATAGATCAGTAAGCGAAAAGTACTTTGATTGCCTACAACTTAAATCTGAATATGCATACTTCAATATTATATAGTAGATGAAAAACACTATGCAAAATTACTAGTGTGCTTGACTTTGTAGTATTATAAAAAAAGTAGACGAAAAGTACTCAATGACCTACTACTTCTGACGAGATTCTGAAGTGCGCATCCAATGGACACTGTACTATCTCTTGAGGACACAGGATAAGATTCATGATTGGCAGTGAAGTGACGATAACAGAGTCAACATGGCGAATAGAGTACATTTGGATTTCAGTCATACTACAGACTTTTGTAGGCCTACAGTATAGACCAATTTTTTTTAATGGGAACAAAGTTTGTTCCTTGTCAAATGAAGTACGTGTTTAGGTAGTGAGCACTTTCGACACAACTTGTGAGACCCAGTTAGCTAAATGCTAGTCGGTTGCAGGTGGTATTAGGAGGCAGGGACTTCACGTTCTAGAGAGCATATGATTGGACAACAATCTGTGTAGTACAGGATGAGTCATCAGTATTTTTGCTGTGAAAGAGAAAGACTTCAAAGCTAACAGACATGGACTAAAAGCCACAAAATGCTAATTTGGATCTAACAAATTTAGGTCTATATGTGTTTTTTTATCCGAACCGCACTCTACTAAATGCACCCCATTTCTGTCCCCTCCCCCCCATTTCTCTTTTTCTTTCTCTAAGAAGGTGATGCTGCCGACGGGCGCAGCGTTCCGGTGGTTCCAGTAGGACTGTGACCTCTGACCTCCACCCAAAGCTCTGCCATCAAGTGCAATGCCAACTCTCGCTTGGATCATCTCGGGCACCAACACTGGCTGACAAACACAAACTACATGAAAAAAAAGAAACACAAGACAACTATGAAAAAAACTTCATCACAAGATAGAGAACAATAAAGCAACAATACAAAAAGAATCAAACGAGTGATGGATGCACCTACTTATTCCTTGAACCAAAAATTAAACATAAATAAAAATATCTATGGCAACTTTCATTCCCTTTTATATGTTTCCATTTTGGTACCTTTTTGTCCCTTTTCCAGCTGATTTTTTCGGTGGCTTAGACATGGAACTGTTCATTGACAAACAGAAATGGCGGACTCAGTGTGGACAATCAACAAAATTTCTGTGTTTGGTGTTAATGTTGTTCACGTGTGGAAAGATACAGTACTTGTGTAGAGAATGTAAATTTTACGGCTATATTTTAAAATTAGTGGCTAATGGCAAGCACTATTGTAATTTAGGACCATTGTTCTTACTTAAAAAACTGTATTTTATGATTGTTTCTTTTTTTTAGTTTGATTTACATTTATAGTTTTAAAAACTGATCAGTGTTTGTCTTTCAAGGGAGAGTAAATATTCCAAAATCTACAAATCCAGTTTTCTGAATGAACAAATATGCATCATAAAAAAACCCTACTCTGACGACAACTTAATTGGAAGATAAAATTGTCACTGTTTTTGTAGGGTTGTTACTACTGGAAGCTCCAAACTTTAAATATTTCAGTTTGTTTTACTGTACTGACAGCCTTTTGTTATATTATGTCAGATTGCATCATATCATGTCGTGTAATATCACATCGAATGATGTTACGTTTTATTACGGCTCGTCACATTATTGTTCTCAGTGTACAGGTCTGAATTTTTACGGAGCCCTCCACAGCACTTGCTCGGCTCTATCAAACGCACTGAAAAAGATTGACAATTTTTTTGTTTTGTTTTTTGCCGGTAGCTACATCTTTTAAAAAAAGCAGCAATGTTTGTATTGGATTAGAACCATGGGCTGGTTTTGTGAATAAAAACAAATGCATGTATTTGTGTTGAAAATTTACAGCTCTGACGTCTGTCTATTTGCATGTTTTTTAACAAACAGCAACAAACGTACAAAAAAAAATTTATGACAATATGGAAATGTCCACAGAATCCTCTAGGTTGTTCCCTTTTCCATTCAAACAGTAAAATAAAAAGCATTGGGACAAAATATGTCATTTTGAGATGCGATAAAGATGTTTTATCAAGAGTCTTTGATTTCTTCATCTTCTTCTACTTGATGTCTGACACACTTATAACAATGACAGTGAAGAAGAGTGTGCTTATGGCTTTGTCTGTGGCCCACTGATCTTAATATATTTGCATTCCTTCGTACGGTACAGTCTGACATTTAAAGGTAAAAAACACAATTAAAAGACAATGAATTATTGATACTCAGCCAACGTCTCTGACCGGCAGTCTGTGAAAGCTAATCAGTGGTAAGGTGGGAAGGTATGGCTGTTTTGGCAGCTCAAACACCTTTTGAGTTTTTTGTTCTGAAGATCACCACACAAAAGAGAACATGGGGCGGCTGCATCATTCACGTGGATTCTGTGTGTGGATTTTTGTGGGTATAAACTTTCAAGGATGGATACTTGCTACCTACAGACTTATTATCTATGTCCATAGACCTTAATCAGGTTAGACGCCATGTTGAATTTAATGTGACTGTGAGGGACAGACCTGCAGTTGCACTGTATAAAGGTACTGTATAAAGATTGTGTCAATTATCAACTCAAAACAACTTTCAAAACTGTTGTTTTGTCTACTAAAAGCTTTCTTTTTTTTTGTTAGGAAGACATTTCCGTTGCTAAACAATCGGTATGAATGCACTGTGCTTCAATGTTCAATCCCTCACAGCCTTGTTTTTATACCTGTCAAAAATGAAATATTTCGCTACCCTGACTAAGGTTTATGGACATTGTCAAATTAAAAACTCATTATCTGATAAGTAAAACATACAATCAGGTGTGTAGGAACTTTTTAAAAAAGCATTATAAGATGGATATTTCTTTCCTGAAGTACAAGTTGCAAGATTAAATCTTGCTTAAAGGGATAGTCCACCGAAAAATGACAATTTTTGTCATAATTTGTTCACCCTCATGTCATTCCAAATCTGTACACATTTCTTTCTTCTATATATTTTTGAAGAATGTTGATAATCCATTGACTTCCATTGTCTGTACAAAAATATAATTTAAGCCAATGGGAACCGAAATTGTTTAGTTACCAACATTCTTCAAATTATGTTCCTTTGTGTTCCACAGAAAAACATGTACATTTAAATGATGACAGAATTTTCATTGGGTGGACTGTTTTTAATTAAAGATAACAATAAAATTAAAATATATTCAAATTACTTGCATTTTTAACATATTTTCATGCAGGTGGATGAGAGATCTCACTGGTGCCCTATATCGCTTATGACCAGGACCACCGCTAACTAGAGGGAAGTATAATACTTAATGTAGCAAACTTTTTAACGACTGGTAAGGGGAGTGAACTAGCCTCCGACAGCTACTGCAGCAGCCAAGTTAATTGCAGCTTTTTAGAGGGTCTGAGATGAAAGACGGCAGACCAAAGCCCCCCTAAATAGGGTCAAGCGATGCCTATGGCACACACTGAGTAATGAGACTTTGAAAAGTAATGATTAACTGTGAATAAATGCAGAAATCGCAGTCGTAACACCCCTGCATACAAGAAACATGGTTGGCCTACTGCAAATGTGAACTAATAAAACTAAATTTTTTCGACAAAGTAAGACAGGTGGAAGTAAAAGTATGCGGATTATGCGAACACAAGAGCAAAGCGTCGTGCTGCAGGAGAGAGGTGGAGGTACCAGCTGCAGGCCTGGAGAGCTGGATAGAGTCCTCAGTGCCGTAATGAGCCCAGGTCTGTGGTGCAGTCATCAGAACAGGATCTGTAATGAGCCACAGTCTCGGGTGGAGGCCCAGTTTGGTTGGGTTTGTGTAAAAGTGTGTATGTCTGTGTGTGTTTATGTGAGAGAGACTGAAAGAAGTAAAGCTCGAAAGAGAGAGAGAATGTTCCCAGCTCCCCCCTGGTGACAGCGATGGGCCAGTGCCATGGCCGCGGCGCTGGGAGGAAGCTGAGGATCTGCATTATTAATGTGCGCCGCGGCGTCCTCGCCTCTTCCCAGCCGCAGAGCTAACTGCCCGTCCTGCCATCACAGAGGCAGAGGCCAGAGGAGAAAAAGAAAGAGAGAGAGTGAGAGAGAGTATGTTGGGGGGGGGGGGGGTTGTAGATAAGAGACAAGCGAGGGATGGTTGTGGGCTGTGCCTGTTATGAATGCAGTGTGTTTGTGTGTGTGTGTTGGGCTGAAGAAACAATGTTTTTTTTTTTGGTCAGTGTGAATATATATATACCTGAGAGAGGACATAGTTTTCAGCCAATATATCTACAGATACAAAAAAAGGCATGTATAGCCTATCTACGTGTGCTGAATACACATATTTTTCTGTTTAAAATATCTGACTTTAGGGAATAAAGTGTTATACAGTTATCCACACTGCATTCAAAAAATACTGACACATTGAAAGTAAGTAATTTATGTCAACATGAATCTTATAGATGATAATGAAATACAAAATCTGGCAGAAAGATTTTTTTTTTTACAGTTTTGGTTAAAGATATATTTTCTAAATGCATTATGGTGATCTTATTGTAAATGATCCATCCATGCATATGTTATATTTTGTATTTACTTTATTTACCAGCAGCACTGGTTCTGAAAAGTATTTTTTCAATTAATTTTTCCAGTTCTAAAAAGTCTATGTTATAGCGCTATAAACAATGAACCAAGCCAACCATGAGGTGAATCACAGCATTACAAATCTTTATTTGCACCAAAAAAACTATATGAAAATGGAACAAAATGACAAAGTTATAACGGCTTTAGTGAAGGAAAGAACTACAATCCCATGAAGCTTTGCAAATTACATGATCAAATTAAAAATAGAAAAATCTTGAACCTGCAACACTGTTCTTATAAGGTTAGGCCCAAGTTTAGGCCCTAATATATCTGAAGAAAGCTATCTGTTAGCATCTGTTAGCATTCCCATCCATCTCAATGCCTGTTGACATTTATGCATTTGGCAGATGCTTGGAAGCGACCGTAAACCGCATTTCAAGACCAGGTATTCAGGACCCTTGGCGTTTCTAGCAGATGAGCCATGTTGAATGATCATCTTACTACAAATCTTTAACCACAGATCAAGTTGCAAATTTTAAGACCCATCAAAAAAGGTTCACTGGTCAAATATTTATATATAAATGAAATTATGCTGTCACAAAAAAAAAGAAGGAAGAAAACTAATTGTTATGTTGAATATTGCAATAATTAACTTGTTTTGCTCGTATAATGGGCTGAAAAAGACGTCTTACTGTCTAGCCAGATTAAGCGCTTTTACAGTATGACTGTAAAGGGTTAGTTTTCAACCCCAAAATTTACGATGCTACGGAATAATTTTTATATTATATAAAGAAAACAATATAACAATTTCTTCAGCAATTCGTCTCCCTGAGTTACCGTTCTTCTGCCATTTTGGAGAGTAACCCCAGAAGTAATCAATGTAACCGCATGTTTAAAGGGGTCATATGATGCGTTTTAAAATTTTCCTTTCTCTTTGGAGTGTACAAGCTCTTGGTGCATAAAGAAGATCTGGTAAAGTTGCAAAGACTAAAGTCTCAACTCCAAAGAGGATATTCTTTATAAAAGTTTAAGAGTCAACCACTCCTACCTAAAACGGCTCATTCTAACACACCCCACATGTCGATGTCACGATGTGGGAAGATTTTCATAACACCGCCCAAATGTTCACGCAAAAAAAAAAAGCGTAACTTTTATTCTCGCTGTAATAATGTTGCCGCCGCCGTCATGTCGGGGAGACACTGTGTGTTTCATTATGAAAGACAAACTACTTTGTTTTGCCTTCCAAAAGAGGACACAACTAGAAAAGCAGTGGTTAAGTTGTATTTACATCACTGTTCCAGAAAAGTTCAACCCAATTATTCAGATGTGTGCTGCGCATTTTAGGGATGAGGACTGTTTCATGTAGCCTAATGTGTCTGTGGCACAAAGGTTGTTTTTATAAAGTTGGGCAGTTCCAACTTTGTAAGGACAGTTTGGCGCTTCTGACTCACACAGCCAGCAAGTACGTTTTTTATATTTAAACAATTTGCCACTCACAACTCAAACGCGAGTTTTGAGCAGTGTAGAATAACGCATGCTGTTTGTCGTTTCTCCGATCACAAATGCAGACGTGGTTTTATGTTTACGCAGCACGATATGCAACGCAAAGCGTAAAAAGACAGTAAAAGTAATTATAATCCATAATTATGTCTCCACTGGATGCAACAAATGCCTTGTTTGTGATGGGTTTTATTGGTTTTGTCTCTTCCTGCTGGGAGTTGGCATCACAGTATGTTAAGGGGCGTAACATTTCCGTCACACGCTTGAGGCATTCAGCCAATCACAATGCACTGGATAGCTGGCCAATCAGCGTATACCTCACTTTTTTAGAACGATGAGCTTTGTAAAAATCGACATGTTTCAGAAAGGCGGGGCATAGAGGAGCAACAATAATGTACATTATATGGAAAATAATGTGTTTTTTAAATAAACACATTGCATTACACCAAATAATGTTATTTTAGCAACGTCATATGACCCCTTTAAGTTCAGTTTGTGCACACTGTCTACTGAATGTAAACAACGCTGATTACGTTGATTAAGTTCTGGGGTACTCTCCAAAATGGTGGAAGACGGTAATGCAGGGAGAAGAATTGCTGAATAAACTATGTTATTATTGTTTTCTCTGTGCACAAAAAGTATTCTCGTAGCTTCATAAAATTATGGTTGAACCCCTGATGTCACATGGAGTATTTTACCGATGTCCTTGCTATGTTTCTGTGCGTTGATTCGGGATAGTATCTGGCTTGTCTATGGGAGGGTCAGAGAGCTCTCAGATTTGATAAAAAAAATACTCTATTTGTGTCGAAATGAGGCGAAGGGTCTACGGGTTGGAGTAGTGACAGGGGTGAGTAATTAATGACAGAATTTAAATTTTTGGGTGAACTAACCCTTTAACAGGTTAAGCTGGTTTAGCTGGTTGTCAACCTGGTCTCCCAGACCAAACCACCTGAATGGTGCACAAAACCTCTCTAAACCCAGCCAACAGGTCAATCTGAACAGGCTAAACCAGCTTAAGCTATTTTAATATGCTTTTTTTCAGCAGCATAGACTAGTTATGGCAGCTACCCTAATAGGCCAACTTTAACCCAAGTAAGTTGATGGCCATCTTGGTTTCTGGTCAAGAACAGCCTCGATTTACATAAATGGTAAAATACTATTATATGCAGTCTCATAAATTTAGCCTCTTTTGCTTAAATCAGGCAAAAAAATAGACAGACAGACAGACAGATACATAGATAGATTGATAGATAAAAGAAAGAAAGAAAGAAAGATGACAGACATACAGACAGACATATAGATAGATAGATAGATAGATTGATAGATAGATGAAAGAAAGAAAGATGACAGACAGACAGACAGACAGATAGATAGATAGATAGATAGATAATAGATAGATAGATAGATAGATAGATAGATATTTTAAGGCAAGATTTCCTGTAATTTTGAGCGTTAAATTTCATCCGATCATTTGGCTTATACAAGTTTTTTGGGTTGCGATCAGTTGTAGGTTAGCGTTAGATGTTACAGTTGTGTTCATGTAGGAGTGTGAAGCTAAAGGTGAGTCTCAGGTTGCACATGAAGCTGTAGATGCTTCGACAGGGTTGGAAGCTTCCGGGAAGGTTCTTCGGGGACGTTGTGGGCGTTCATGATGTATCAGTGAGGTTGTGGTGGGTAAACATGGTACTGGACTCTTTAGTGGATGGTGAGGTAGAGTTAATCACGCTGCTGTGGAGTGGAAGGTCAGGCTACCGAGCAGACCTGTCACAGTGGGAGAATCCTAGAATCTTATCACCGCCACACAGACATGCAACCGCGCTGATCTGCTCACCCTCACGGCCAACACGCGCATGCCCTTCCCCCAGCCCCACGCTCGCTTCCTCGCGACGGCCTGAGCCAAGACAACAGCGACAGCCAGCAGAGCCCAATAACCCTGCTGGACCGCTTTGCTGGAGATGTTCAGCGCTACATACAAGCAAACAAAAACGGGCAGAATATCAAAGCCTAATGCATAATCGGTAATTGATTCCAAGATCACTGATGTAAATTAGATCATTTCATGTCCATAACATTTTCTAACACCTCAGAAGGTGCTATATCTAAGATTTTATCCACTAGTGGCACCAAAGGAGGAATTCAGCCTAAAAATTGCTTGCTTTTAGTTATCTCTTCATTTAATTTGGGATAAACAAAAGTATATTATTATTATTTTCCTCAACAATATATTAAAAATCATTATTAGTAAAATCATTATTAGTATTATTTTTCGGGGCGATGAAACTGTCCTATTATAAATGGAAAATGGCTCATTTTATGAATTAATTTCTAAAAATAAAAAAAAGAAGTATTTCATTTATATTTCATAGGAAATTCCAAAATGTATTTCCCAATTCCTACAACTTAATGATATTATGAATAAATAATTTGTCAATTACTTTGAACATATTTACTGAAATAAGTGATTTTATGTGTACAAATATCTAAAACATTCAAATCAAGATACATTTACTTGAGAAGCAAAATTATACAAGCTATTACATCTTGTTTTAGTATAGGGACCAATTCTGAAAAAATACAAAGTAAACCCTTTTTGAAGAGTACAACCAATAAAAGTTAGAAAATTTGGCACGTAGCAACTAAATCTTATTTACCCAAACATTATCCAAAAAGTTGAAGCTAACAAAAAATTGAATCTGACCACTCTGATCAGGAACTGGGATACCGATTACTTTATAACTGAATTAGGGTGTGGATCTCAGCAGCGACCTTGCCTGACTTTTCTCCTCAGGGTGTGGAAGAGCGAGAGGAAGAGGGAGAAGAGGAGAGGCTCCAACGCTGTGGGAGGCAAAGTGCCCGAGGGCCCAGGCCTGTGGCTGAGGGTGAGGCGTGAATGAGCAAACCCAATGAGCTGCTGCAGTGGAGGAAGACACGTCACCATCTCCATGTTAACAGACCCCACAACTGTACATAACAATACACCTCAAAACTATAACACACAATATCTGCAAGCTGTTTCATAAATTGGCGAGTTTCTCCTTGAAACACTGCACCAGAATATGTTCACGTCTGGTGAGCTGACAGATGTCCCCTCAGACAGGTACCTGTCTCGTAAACAATGACAGGTGGACATTGTTTTATTACAGTACAGTAAGGTGCATATGGTAGATATATATAGGTACATCCTATAAGGGCACATGACACTCTAGTGTATGAACTTCCAATAAAATAAGATTGACACATTTCTACCCACCTACTGCTCTGTAGGGAATACTATGATATACCAGGAATATAAAGCCATTGCAGTGAAGCGCAATGCAAGGTAATTCATCTACTTTAGCTTTTTTAATGGGATTGTTTACATATAAATTAAAATGTACTCATCATTTACTCTCTTGTTTCATCTTGTTTCAAACTGTATAACTTTTTTTTCTTCTACATCGTTTCCAGTTGCTGAATGAAAAATAAACACTGCTCTTCTCCATTAAGAAAGCATACGGCGATCAGAAGCTGTATATAATTATATTATAATTGTGTATGTGTGTGTGCATATATATATATACTAACTATTTTAACATGATAGCCATTAATGCTAATAAATTTATGAATAATTTATGATTAAATGCAAAATTTGATAGTGTATGGTGAATGTAATGGTGAATGTTTATTATTGTTAATATATTTATAATGCATTTTTTGCATAATATTGACTTAAGCAGACAGAAATTATTTATAAAATATACAAATATCAATCTAGATTACACACTAAACATTTGCAAAACCACTAGCAAGACAACAGCACTATAAGATAAATCTGAAAAAAATTAAATCTCTCTCACTCTCTCTTTCCCTGTCACTTTCCAACTCTTATTTTTTTCTTTCTCAAGCGTAGAGTTTGCATTAACAGAATCTCGAGAAACGAACTTGAGAATCTCAGGTTAAATAAATGGTACCTCCCCCCCCAGCACACTCACACAATCACACAATCACACACACTTACACACAAACACACACGCGCACGCAAGCACACCCGCAGAAACAGATTAAGCTCAAATCAATGGCTGGAGCTGAAGCGGAGGAGAGATTTCACCCTGGCTTCTCGTTAAGGCCTGGCTGAGGCGCGGAGGCTCGGGGGAGTGTTATTACCAGGGTGATGGTTGATAAGACGCTCGTTCCTCCACGCCGCGTCCCGCGGGACAGATACATCACGCAGCCATGGAAACCGTAAGGCTAGGTGTTATGCTATAATTGGGCCGGTGCTTTTAACAGCACAGCCACACAGCCAGGTATGCCAGCGTCTTCAAATGAGAAATTATACCATGGTGTGTGGAGGAAGAGGAAGAGGGAGCGAGAGAGTGAGCGGAAATGTAAAAGCCTTGGACTTTCACCTTTTCTAATACGCAGCTTCTTTCTTTATTTCGCTCTCTTTCTGTCTCTCTCTCTTCGTCTGTACCTCTCCATATATAGCCTAGATAGTTTTTTTTTGCAGCTGGGATGCATTTATAGGAAGGTAGTGGAATGTTTTACGCTCCAATCAATGAGATTAAGACATACAATTATTTTAAAATCTGTTAAAGTCAAATCTTGAAATTAATATTAACACTATGGAGGTGTTCAGTCATCATGACGTCAATTTGTAGGCCAACTCAGTAGGCTGGAGTCAACATCTAGTGTGACATTGGCTGTGTCCGAAAGCTTATAGGCAGCTTGCCTCGCTGTTCTATCAGGCAATGACTTTGCAGGCACATCCCGACACTGATTTCGGACAGACTTCTGAGGCAGCATACTTGTCTAATGATCTACAAAAAATACAGAGAGCTTTGTTGATAACTAAGCCAATATTTAATTAATACTATACTAATTTCTTGTTAGAGATGAAAGTAAAAGTTGAAAATTGTTCAAAAACATACATTTACACACAAACTGACCACCAACTTTCAGACGCCATTTTATTTTTTAGCTCAACTGTCATGAGTTGTGTCCCAAATCACACACTATACACTATGCACTTATTCTAGTCACTATGTACTCAACTGTCTAGTGTAGAAATGATCTTGGGTTATTTTGTCATCCAGCAATGGAGCCCCTCCCCTCTAGTAGCCTACGTGATTAAAGCTGTGACAGTTGAGTGCATGAAATATCCCAAATTCCACACTTGGAATTTTGAGTGTGAGAACACTAATCACACTATACTAAAAACGGACATAGAATAGTGCATAAGTACGCAAAGTTGGATGCACCACTGGAATTAAACGCACAGCCTTGTGGGATATCATAGGCAGGGAAGGATGCATCTATGTTGTGATCAGATCTCAGTAGACGGTATGACATGCCTTGTTGCCTTGCTACCTTTATATGCTACCTGTGGAGGCAGCATTTTTCAGCTTTCAGACAGCCATTTTTCTCCGAAGGAGGCCAAAAAAGTGTTGTGTGTGTTATTTTTACGTTTCTTAATTTATTTGTTTTAATGCGTACTTGAAATAATGAAAATATGAAAACACTATTTCCTGCTTTCAAGGATTTAAGATATGCTTAATGAATTAAGTGTAATTAAGCTGGCAACTGTTATAGTTAGTATGTTGCAATTTGTTAGCAACTTATGTTTTTAAAGGACAAAACAATTTCAGAATTCACGGCCACAGTTTGAGCCAGATGCCTCAGCTGCTCTCCACCAACTGTGCAAACTAAAGGCATGACAGGAAATTATATCACAGCTTTAACACTCATTAGCTTAGAACGACTATATTGTTGTTTTGTTTTAAAATGTATATAAGCATACATGAATGCAGTACACAAATATTAATTAAACAGAGGTCATCCTTAATTTTATTAATAATAATTAAATTATAACTTTGCAAAAATGCAGTTATTTGCATTGCCATTAACAAATAACATGATATTTACTTTCAGAAATATATGCTATTGCATAATTAATGTTTTTCATTAAACACTCTACTAATAATAGAGCAATAATATGTATTTTTTTAAATAAAGAAAATGTAGCCTTTTATGTAGGCGCTTATACCTACGCAGGTTAACCAACTAACACAACAAAACATACATTGAACACACACGCATACCATCTCCTGCATTCGGTGTTGTTTACATAGACTTTGAAAGCTCCAGGAGGGACTTGCAGGAGATGAGCGGAGAAGTAGGTGCAGGGTGCAGAAAAAGAGGAGAGTAGAAGAGAGGAGAGGGGGAAGAGTTTCGACGGGCAGCCGCTCGCTCTGCAGGCGCTGTTGATTACGATCAATTTCCCTCGTATCGACGCACGCTCTGGCCCTGAGCGCTAGTCCCTCCTGCTTTTTACATGCTACGTGCTTTGTGTACCATGACACTTCTCTCTCTTCCTCCTCACTTGCTCTTTCTTTCTTTCTCACCCTTCCTTGCCTTCAGTTCTTTCCATCACGGCCTTTGGAGCGAGACACACCTATGACTCATACCGAATGTGAGGCTAGGAGGTCTCTTAGGACGGCAAAGTGTGAGCAGTGCAATTAAAAACAAACAAACAAACAACAGCAGCCTGCCTCGAACAAGGCTTTTCCTGTTTTCCGAAATAAGTGCTAGGTTGTTGGGTGCAGCTCGGCAGCTGTTGGGATGCTGGGCTGGTGTTGTCGGATTGGAGGCCATGCGCAAGCAGACGGATGGCGGATAGCCGTAATGGAAGGGAAAAAAGTGCTCTTCTGCAAGAGTGAGACCGCAGGCAGGCAGAGTGCGAGAGGGCGCACCCCTCATCGCTCTATCTCTCTGCTCTTGGCAGCCTCCATCCAAATTAATTGCATCTCCGAGAGAACGGGAGAACGAGAGAGAGAGAGAGAGGGCGAGCAAGATGGCCCTACCGCTAGGCTGGTATTGCTGTGAGGGAATCATTTAAAATTCTACCTCCCGTGTGGTTCCTGGTTTCCAGTTTAATGACCCCCACCCCTCTTGCTCTTACTATTTGCACCCCTCCCTCTGTTTCTTTCTGTCTTTCCGCTCGTCTTTCCGCTCGCAGCCTTCACCTCCCTAGTTGCCTCGTTCCCCCATCCGTTTTCTCTCTCACTCTCAGGCGTCTACAGAGGACTCCCCCCCCCCCAATGCCGACGGCTGCCGCAGTTCCACGTAACGCCCCGCTCGCCAATTACCAATACAACATCCTTTCTGTTGCCCCAGGGATTGCATCTCTACACCTGTTGTCACAGGCGACAAACGAAACCTTTCGCTGATTTCCGAGAGCCACGTGACCAGTGCACCAACGTGTTCGAGCAAGGTGGAAGCACAAAATCAACTTGATTTCTTTCCAGAACGATTTGAATCAAGCAGTGTCGAGGACAGAGAGGACATTGGGGGGTTTCTATATCAGGACGCCCCGTAAACACCCATTGACATTTACACAGAGTTTGGCAACACGTGACTCACCTGTGACTAGAAGGTATAGCATGGAAGACGACAGGAAAATAGGAGACAAGAAGAGAAAGAGACCTAGAAGCAGGGGGAGATGGGAACGGGAAGGTTGTACGCTTTGGGTCGTGGCCCACCTTGACAGTCACTGGGGTCTGGGACCATCTGGCCTGCGTGTGTGCAAGCGTGTGTATGTACGTGTCCTGCCAGGTCTCTGGGCTCCTGTCACCTGCATCAGTGGAGGATAGCAGGAAGGAAGTGCTCTCATTCAGCCAAAAGAGAAAGCGGGTACCGAGCGCCAACCAATAAGACTAAGGACGCAAGCCGTCGCATACAAAGGCAAAGCCTCAATTGCACACATATACAAGGTTAGCATGACTCTGTGCTCCAGTGTGTGTGTGTACGAGGCTGTTATTTCATTCTGGTTGGGTGCGGTATGTTCTGGCTCCCCTGGTCTCTCCCCTGTTTGGTCAATAGCAGCGCACAGGCTGCGGATCGATGTGGGGTCAATAGCTCTCAGACACCTGCCTCTTTGTGCCCGTGCTGATTTAGCTAGTGTCCGGGCCTCTTTCTTACAAACTAGTTTTTTTCTTTATGAGCGTCTCACTTAAATATGTTGGCAGCCTGAAATTAGAGACGCGGCAGTAAATCTGTGACGTCCGGAGCACCGTTCGTTCCTTTCTGCTGTCTCTCTCTCTCTCGCCAAACACACCATAAAAGCTCTGAAAGCATTGACTGCTGCCTGAATCTCCTTGCATCACAACACAAACTCTAACTTACCTCCCTTGTGATTGTGTGTGTGTGCGTGTATGTGAGAGAGAGGTAGGGATTGTGTAAGTACTGTTTGGAGTTAAGGGTAAGTTGAACTGATATATTCGCAAGAGCTTATCTCTCATCTGTTTCTACTCTCCTTTCCTCACCTTTCCACACATCTGCGTCCAGGCCAAAGTTCTGCTCCACCACAGACCTGAGAGTCTGCTTTCACCATTGGCTTATATTTCATAGCTATGTTGTTGTGGGCCGCATGGATCAATGGTAAGGGCGTGTGTTTATGTTACACGGGAGTCAGACAGTGAATCATTGATTGCAATGAAGGTAAATAAAATGCATGCATGGAGAACCTATAAATATATGTAGGATAAAAATGTACCACTGAAAACACCAGGTCGCATGAGTTATGAGTTTCTAGGGTGATTGGTTCTGGTCTAGTTGGTGTTAACCTGGTTGGTAAAGCTGGTATACCTTGTTAATGGAGCTAGTTACAGTAAGTAGCCTAGCGGAGACAAAAGCATCCCATGAATCTTTGCAAAAAGGGAAATTTTTGCATTTATTCTTAAGGTGCGATGAGTCACTTTGAGGTGATGGAGGGTGTTTGCATTAGCATGCTAGTAATTGATCCAAATGCTGATTGATCTGTAAATATCACACTTATTGGTCTATGGCCATTTTGTGTCTGAGGTTACAACACCCTCTTCTTTATCTCTCTGACACACAAATACACACATGCACAGGCTATTTGAAACACATAAAGAGACCTAAGTGTCCTCGTCCCGCACGTCAATGTTCCAGATCTCGCTTCCCCTCCAAAGCTAGCGCCGTGATGGAGAGGCTCCTAGCGAGCGGAGCAGCATTATGGTAATTGTCATTATCGAGGCTGGAGCGGATGCGTGACTGACGCCATTAGAGAGAGTGCAATTACAGTAGGGTTTGGCGACCTTGCTGACTGGAGGAGGTCAGGGCTTCTCATTAGAGCAGCGTGGAAGGCAGCCCAGTGTCTCCAGCCTGCCAATCAATACCAGCGCTCCCCTGGCCTGAACTAATCACAGACCTGCCGCCCAGACCCACCCTCTCAAAGAGAGCCCTGGACGAGGAACGTTGATGAGTGATACACACACACACACACACACACCACACACACACACACACACACAACACACCCATTGATGTTCACAGCTAAACCTGCGTGTATAGATCTGGTCAAAGAATCTGAGCGTCAGTTCTGATTTTCAAGGCTGGGCGTCGCTTGATATTTGACACTGTGATCCATCCCTGAAACTGGAGCGCGTTAGCTGAGATTGGTCACACAACATGTCTGCAAAGCACCTGAGCTAAATTGTGAATATTGCTCAGATTGCAAAAAACTATCTATTTGTCTGTCTGTCTGTCAATATCTATCTATCTATATATATCTATCTATCTATATATCTAAAAATCTACTATCTATCGTCTTTAGTTTCTTATATCTATTATCTGTCTGTCTGTCACGTTCTTTCTTTCATCTATCTATCTATCTATCTATCTATCTGTTCATCTTTCTTTCCTTCTTTCATCTATCTATCTATCTATCTATCTATCTATCTTTCTATCTATCTATCTATCTATCCATTATCTATCTATCTATCTATCCATCATCTATCTGTCTATGCCTTCTTATATATATACGAATATCTATCGACTTCTATCTATCTATCTATCTATCTATCTGTATCTTTCTTTCCTTCTTTCATCTATTCATCTATAATCTAATCATTATATCTATCATCATCCATATCTATCTGTCTTTATGGACTGCTTCATTATCTATCTATCTTATCTATCTGTCCATCTTTCTTCCTTCTTTCATCTATCTATCTATCTATCTATCTATATATCTGTCTGTCATCTTTCTTTCCTTCTTTCATCTATCTGTCTATCTGTCTGTCTGTCTGTCTATCTATCTATCTATCTGTCTGTCTGTCTGTCAGCCTTCTTTCATCAATCAATCAATCTATCTATCTATCTATCTTATCTATCTGTCTGTCTGTCTGTCTGTCATCTTTCTTTCTTTCTATCTATCTATCTATCTATCTATCATCTTCATGGATACGTGTGTCTGGTATGTGTGATGTCAGAGAGCTATGTTTTTACTGTTTATCTATCTATATCTAGCGTCATGTGTAGCGTCAACTGTGTGCAACATATTGATGTAATATGCAATTACTGCAGTGTGTGAGTCAGAGTAATGGATTTGTTTGCCGTAGAATATACTGAATAATCATGTGTTTGATGTAGTTTGTAGATTCTTACGCTCTGAGGTGAACGTGCGTGTCTGTGTTCGGGGTAGGCAAGCTCTGAGTTAGTCGTCCTTAGAGACAGGGAACGAGAGGGGGTGGGTTGGTATTGTTGGGCCGGAGGGCTCCAGGCTCCAGCACATTTCCGCACTGTTCGCACTCCACTGCCTCAGTCACCAGCCGTGCCTATTAAATCAAGGGCCCCACTCTACAAAGACTGCCAATTATGCCCGGCCGAGCCGCCATTCTGCCTCTCTCCCTCTCTCTCCATCTCTCTATTTTCCCTTCCACTGTTGCTTTTCTGGGTAAAAGCCCAATGTGGAAAACCTGATCCCATCTCCACCAGTCCCATTATACTCTTTTACTGGTAAAGTCGAGGTGAAAACATGTGGAATGGTGTATCAGGAAAGAGTTTCATCTGAGTTGGATTATAGATGACTTTTAAGACAGGGTGTCTGAGCCAATTCCCATGACCGATTCCTAAAGCTTAAAACAAAAGTTTTGGGATAGTGTATTCATATCATCCCCCCTGTCCTAACTCATAGGTCCTCTAGCATTCCTCCTCCACCCCAACTCACCCTTTATATGTCCAGGCGTGAGGAAAGTTTAAGGATCCACCCAAGGAATGGTAATATATCTGGAGAAAGCTAATTGTTAGTATTGCCATTAATCTCAATGACTCGTGCTATTTACACCTGCTATTACTGTTTTTCTCAATTGCTTTGGCTCAATACTCGAATTAAACTTTTTTCCCAAAACAATAAGTTCAGATCTCTGAACAATTAGCTTCTTGTTCACATCAGACTGGAATTTCTTATTGATTTGAGCAAATTGCAAATGCTTTGGCACATGTGTGCAAACAGTAAGTACAATTGTCTGCAGTTTGCACAACAACTAATTGCATATGGCTTGTTGATCAAAACTGATGAGCCGATTCTCACTTAAACTGTCAAACTCTTCACAACTTCTCAATAATTTTTCATCGTGTAAGCCATCACATTCAAAACGATCCATTCAATTATGAAAAATTGGTATACACGCATGTATATTCCATAAATATCTGACATTGACATTGTTTGTAATGTCTGCTAAATTGGCAAATAACCTCTAATTGCAAGACAGTTTGAATCAACCATTCAACCATTTAACCAATCAAGTTTGGGAGCATATACTGTACTGTATATGTAGATTGCCCACAGCACAATCACTACAGTTTTTGAGAATGGAGGATTTCCACAACCCTGAACTGCAGCAACATGCTCGTGGAAGAGCAATTGGAAGACGTGTAAGAATATGTGGTGGTGGTGTTAGAGGAAGAAATAATAGAGTAAGAGGTGGAATTAGAAGATTCAGAGTCTCTGATGAAATCAGAGCCACACTTGTGGATCATGTCATAAATTGTGGTTTTACAATGGAAGAGGCTGGTGGAAGAGTACAGCCTAATGTAAACAGGTCCACAGTGTCATCAATTGTGCAAACCTTTCGTAGGGAAAACAGGTAAATATGTATTTATTTTTTTTGTTTTACAGTATGTGAAGCATTTTTATAAACAACAATATTGTGAAGGTAAATGCAAGTCTATTTGTACATTCTATAGAACCGCACAACAACCTCGCGCTGGTGGCAGAGCAGCAGTATTTAACCATCAGCAAGAACAAGAAATTTGCAACATGGTCATAGCCAACAATTCCATCAGGCTAAGAGAGATCCAAAGTGCAATCATAAATGACAATAATGTCTTCAAAATATAAATTCTGTCAGCATTTCCACCATAGACAGAGTTTTGAAAAGACATCAAATGACTATGAAACAACTCTACAAGGTGCCATTTGAGAGGAATAGTGAAAGAGTGAAGGAGCTGCGGTACCAGTATGTCCAGGGAAACTATTGGTGTGCACTTAGTGAGTTTTACTGTACTTGTAAGATGCCTGTATTACTTGAAGTTTTAGAAACCCATAAGAAGAGAAAATATTTACTGAACTCTAGAATAAAAATTAACTTGATTTTGTTTCTGTGTTTCTTCGTAGAGAATCATGGAGTTAGAAGGACATGAAACAACCCACATTCTTGCTTTTGTGGACGAGGCCGGGTTCAATCTGTCCAAAGGCCGGAGAAGTGGTCGCAATCTCATTGGACACTGAGCCACAACATACACCAGGCCAACGTGGGGCCAATATTACAATGTGTGCTGCCATTTCAGAGAATGGTGTGAGCACACATATTCCACATATTGGGCCCTATAATACCCATCTTCTCCTGGCCTTCACTTTACAGAGACCTGATTCCAGAACAAGAAAGAGGTTTAGTTAGACCACATTTGCCTAATTATGTTGTTGTCTGGGATAATGTCAGCTTCCACCGAACCAACATTGTTAGGGACTGGTTTGCTCCACATGAAAGGATAACAGTGGAGTTCCTTCCACCATACTCTCCATTCCTAAATCCAGTAGAAGAGTTTTTTTCAGCATGGAGGTGGAAAGTATATGATCATAGACCACAAGATCAGATGTCTCTGTTGGATGCCATGAATGCTGCATGTGAGGACATCACAGCTGATCATTGCAGGGGATGGGTGC
This sequence comes from Sinocyclocheilus anophthalmus, assembly GCA_018155175.1. Taxonomy (NCBI): domain Eukaryota; kingdom Metazoa; phylum Chordata; class Actinopteri; order Cypriniformes; family Cyprinidae; genus Sinocyclocheilus; species Sinocyclocheilus anophthalmus. The sequence continues at coordinate 192,310 of JADLZN010008916.1, forward strand.
GGCATTCAAGGAGATTTTTTTCCCCGGTGCATGGCAATGGAAAACATCAGATGTGATGTTGATGAAAATCTTTGGCCTGACCAACAAGAGCGACAGGATGTCCACCAAGAATAATTTTTGAAATATTCAAAAGAAGTATTTTTGTGTATTTGTGGTAACATAAGAAATATGAAATGTACAGTAATTGGACAAGCAAGATTTCACTTATGTAATGCATTCATACAAAAATAAATGTACTGCATAAATACAAATGTTCATATACTTTTTTTTTCTATGTACTATTGACTCTTCTCAACAAATATCAGATTTTTTATAAAACCTTAATTTCCATGGTTGACTGTCATGGTGAAAAAACAACTAAACATTTTGACCAGTGTGGCTCACACGATGACAAAAATACTTTATATTTTGGTGGCCTTGGCCAAATTACTGACACAATAACTAGGTTTTGAAGCATGAATGAAATGTTTTGGGTGAGTAACTACATTTTGCAGACATGCAATAAAGTTCTGAAGTTCCAGCAAACAGACATTTGCACTCACAGTTTAGAGAATGTTAAGATTGTTTCGAAAAATGTGCCAAAGCAATTGAGACAAACTGTAACATTCTCAGGTGATCCGATCACAAGTGGTCAGCAGAGAGTAATAGCTGTTTACACCTGCATTAACATGAATCTTATGTGTCCTGTGACCACTGTGATTGGATTTCATCACTATGTCAGCATGTTACTGCATGTTTTAAAGCACAAAGTAAAATCTACAAATTGCTCTCAAATTCATATGTACATTTTAATCCTGCCGCAAAAATCTAATTCTCATTGCTGTTTATTTCATGGTCATTACATATCAGAATAGCTCTAATATACCATGTGTAAATACTCAACAATTTAAATTATAATTTAAATAAAAATGTCAAAAAATATTTTGCAAAAGACACTGAACATTTACTTGGGAAGCAAAATTACATGAGTTGTTTTCAGAGAATATCTCTAAAATTAAGTTTTCTTACACTTTAAGCATAAATTAAAATCTGGATAGGTTTATTCTTCAAAATAAATAAATAAAAATAATGAGCTATATATTTCAAGACATGTCTGTTGAGAGATTGATAGTATCACATTTAAATCAACATATCTGTCTCTTATGTAAACATAAAGGGTTACAGAAGTGACCAATTATATCAGTGCTGTTTCTGTAACAATATCTGTGGCTTGAATGACAATATATATATATATATATTCCTGTGTCCAACACATTCCCGTGCTCTTGACTTTTTGCCCTTTGAATTGCCAATAAATGAAGCCCCATGAATGAATAAGAATGTTCGAAATTGTAGCTTCCAAAGCAAGTTACTCTTTGGTTAAAATTACGTTCCCCTGCACTACCCAGGTTGCTAACAAAATCACTGATATCATAAGATGTTATTATCGTTTGATATTTTTGTAATCAGAGAAATGATTTGGCATAAAGCAATAAGAATCTATCATTTTAACTATTAACAGATTTTTAAATTTACACTGAATGCAAACAGAGCATTTTAAAAATATTTCAATTTTTAAAAAATGACGTACAAAATATGCACAGAAATTCAAAGGAACTGATTCCTTTGAACAGCGTGAACATTCCCTACAACGAAACAGAATATGTGCTTAATATGAGAAAGTGCATACATTTAATTATTGCTGAAAAATGTAGTTTAGCAGCATCACTACCTTTAGCTAGCTAGTTACTCCCTAGAACTGCTGTTTTCATAATTCACTGCGACTATGCATGTCCATGCATGCATAGGCATGTGTTTTTGGGGAGGTGGTGGGTCTCTGACAGGGTTGCCTTATGAAACTGACCCCAGGAAAAGCTGTTGTTGTTCTTCAACGCCTTCTCCCTGTGGAAAACACGAGTCTTAGGAGACCCAGATACAAGGCAAACACCCAGACACAATCTCCGCACACTGTCTCTGTATTCCCGTAAACCCTCGCACTGAGACCACTTCCAAAAGCAGCAGATGAAGACCAGGTTAAAAGGGATGTTTTTACATGAACCGCAGGTGATCTTGGAAACGAATGCGAGCGATAATATTCTGTATTTCTCTCTCTATATTGCTCTCCTAGCACGGAGGCATACATTTCACGGCTGCAGAGCTTTCCAAGTGTGCGTCTCTCTCTTCTCCTCTGCCTGCTGAGATACACAACTGAACCCCAATGGATAAGAGTGGTGAGATAGTGGAGCAGTGTCAGTGTGTGTGTGTATGTGCTACATGACCAGGGTGACGGCCGCTTGTTTACCGGCCTCATTATGTCAGCTCGCTTCCTCAGAGGCTGTGGCAGGTCACGCCAAGGCCTTCTGTCCACCTACACACACACGCACTCGCGCTCGCGCACACACACACACAATCAAGTATTGCAGCAATGGGGTGAAGGACAATGCAAACAATTATTTGGGATTGGACATCTCAGACAGACCACTGAAGTGGCCAATACCATTGAGCCTTCATTAAAACATGTTCATAATCTTTGTCTCGTAAACACTAGTACCACACCATCTTGTTAGGAGTTTTTGCGAAACTGCGAACTGCTAAAATGTTCATATTCGTCTACATCCATGATATAAGTAGTTGAGAATTCTCTTTGTACATTTGCATGTTTCACCAAATGCTATTTCCCCCTTCTTTCCAATTATAGGGAGATACGCTCAACATTACCTGTCAGGACAGTTGGGGCAGCACCAATAATTGGGCCAGTACTGAACTTCCAAAAGTTGTCGGATTTGCAAAAAGCACATATAACTAATGTAAACTACTATTATTAAGTAGCTTAAAGTTAGCACAGCAGTTCATTAAGGGATATGTTTTTCTCCTAGCACAATTCTATGTATAATTCAAACACATAATTCACTGGGATAGTGAATGCTGGTGTTGTTAAATAGCGCTGTGCATATGCGGAAAAGATGTGTGCGCATGTATGTTACCTGTGTGTGTTCTCCGTCTCTGCAGTCCTCACATCTATAATCCCTTTTATTGAAATCCGTGTCACCTGCTGCCTGCGTAGTCCAGCACCCTCTCCGCTTGCTGCTCCTCGCGTGCAGCATCCCTGCATCTGTCACTCACCACGCACAAGTTCCTCGGGTGTCACGGCGTGTGCCACCAAGTGACAAACATCTGGAGCTGTGTCGAGGCTGGCGCCTACAGAGCGGAGATTATCAAGGCTAGCTTACTTTGATTGCATTTAATATGCTGAAGATATTCACAGAAAAACAAATTAATCATACATTTCTACTTGTACATTTCACAAGATCATTAATAATAAGATTCCATTACAAAAATGCATCAATTAGATCATCGCTGCTGGATAAACAAGCTAAGCTGGTTCAACTGGTGACCTCTAATGACCATCTTGTTGCTAGTTACCAGTACAAGTCATGTTTTGGGCTTTCTTTGTAGTTCCTCTTCAGGAACTCGAGCTGCGTCGGAAACGCTAGGGGAACGCCCTTCAGCGTGACGGGCTCTGAACCTCGTGTGTAATCAGACCAATAGATGGGCGAGACGTCATGTAATGACCAGGAAGCTATAAAAGCATGTGCGGTGAGACCAGCGTCAGCTTTTGTCATTCAGCAAGCGCTCTGTGTGTGTGTCAGTCTGATATCTGTTTGTGAGTCTTATTTAGTGTTGTCTGTCACGAAATCTAAAGCAAGACAAAACCAGACACTAAGGCGAGGGCAGGCAGCGTTCAGGCTGTGTGTTCTTCCCTGCCCGCGTTACTTTACGGGTGGGGATACACACAGTTTGTTTGTTGTCTGCTTGAGAGCAAGCACGCAGAGTCAGCTCTCGGGAAAAAAGGGAGCTGACGGCCGTTTTGGTAGCGTTTGTTACTGCCTTGCTTCGCTCTCAGAGGGCTCTCTTTGAGGAGAGAGCTTTCACTAGCGTTTCTCGCGGCGCCGGCCCCGCTTTCGCCGAGGCGGAGTGGCGGCTGTGCTCGTGGGTTTCGCGTATGGATCCGGTGGAGTGGATGTAGACGGGCGCGTCCCTATCTATTTCCTTAACCACCAGATCCAGCGCCCGCTCTCGGGGTTTCGGAAGCCCGCGCTGCGGTACTTCCCCCCCGGGGAGAGGGCGCGACGCTCCGCCTGTCTTTCTCCGAGGAGATTGATACGGATGCGCTGCAGAGACGCTCGCCCGTTGCACAAACACCAGTTACACAAGCATATTATGCCTGATATTATAATCAACAGCATCAATGGGGAGCGGAGCTCGCACAGTCGGCTCTCGAGAAAAGAAAAAAGAAAAAAAAAGCCTGCTGTGAAGCGCTCCGCTCTCGCCGGGTGCGCTCCGAGGAGTGTGTAGTCCCGCTGCGATTGCAGTCCCGCTGCTGCTGAGGCACGGCGGCCACTGAGTTCGTGGGAATCGCATATGATCTGGTGGACGGGTTGGAGATGGCTCGTCCTATCTCCACCCGTGTTCCCTAGATCTAGAGCTCGTTCTCGAGGCTGGAAGCCCGCGCTGCGGTTCTTCCCCCTCTTAGTGAGAGCTTGCTGATGCGGCCATCTTTTTCTGAGGAGATTGATGTTGTTGGTGTGACTGAGTGGCTCACGTGCTGCCGAGGCAACGTGTGTATTACGTCATTCGATTTCGATGTAATCTTACTCACCAGACCGTATTTACCCCTCTGGTGGTTGACTGCATTTAATTCTGAGGAATAAAATGAAGTATTTTCTGACTATGAGAAGTTAGATACACAGAGGCACTTCGGAAAAAATAAATAAATTTTTCTCGAGTGAGAGCAGGTGTTTACCTCTCTTCCTCTGAGGAGGTTGAGGCGGTCAGCAATGCACAAAAACAGAAAAAAAGAGCGTGGCCTCACCTACTCCCCCGTGTCGAGACAGTGGGTCAAGGCGACGCTCTAGGTCGGGGGCCTCGAAGTCTAAGCCGGATCTGCGGACCGTACTTAAGACTAAGAGGTCCTCGGCCAAAAAGTCCTGACGCCACTGGCCCAGGACTCATGAGGGCAGTCCCCTCTGGGGTGCAGCGGGTTACACCGCATTACACGGTGTCCGTCTCGCCTCAGTGCCCTCAGGAGATCGGTCTGCTAACCCTGCCGGAGTTACAGGGCACAGCGGTCTCCCGCGAGCGCCACTCTCAGTTACCGCCCGGCAATGTAGCGGTGCTAAGAGGCTCACCACCTCTGCGGAGGTCTCTAGAGCAGCAGGTTCGGTTGTTCTCTGCCGGTTCGCCGTTACAGGGCACCGACCTGGCCGCACGCATTACACCAGAGATCAGTCTCGAGAGAATGATTCCCTTAGTAGACTTTCTGGCATCATGGAAACTTCTGCCAAATGTGTCTCAATGGGTCCTGCACACTGTAAAAACAAGCTACTGAATCAGTTCGGCTCTCCTCCGCCTCGTTTCAACGGGATTACCCCACGCTGGTGGGCCTGAGCAGGCTCTGTCATGGAACAAGAAGTAGTTACTCTTTTGAGGAAGGAGGCCATCGAGGTGGTCCCTCCTCATGCGAGGCAGTCCAGGTTCTACAGCCGGTACTTCATAGTTCCGAAGAAGGATGGGGGGTTGCGTCCCATTTTAGATCTACGTCATATGAACCACTCAGTCATGCGACTAAAGTTCAGGATGCTTACTCTCAAGCAAGTCATGTCTCAGATCAGGTCCGAGGACTGGTTTGTCACGATAGATCTCAGAGACGCTTATTTTTATGTTTCCATCCTCCCTCAACACTGGGAGTTCCTGAGGTTTGCTTTCGGGGCAAAGCGTACCAATATCGTGTTCTTCCTTTCGGCCTTGCACTCTCACCCCGCACTTTCACGAAGTGTGTGGATGTAGCCCTGGCTCCGTTGCGACTCCAGGGCATCCGCATACTAAACTATATCGACGATTGGTTGATTTTAGCTCGTACAGAGCAGATAGCGGTTCGACATCGAGATGTCATTCTCACCCACATGAGAGAGCTGGGGTTAAGACTAAAAGCCAAGAAGAGTGTTCTTTCTCCAGTACAGAGTACCACTTATTTAGGTGTGGTGTGGGACCCAACCTCGATGCAGGCACGTCTGTCTCTTGCTCGGATCGAGTCGATCCTCACGGCAGTAGTGGGAGTCAGAGGAGGCCGGTCACTCACTGTCAAGCAGTTTCAGAGACTGCTGGGTCTGATGGCAACTGTGTCCAACGTGATACCTATTGGCCTGCTGTACATGAGGCCCCTACAGTGGTGGCTCAAGACCAGGGGGTTCTCCCCGAGGGGAAACCCGCTTCGCATGTTCAAGGTCACGCGGCGATGCCTACATGCCTTAGACATGTTGAGGAAACCTTGGTTCTTGGCTCAGGGCCCGGTGCTGGGAGCTCCTTGTCGCCGTGTAATGGTAGCGACGGATGCGTCCCTCATTGGTTGGGGAGCAGTCATGAGTGGCCACCCCGCCCGTGTTCTGTGGAGTGGTCGCCATCTCACGTGTCACATCAACTGCCTGGAGATGCTGGCAGTATTTCAAGCATTGAAACATTTTCTCCCAGACCTAAGTGGTCACCATATGTTGGTAACAACGCAAACGGTGGTCTCTTACATCAACCACCAGTGAGGTCTGCGCTCACGCCGTTTGTACAGACTAGCGTACCAGATCCTTGTGTGGTCCCCGGGCAACTTCTCTCGCTGAGAGCAGTTTACATCCTTGGGCATCTCAATTTGGGAGCAGACATCTTGTCGAGGCAGGGGCCTAGGCCCGGGGAATGTATGCTTCACCCCAGGGTGGTGAAGCAGATATCGAGAGTTTTTGGCCAGGCAGGTGGACCTGTTTGCGACTCTTATGACATCGCACTGTCCCCTCTGGTTCTCTCTGAGTCATCCAGCTCCACTGGGGCTGGATGCCATGGTACAGACGTGGCCGAGGCTTTGTCTGTACGCCTTTCCCCCGATTGTTCTGCTCCCGGGAGTTCTGGAGAGAGTGCGCCGGGAAGGTGGAGCACCGTTCTGGCCGGGCCGAGTATGGCTCTCGGACCTGATTTCTCTCCTCCACGGCGCTCCGTGGGCCCGTCAGGAGAGATCTCCTCTCACATGCGGAGGGTAATGATCTTCCACTCCCGCCCGGAGCTGTGGAAGCTGTGGGTTTGGCCTCTGAGGAGGCACAACTCATAGCTTTTGGTCTCTCAACCGAGGTTGTTGAGACCATCCTGTAATCCAGAGCTCTCCCCACGAGGAAACTGTACGCCTTGAAGTGGAAACTTTTCATTTCTTGGTGTGGAGACCGCCAGCTCGACCCAGTTAACTGCCCGATTGGTACAGTGCTGGAGTTCTTGCTGGCCCGTTTCTCCGCAGGGTTGACCCATTCCATCTTGAAGGTCTACGTGGCGGCTATTGCGGCCTCCCACGCCCCTCTTGGTGGCCAGTCAGTGGGCGGACACCCCCTAGTTACACGTTTCCTCCATGGTGCGCTGAGGCTGAGGCCTCCGGTACGATCCAGACCAGCAGAAGCTTGGGGTCAGGGCTCACTCTACTAGAAGTGTGGCGGCCTCTGAGGCCTTCCTGGCAGGTGTCGCCATGCAGAACATCTGCGACGCCGCGGGATGGTCCACGCCCCTGACCTTCGTCAGGTTCTATGACCTAGACATGCGAGCCAATCCTGGCTCTTCTGTTCTCTCGCCCTAGCTATGCAGTCTTCCACACTAGGGCAGAGGACTTGAAGTCTGGCGGGTGGGCAGTCCGCGGTCCCCTAGCGTTTTCCGACGCAGCTCGAGTTCTTGAAGAGGAACGTCTCAGGTTACGTATTTAACCATGGTTCCTCGAGGGAACGAGACTCTGCGTCGCGTAGTCATACTTCCGGCGTCCCTGCCAGCGCTTGCTTCATTCCTAGAAGCTGACGCTGGTCTCACCGCACGTGCTTTTATAGCTTCCTGGTCATTACGTCACCCGCCGTGACGTCTCGCCCATCTATTGGTCTGATTACACACGAGGTTCAGAGCCCGTCACGCTGAAGGGCGTTCCCCTAGCGTTTCCGACGCAGTGTCTCGTTCCCTCGGGGAACAATGGTTACATACGTAACCTAGAGACGATTTTTTGTGTCATCTTCACATGTTGCGTGAGTGCAGGACAGAGAAATGCTTGGGTATGATGTGTGGATATATAAATATACATATTGTATTGATTGGTAATAATGATTGCTGCCCTGAGATAATGCTGCCCGTAAGTGATAGTCTATGATAATTTTCCTCACCTCAAATCTACTGTTAACAACTAGTGAGAAAGAAAAAAACGTACTCTAAATCAGTAGCTGTGTGCTATTAATAGATTCAACTGAATACATGTTAATTATGGTAGAATTAGTTAGTGCAAGTATGTAAAACTTGCAACAACAACTAGCTTAAAAGTTGATGAGTGTGCATTTGAATTTAATTGACCCATCGCAGGGAGTTTGATTGACGGGTGATCTGACAAATCATAATGCCGAATCTGCCATTTTTGTCCGACAAACAAACCAGACAGGAGAGCAGATTAACGTTGGTGGAGTTGAACATAAAACATGTTGTGCATTGATGTATTTCTGTGGTCGAAACAAAATACCTCTGATGTTCATTCGTGTTTATTTTGTGCTTTAAGTAAATATGAAAAGATGATCGGTTCACGTGCCGCTTGAACTGAGGCGCTACAGTGATTTGTCACGACATATTAAAGAGCCACAAAATGGTATTTGTTGTATGAATAAGTGACAAAATTTGAAAGCTGAGACTTTGTTTCATACCAAAAGTAACCTGCTCTGTCTTGTCTGTCGGCGTGTTGTCAGTTTTCTCTTTGCTCCATGATGTATTTTTCAATGCGTGAACATGATGTATGGCATAAAAGTGCTATGGTTTGTCGGACGTAGCAACAGTAACTAAGAAGGGCGGATTTTTACGAAGGGCCAACGGACCACAGACCAGTTTAAGGGAGTTGAATTGGAATTACAGAGAGTGGCTTTTACTGATTTACAATTTAGTGAAATTCAACAAAGGTAATGCATTCTGAGAAATTAAGTGGTCTCACACCTTGGTCAATAAAAAAAATTAAGTATAAATTTCTGTCTGTTTGCTGTAAAGCTTATAAAACCCTGATTGTCAAGCCATCATTCAAATTCAGTCTTGCTAAATTAATTTAATTATAATTCTACTTCTAGAAATCCACATCAGAATTGGAGTACTGCATCTTATTTGTTAACTTAATTCAAAATGTAATTTAAATTCAATAATTAAACCGAAAAAAAGACCATTCTCTATTCAATTCTAAATGGTGCACAACCCTGGTTGATTTATTTTGATGTCATTAAAAAAATGCTTTGAGGGATAGAAGTACAGTCTGTCCGCTGGGTTGTACCATTATTTACTTTGGAGTTTGGAAAGAACACTGAAAATATGTCTTACCAAAACATTTCCAGTGGACACTTTTCATATTTCAGAAAGCACAGTTCGTCAAGATTACACATGACCTAAAACCGGGCTGTACATTTATTCCTCACAGTTTTGTCTTCACTCATTGCCAATTTAAAAATGGTGTACTAAAGATCCATTGCCCATTTAAAATGAATTTGGGTCCGCCTTGCAATGTAAGCTAGTTCAATCTGGCCGAAGCAAAAAATAAGAATGTATTGTTATAGACCAGCTACTTTGTTTTGTAACACAGCTCTTCGCTTTATAGATTGGGGATTATTAATGTATTATTCTGTCCAATATATTACTCGATCTGGTCTGGTTCTGGTTTCCAGCCTCGGGGTAGATGGGCGTCAGTGGGCGGCCATTTTGTGATGTGAGCTGAGGAGAAGAGCATGTCCTGCGCTACCTCATGGATCAGCTCAGATGTTTTCACTCCCCCTGCCTGCACCTGGGAGTGAGGGCCATGCATATCCGCTAAGAAAGAGAAAGAGAGAGCGAGTGGGTTGGGGGGGGGGTTTGAGAGGAGAGATAGATATATTCCCGTTCAAGCCTGTGACACATTAATTATTAACAAACTCAGAGTAAATGCGTAAACTCTCCCTCTCCTGTCCTCTCATCCCTCTCTCCTCCACTGCTCACCGTCTTGTCTTCAGTCATCCAGTTATTCCTTCAGCGCTCTGTTTCCAACAAACACCTCTCCCTCTTTTTCTCTTTCTCTTTCTCTTCTGCATAGTCACCCTCTCTAAACCTCTGTTTTTTTCAGTGAGTTTTCTCTCGTTCTTTTTTCTTCTTTTAGTGAAGTGCAGTGTGCTGCTCGTAAAATGAAGTGGAGCATGTCGATTGGGGGGAGGACGCGGGAGGGTGGGTGACAGCGGTGTCAGGCACAAGGCCCCGAGAGAAAGACAAAAACTCAGAGAAAGAGAGAGAGAAACTAATGGCATGAGATGGGCTTTGTGACTGGTTTCAGGTGTAGAGCTTAGAACAGGAAGCTGAAGTTCACTGGAAAACTCAATGTGAAATGGCCTTCGCAACACATTTCACTTCCATATTGTGACGTATTTGAAACAGGATATTTAGTGAGAGGGCTGGAGAGAATTTTAGCCATTGCTAACTGACTGGATTTTGAGAAGTTATGTACCAGAATGGATTCGGGTGGTTAGAATGAAACAAACAAACAAACAAAAACAAAAACAAAAAACAGGAATTGGTGGTCAATCAAAAAATAACATTATTTTGGAGGCACACTGTCAGAAAAAAAAACTGCTAAATTTGTACTTTGTGTAAAAACAGTCTTGAGAAGAAAAATGTTGCAAGGGAAGGGGGACGTTTTTGATAGAAGATTATAAGGACATGAATTAAAGTAAAAAAAAGTCATGCATGGATAAATCACTTATATCCATGCATATCCATAATAAACACTGCAATTTTTCACAAAAAAAGATTTCAAGGAACAAATAAATTCAGTAATATCTGTAATTTTGTCATTCTTCCCTGCAAAAAATATCAAAACATCCTTTAAAACATCCTTAAACCATGAATCAAAAACAATTTAGCTATGTTTAAAAAAACTATTTGCCAGTAGGGTGCATAAAATGTAAAACTTAATTCAGATATTTCATTGAGAACCAAATATAGACTTGTTTTCAGAGAATGTATCCTAATTGAGTTTATTCTGCATTTTTTTAAACATAGATATCAGTAAATTTTGTTAGATGTATGGAAAAAAAGTAACTAGTAACTTTGCTTCTGAAATGAATGTCTTATTTTTTAAAGATTTTTAAAATGGAAAATACTGTTATACTATATTTTCTGAAAGCAAGTTTGTTTTAGGCAAAAATATCACTAAATACCATCAGATTTATTAAAAACAATTTGCAAAAAAAAAATAAAATAAGAAAAAGAGAGAAGCATGTGACTGCTCAAATCTCATTCTTCATCAAATTTCATTTTATAGATATGTCCGAGATGCTCGTCATTGATATTTTAAAGTAAATTGACTACGTTTCAGTCTGTACAGACTGTGAAATAAGATTCATGTTTAAAGAATAACATTCAGACTTTTGATACCATCAGATTTATTAAAAACAATTTGCAAAAAAAAATAAAATAAGAAAAAGAGAGAAGCATGTGACTGCTCAAATCTCATTCTTCATCAAATTTCATTTTATAGATATGTCCGAGATGCTCGTCATTGATATTTTAAAGTAAATTGACTACGTTTCAGTCTGTACAGACTGTGAAATAAGATTCATGTTTAAAGAATAACATTCAGACTTTTGAAACAAAAACTGACACCCACACCCCCTCACGCAGACTTTAGTCCTCGATTAACTTCTGCCACACTGTAACCTCTCCCTACTTTGCTTTACTTGGACCCTGTGATGAATGTAGTCTCCATGGACACTGTCTCCATGGGCATGGTCTCTACGGACAAAAATCTCAACACACTGCTTTGTGTATGTGAGATTGTGAGTTCGCACGTATGTGTGTATGTGCAGAGTGGTATCTCCAGACCAACACTGTAGCTTTCATCAGCGTGCCCTTGAGTGGGCCGCTTTCACATGAGCAGACTTACAGGACACAGATTCCCCGCTGATGGAAAAACCCGCTGCTGCTGGGACAGGAAGTCCAGAGTGCAGTGGTGAGGTCATCACTTCACTCCCGGTCTGGGACGAGAGTTTGAGACTGATCAGCGACCACAGAGTTGAAGGACACAGACACACCCTTCAGATGTAAACTGTGTATGTGAGGGGAAAAAAGCAAGCTTTGGCGGTCTTCGTGCCATCACCTGGACAGCAGTAATGGAAAACAAGCACAAAACCATTTGTTTTTCATTTGCGCAAAACTATTTTTGCTCTCCGACACACACCCACTCAGAAACACGCACACGCGCGCTGTTGACACACATCGGGAGGACAGCTGCAGTGAGCGTGGAACAGAGGACAGTGTCTCTGGCCCTTCGGTCTACCTCACCATGGCAACACTTCCTCCTGCGCAGACATTGCAGCTGGACCAGATCTACACACACATACACACAAGCTAACGTGGTTTAAAGTCACTTAAATGGCCTATTTTCAGAACTTATGTGGCATAAAACTAATGTCATGATCTCAGCAATTGTGTAACCCTCTGAGGGACAGCAGGTTCTTGAGAGCTTGTTTAGCGCCTTGTGAAATTCTTATTCCTACCGCCACAGCAATTCAAGTTTGAAGTGGCACCTTCATGTTTTTGCGAGTCACAGAGACTTGCGTTCAAAAATAGCTAGAAATGAATTAAACAAATCACAGGGGTCTCAGGACACATTTTCAAAGTTTAACTACTTTTTATGTCGCACTCCATTGGTGCTCATGGCGTGAGGTGCTGAAAAAAACAGCGAGATGCAATGCGTTGGCCAAAGCACTTGTACATGCACCAAAAACACTTCCTGTGTGAAAAATCTGCCTGGGACAAATTTGATAGCAAAATGGATTGCTTTCGACTATCAGCAGATATTGATATATACTATTAATACAAGTATAGTCCTGAGTCAGTGTGGCTTTTTGCTTATCACGTCACATTTCCACACACCTGGATATTTATTTTAGAAATTGATTCTGCATGTGCAGACACCAGGGAGCAGTGTGTGAGAGATTCACGTATATTAGAGAGAGAGAGAGAGAGAGAGGCTGGAGTGTGGAAGTGGGTCATCTGTAACAGAGCAAGTTTCTCACACGAGTCCAGCCTTCCTCTCCTCTTCTCACCTCCAGACGTTTCTCCTTCGTCTTCATGTTTCTGTCCCTTCGTCCTTGGTACTCTTAGTTCCTAAATGGATTGCAAACATTTGGTGACTCCATTAGCAATAATTAGCATCGCATAGTTTTTAAGACAGTCGTTTACAAAGGTACGTTTTATTTTTATTAAACTGGGAAATTCTCAATCAAGTGGATTCCTGTTGAAATGACTGGATTTTGCCCACGAAAATATGCAGAATGGTAAATCTGACCAGAATACCATAATATGTATTAAGATAAAAATGGTGCAATTCATGTTGACTTTGAAAGCATAATACATTATTTCCTATATGTTGCTCTAGTTTGAATGCTTAAAATATGTCTTTTGAAGAAATATTTTACACAAAAACAAAAACAAAGCACCTTAACTTAAAAAAAAATACCTCGGTGTTGTGCAGTGGAAACCATGGAAAAATCATATTGTTGTATCAGAAAAATGTTGGAATACCATGGTATTCCTTTAGTACACTACATTTTAGATAGCATGTAGTAAACAGTTTTAAAACTCCACGGTACTTCCATCTTTTATCACAATTAAACTGACTTTTTAACGGTATATGTTTGTAAGTGCAATACTGACCAGTGAAGGTCAACTTTAATGTCTGAGTTCTACGAAAAAGTAGATAATAGTAAATTATAAAAGAACAAACAGTGGCAGTGTTTGCTAGCATCCTGATAGCATGTAATTATTCCAGCAGGTATGAGGGAAACCGTTAATGTTATCTGCCTCATTGCACTTTCAAGTGTTTTTTAAACTGTCCCTGCCGTACACAAGCTGAGATGAAGGGAGAATCATCTACACCTCGCACACACACACACACACACACACCCACACAAACAGGGTCTCTCCCCATGCCCACTTCCTCTGCAGCCCATGGTGTTTCCGCGGGAGGTGTGAGGAGAGTGCCAGCTCCGTCCCCACCGCTCACCAGTGGGGTCCTGCCTCTGGCATTCTGTCAGGGCAGCTGTTCTCTTGCTCATACCGTGCCCGTCCTCCACGCAGCACTGCACGCTACACACACACAGAGATTTACGCAGAGCAGTGATTATACCGCGCACAGGCACACGACAACACACAGTTTACTTTAGGCAAACTTACACTTTTTTTTCTCTCTCAGATAAACCCAACCATGCTCGGAATCACGGAAGTGACATCTGCAAAACTGACATACAAATTAATTTACATAAATAGTACAATACGGACAGGCTGCAGGACCATGTGTCAGGAAAGACCAACATGAACATGACAGCTTTAGCCACTGATTTGGCTGGAAATAATGACACGCAGGTGAAAACACACACAGTGGTAGCTGATTGCAATCTTATAGCACACACACAAACACACAAAGACAGCTAAGAATCACATCATGATGGGAAGCTTAAACCAAAAAACAGCTAAACAATCAGTGGAAACCTGAAAAATTTCAGCGAAAAGGAGCTGGTGTGAGTGTGTTTATGTGCGTGTTTCTACCCGTGTGTGTGTCCAGGTGTGCATGCACTAAAGGAGGTAAAAATGAGAGACTGTGAGGTTTGCAGGTGTTAGCGGACACTCAGTCAAGCCCTGTAAACACACACATGTAAATGAGAACAAAGGATAGCACAATAAGTAAAAAATAAAGAGCTTTATGTCACTTAAAAAAGTTAGCTACTTCAAACACACCTCAGTTACTTAAACTCATTTAATGAAGTTTCTTGGTCACTTTTCTGAACACACACACACACACACACACACACCTCCTGTTAATAGGGAGGGGGCAGCCAGCATGGATGCGGCCCTGATTAATTGGGCGCGACACAGGGAAGTGGGTCTGGAAACTACCTGGCAATTTCCTGCAACCCCCCCTTCTCCCTCTCTCCCACTGTCCTTCTCTCTCTCTCTCTCTCTCTCTCTGGAGTGAAGAGAGTGGGCAGGTGGGCTGCTGGGAGGAGTGACGGCAGCTCTGCGTTGATATTCCACTGGCGTCCAGCTTGCCCGTCGCCCTACATAGCAGGCGCTCCCTCTGGCAATGCCTGGCTTGGCTCTAGGCTCAGAGCTCTGCACACTGCGGCTCCGACAGACTTTACACACATACACACACACCCACACCTGCTTAGAAATACACATGAAGAAATATGCTAACCTTCAGATGCGCTTATTCACACACACACACTACAAAGAAAAAGCAGGCCAGTGCTGACCAGAGCCGGCCAAAGACAGAGATATTTCATTGTGCTGTGAATGCTGCAGTGGGTATGAGCTCCGGCTGGCACCTCTCTTCATGCTGGCCAGTGTGCCTAGACAGAAAAAGAGAGAGAGTACCATCATGTCTATACTGCAAGCAAACAGCGCATCGAAACTAGATCGCTCCCATTATAATCAACAAAGCCACTGCGTGCTAGCAGGGTAGCTTTGTTGATTATAATGGCAGCGATCTAGTTTTGTTGCATCACTTTCAACAGAGTCAAGGGAGAGAGAAATGAAACAGAGGAAGGGGAGAAGACAGATATTCGCTCCCTTTTCTGAGGACTGTAACGTGTGTATTACCCTACGGAACAGGACAGAGACTGCCTTAATGAAAGCACAGGAAGAGGGCAGCAGCTGGTGGCGTGTGTTTGAGCCATGAGGATAAGACCCTTGCGCTGGGCTCGCCAGGGTCTTTCTACAGAACCACTCGCACACACACATGCACACACCCAGAGAGACTGAGCTTCTTTGTCCGATTTGCTGCCGCCCATGCTGGAAGAGGGCCCGGGCTGCAGGAGCCTGCTTGCCTGCCCAGGAGCCAACAGCACTGCCTTAGCCACAACTACAGCCGAGCACAAATCCAGCCCAGATCAGACGTCGCTCTCTTCCCCACAGCTCCAACTCCACCACGGCTCGAAACAACAACAACAACCACCACCACAAAAAACAAGGGAAGAACAATGTCAGTAAAGGGTATGGATAGAAGATGAAACACTGACAGATTGAGTTGTATAGCTGCAGATCTGTAAGCCTAATCTGCGTACTGGTGTAGGTGTAATTCCTTGTATTCGGTGAGGTAACATGAACAGAATTATCTCAAACTGACAAAATCTTAACATCTCTATTAAGACAAGAGCAGAAATTAGTTCACAAGGATGTTGTAGACAGATGTGGGGCAGTTCATTTCCTCTCAGCCCACAGCTAATATCTTGATATCATAACAGAGATATCTTTCAAGTTGAAAGTTTTTAGCCATCTAGGTCTTGCAACCCAGAGAGGGTGTGACATGTCACAGCATGTGTCTGTGGCATGCTCATATCTGTCTGCATCTGCACACGTATGTGCCGTGCGTTTCCTGAAGCCATGAGCGGCGTGCAGATAACGGTGAGATGAAGGAGAGGAGGGTGAGGAAGAGAGGGAGGATTTGGGGGATGGGGGCTGGAGTAGGTCTTTGGGGCACCAGGGAGTCGTAGATCCAATTGCTGCCCCCCCCCACACTGAAACCTTTGTGTGTGTGTCCCTACTGATAAATGAAGCTCTGAGGCTCAGCCGGGCTCACGCTCAACAGCAATATACCAGCATGCATTGCAGCTTCTGAAGAAGGATTGGCAATGCCGGATAAGCCCAGTTCACATTACCCATATGTGTCACTCATGTCTGCATGCATGTGTGCTCTTGGTGTTCTTGCAATGGGATGCATTCTTGAGCAGTAACATCACAGGTTGTACAACGAGCATGAAGGACGTGAGACCTTGATAACATCAAAAGTAACCTCAACTAGTAAGTTGCATGCGGCACTTTGTTGAATCAGCGTCGGGGCTGTTGGGAGACTGAGAACTCTGATTGGATGTTAAAATGGTAAACAAGTACTGTATTGTTTACGTTGTACATCTGAGCATATCTCGTATATCCTTGTTTTGGTTTCTCCTTTTGAATGATGAATAATCTATTGATATACAGTAGCTGTTGATATGGACAGTTAATTCCTCTCACGCAGGCGCAGAAGGCACGTGTTATTTTGCAGTCAGCTGTAGCGGTGAGTTCAAGTGCAGCTTTTGGTCAGACGCTGCCGACGCGTGGAGACAACACCGTTGCCTTTCGTCGCCGCTAGTTCTTTGAAGTCGGCTTGGTGTGTCCCGGCCTTTAAAACAAACTTCTGACATCTTCAAGTTTGTGCATCAGATGCAGTCTTGACAATCTTGGTAAAAGCTGTTATGCCTCACCGTAATGAACTCTTCAGTGGTAAGCTGTGATAATGAGCAATTTGTTTATGCATACAGATGTCTCACTGTGTACTGAAGTTTACTGAAGTGTATTATAATAAGTTGTGGTATATTGTCACCCTTTTAGCCTGTTCAGTTTTAACCAGTCACCAATGTGACACACATTTTTCCTCAGTGTGATGCCCATTGATGCATAAAGTCTTTTGTGCCTGTAACTCCTCTCCAGCACACAACTCTTGCTGGCCAGTGGCATCTCATAGCAATGCCAGCCCTCGTCCCACTGGCGACGCCAGCCCCCCGAGAGCCCCAAGTCTTCCTCGAAGTCAGAACCACCATCTCCTGGCAACAGCGCAAGCCTTCTACATCTAACACCTCCGGTCTCCTGGCAACCGTGTTCATAGTGGTGGTCACAAGCCTGTGTTTGTGCTACAAGCTGTGTGGCCACAGGTGCTGATGGCACCCCCTTGAGATTGGGGGTGGCATCACAGGTGTGGAGGTTAGAGAAATTACCACGTTGTGGAAGAGTTGCGGACTGAGTTCGTTCCAACCAAAAGAGTGGAGGCCAATCATACAATCATACTCCACCTCCTACCCTGGCAGGCGTCATCCTCCACCAACCCCACGGAAGTCTGTCTCCTAGCAACGCTGACTGTGTGCACTCCGGGAGGGATCCGGAAGTCCACATGCTCAAGCGGTGCCGTTCTTGGAGAGCATGTCAAAGCACCCCCTCCAAATCTCTTTCTTTTTTCTCTCTCTCTTTGGTCTACTCCAACTGGCTCCCACGCACAGATTTGGAACGGCTCCTGCACGCAGAGCCTGGGATGAAAATAACAAGGCCACAAAAATCTTCTGCTTTACAGAGTTTCTCTCTTTATGCCACCTATCATTTCTCTGTTATGAGTAATGGGCTAATGACCTCAGATAGCTCAGGACTTTAGACAAAATTGTAAATATCTACTTTGTAATAGTCCCATGTTATCTTGAAATTGAGGACTATTTGACTGACCCCAAATTGCTCCAAGTTCTTGGAACCTTTCCTGCCGCTTCTGAACCCTTTTCACCTGTGACACTATTGTCACAAGTCCATTTGAAATCACTGCAATTGCTGTCAGGTGTCTCTACACTGAGAAGGTTAGGTGTTTTGCTTACTTTTTTGCTTAACTATTGTTGTGAAAAGTACCGACTTCTGTACCAGTCGGTACTGAAATTTTTAAAATGTGACGATACCAGCATTTCCCACTAGCATTTTGAGTGCTGTTGAGCGGATTCTTAAACACCTCTGATTGTCCATTGTGTTCACACGCTCAACAGATATGTTGATAAGCACTTGGTGAAGACCGTGAAGCGATGATCATTGTAGCAAATCAGAGTCAGATCTGTTGAGCATGTGAATATAATGGCCAATCAGAGGTGTTTAAGAATCTGCTCAACAGCGCTCAAAATGCTCGCTGGAAATGCTGGCATCGTCATAATTTTTTTTTAATTTCAGGACTGACTGGTACCGAAGTCAGTACTTTTGACAACACTACTTGGAACCAATTTTTGGGGTAAATATTTATGCCGTTGCTTTTGCCAACAGCCTTAAAGTTGGATTGGGTATCAGTTGGTCCGGGTATCAGTGAGAACTAGCAAAAACAACCCCAATCGAGCACTACCGGCTTGCTCTCCAGAGCCTAGACTAGCTCATTAAGGTTGGCATCACACTTCTCTCCATTTCCGTGAGTCTGCTGAAGCCCCCTATCTTCCCCACCCACTCTCTCTCCTCAGAATTCCCACTGCAGCTCTCCAGCCTCTCCTCAGGACTCCGGAGAGTTTTTCTTTCCCACTAGTCAGTGGCATTCAGTTGGTGAGCAGCTCCAGCCCACCTTCTGCACATCAGAGAACCTCTGTGAAATCCTAATCCCTAGAGCAGGGTGAAACACAGGCCCGGCTTGCCTGACCTCTTTGGTTGCCATGGATACAGTGCACTATAAATAAAACAGAGTTTAAAAAAAAAAAAAGCAGTTTGGCAGGGCTGTGTGGACTGGTGGGGTTCACTGTAAAACCAACACTTACCCCCCCAACCCTACCCTGTCTCCCACCTCTACTGTTAAAATTCAAAATTACTATCAGTTGGAGTTTTAGATTTTTCTTGCTTATATGTGTCGAGTCCAAACCTGAGGAAAAGTGAAATTGAAAGAGGGAGAGAAAGACAGGGAGGGTGAACAAAAAGCAAGCTCTTGAACTAGCCCTCACGCATTAAGGAAGCCAAGTTGTTTGTGGGTGCCATTTTTAGGAGCGTTTAAATCTGGCGAGTGTAAAAACAGACGGAAGCTGTACAACGCGGCACGTTTAAAAAAAAGGAGGAAACAATTTTCTTCAAAGTGGCGGCAACAGAGGCGTTGAGAGACGAGGGAGGCTGCGTGTTTGTGTACTGAATCAGGGCTGCGCTGCAGATTTTTGTCTGGTGAGGCGAATCTCGGGAGGGCTAGGAAATAATTTGGTCACGGGTTGTGGGAGGTTGATGGGGGTTGGGGGGTGTGGGGGCGGGGGTGGTGACTGTGGGGGGGGCAGGGTTTTGACCGTTTCGCTGCGGTGAGAACACGCTTGACACTTCATTCCTTTCCAGTTAATGCGGCGCAGACTGCAGGAGTTTAACCCACTGTCTGCCTGGGCCTGGAGCTGGCCAGAGTCTCAGCAAATGACCGAAGAGCTCCACTGCTGCATATATAAACTTCAAACTAGTCTGACCACAATTAACCAGCAGACCAACCTGTGGAGTATCATAAATATTAGTTTATATGTGATGAAACTTGTTCAACACAGAACATAGTTGCATGAAAAGTAGTATAAGATACAAGCCATTGAGAGAAAAATTGAGAACAAATAAAAAATTACCACCAAAAATCAAATTACTGAATACTATGACAGCCTTAATAGGCCTCTTCTTGTCTTATTCTTTTTTTGGGATGTTCTTATCTGCTCCGAGGCACAAGTTTAACATCCAGTGACCATGTCCAAGCAGCATGCCAATAGACAAACACCCCTGTGACTTCCCGCGTGCAGCCTCTCATGTGACAGAGGCGAGACTGAGCCTGTGGCAAAAACAAAGGCTCGCTCCACTTTGCAAACAAACTAACCCTGCCTCTGCTGCAGGTGGACACACTGGCTCACGTACTGGCCATCAACCCAGATTTTCTGTGGGTGTGTGTTTTTTGTTTGTGCGTGTGTGTGTGTAGCGGGAGAGCAGAGAGTTAATGCGGCAGGCCTGTGGCGGTCCTCCTGCCCTCAGCCAGATTAATCATGCAGCAGACCTCGTTCCCTCTGCCTGGGGGCCGAACCGTGCCCGCATGCTCTCCCTATCACATGGCCCAGGCCCCCTCTCTTCTCCTCAACATAGCTCCTCTGGGGTAGAAGGGGTGGGGGGTGTAACGCCCCAGAATGCCACACTTTGCTTCCTTTCCTCTCTTTCTTTCTTCTTTTTCATTCTGTGGGCATTAGGAGGTAGATGCAGGGAGAGAAAAACTGAAGCGTCTGTCTCATCTTCCCTCCACCGCAGCGGCAACAACGGCCCCTTTTTTATTGCTCATCGGAGGGCCCTGTCGGCAGTGGCCAGGCTTTGCGGGGGGGGGTTCTGTTTGCCAGGGGCCTCCCGCACTTGCCTCAAAACAACTCACCGACGTCTCTGTGCATAGGAGAACAGCCGATGCTATTGTTGCATCCACTGTTGCAGGACTGGGCGCCAGCTTCCATTTGCCCGCATCTTTTGATTGGTTAGTGAGCTGGTGTGTGTGATCACACAGAGCCTATGATGCATTTAAACATCTAGATGATGTAACACACTTAGAAAAAATTAATCTTGTGTAACTCACAGTAACATCTACAAACACTTGTGCTTAAAACACTTGTTACTCTGGGGAGTAGCATTATTGTAATTTGGGGACGTGTCCCCTCAAATTTTCGGACATACTCATTATATTTCAAGAGTTTTGTTTTGTATGCCAATGATATGGAAAAGCAGCAAAGTGCTTTAAACAAAAACTTTAAAGGGGTGGTTGATTGCGATTTCACTTTTTTAACATTAGTGTGTAATGTTGCTGTTTGAGCATAAACAATATCTGCAAAGCTACGAAGCTGAATGTTTAATGCAAACGGAGATTTTGTCTTTTAAAATTCTGGCAGTTTATGCCTACAAAAAAAAAAAAAAAAATTAAAAAAACGGCTGGTAGGGACTACAACAGTTCCTTCCGGGTTCGTGATGTAACAAACCCAGATAAACCCCGCCCTCTGGAAAAGGCAGCAAAGGGGGCGAGGCCATGCTGCACTGCTTTAGAGAAGAGGAAGAGAAAACTAGAGGTGCACGTAAAAATCTATTCATATATGAATCGTGATTCTGTCTTCTAACGATTCTAATGGATTCACAAGTTTCAAAATCAATGTGCTAAAGCAGCGGTTCTTAATATTGTTCCTCACGTCCCCTGCTCTACACATGCTCTGCATCTCTCTCTCATTCAGCTCAGCTCCAACAATGAACTGTTCCAATTATACACTTATTTTCACATAGCTATGAGAAGCATTAAACATGGATGCGCGTGCAGTTGCCGTACTGTATCAAGGCTTTAATCAGGATAAAACCTTATATTAAAAGCTAACATAAGCAGTAGCATTTACAAATAACAACATATCTAAAAGTACGATACAACAACAAACAAAAAACATAGGCCTACCATTAAAAGCCGTGCTTGCACAGGTTCTGCACGATCCTCTTCAATAATATCCTCTGCTTCTCAATCGGGCTCAAACTGTTAAGCGATATTAACGACGATGTTGTTTACAATACAACCGGAGCACATGCCGCTGAGGTGAGGGGCGGAGCATTTAGATGCGCACTAGAAGCGGTTTAGCCAATCACAACACAATGGGCTAGCTAACCAATCAGAGCCCATCGCCTATTCTGATGGAGGGGCTTCATAAATGCAGGAAATGGTCAGCGCGTTTCTCAGAGAAGAGACAGAGCGGTGTGGAATAAAGGTAAATTATGTGAAAAATAATGCATTTTAAAAAAATAAAAAACTAAGCATTAACACATGTTAGACTGCAGCCCATAAACACAATCAAGCCTAGAAAAAAAAAACAGTGAACCACCCCTTTAAAGCTAGAGGCAGAGGCATTTGGCAGCCAGCAGACTGAATGAAAGCTCAAATAGTAAGTCCTAGTGTAAGTTTTAGTGATAACAAGTACAGTAGTGTTATGTAAGTGTTTTAATGACTCTCTTACAATTTATTTATTATAAACATGAAGTGTAATTGTGTACTTTCATCTGACTTGATACCCTCACTTATTTTTACAACTTTCTCTCTGTTTTATTGTGATCAACAAGCAGGGGGCATCCAAGAGAAGAGCTCACTCTATAGCCAGACTAGGCAGCTAAAAGGCTTTTGATGTGTGCAGTATTTACAATCTATACAAGCCTGTCAGCTCTTCCATGCATGATTCACAGTAATTTATTGCGCAAAAACCATTATATATTCTGATTAGATGTGCAGTGAAGAGAATATGAAATGTTCTTGGCTGCATGACTTGACCTCAGATGACTCCAGTAAATGCTTGTCATAAGCACATGTTGAACATAAACACAGCCTGAAGCCTGTCAAGCCACTGAGGATAAAATTGTAACCAGAAGCTGAAGGAGGTTTGATCATTTTATTACAGAGGCAATATCCCACACTTATCCTGAATGTGTGGACAGGACATTCAAGCCTTATACAGAGTAATTATATAAACTCTTCCAGATCACAACACGTAAAAAAACTGCATTAAGTGCAAGCAAATGTGACCGTGAGAAAACAAAATACATGAAAGTGACCGTTGCCCTACTGACCTGATTACCAAAAATGGAAAATTTGAATACAATAAGACCATCAACCTCAAAGTAAAGGTATGGGTATGAGAAAACCAGCACTTATAGACCAACATATCAGATATTTGGCACAGTTCCAAAATGTAACTTTGCCAGTGAATTTTCTGATATTTTTAGTGAATCGAGTAAATATTGTATAAAATGTTTGTGCAATTCAATCCAGCCACTTTCTATACATCTTAATTGCTATATAGAAATTGTAATTTACAGTAAATATGGGCATAATATTGGCCACCCTGCCCTATAGATATTGCAAAAAAGCAAAAACATAGTTTGATCACTTATACCTTCATACATGCTCCAGCCTTCATGATGCAAGGAAGCAAAATGCATAAAACAGACTAATGGGATGACTAACTTTGGTTTAGTATGATTTGGTTTTGTTTGGAGTTTACTCAGTCTTATACTGGTGATTAAGATTTCATGTGACCCTTTAAGACAGAAACGCACTTGTAAACATGCATCTAAGTGCAGTTTATTGATACAGCCAGGTCAACACTACTGCCGAAAGTTTGAGCTATGTAGCTATATGACTGATGTTTCATTCCTGCTGAACAGTTTTATAAACCACTCATTACATGTAAAAAAACAAAAATAAAGAAAAACATTAATATTTAAAAAAAACAACAACATTATTTTACGTCACTTTGGTAACAAAACATTCAAGTTCCTGAGAGAGTCTAAGCACCCACACCCTTCAAATGTAGCCACTGAAGAAGACCCCTGGCTTGTGTCCCTTGGGGTTGGTCCCTTGTTTACCTGAGAGAGGGTGAGGGGCGGAGCTTCAAGTGGGTAGGCTTTTCCGGGATTGGAGGTTTGTTGCCATGGGGCGGCGTTTGGGAGGGCGGAGACTCACTGGACACACTGAAGGTTTTCATGAGCTGAGCAACCCGTCCTCGTCTCAAACAGCTCTCCTCAACTACCTCAGACCCCACATCCACAGAAAATGACCGTTTAGAGGCAGCGACCACTCGGAAATCACCTGCAAATGGAGAGAGAGAGAGTGCGATGAGACAGGGACTTATGACCTTCAAGGTCTGTTTTTATAGGTGACAACTTCAAAACATTCTCACACTTCTCTTCTGCCTTTTTCCCTCACTCAATTTTTCACTGCTTCTCTTTGCACTCTCTTCTATCCTTTTTTTCCCCGTCCCTTTTCAGTGTCTCTGGCTCTTTTTTCCTGGGCTGCAGACTGCCAGACCGGAGGTCGTCTGTGCAGGAAGTAGAACAGGGACGCAGCTGGGTGTAGTTGGTGTGTGTGTGTGTGTGTGTGTACACAGTTATGGTGGCGTAAGACTGTGTGTATGTGTGCGGTTATACTGTGCGTGTGTGTAATTGAGAGATGGAGGGATGGAAGATGAGGAGAGGAGGGCCGCAGGGATGGCGGCGGAGAGCAGACAGACGCTGCTCAGACACCAGAAGGCTTGAGGAGCTGCTTATTTTTAGCCACGTCCCCAGGGGACACAGATGTGTGAGTGCGTCCGCTCTCTTTCGCTCGCTCTCACAAACACATATACCCCTTCTCCTTTACACACACAAACTATGACACACATTTTACCCCCTCGCAAACTCTCTCACACGCATACTCACACACCCTGGTCAAAGACACGAACCCACATGTAGGCTGTGTCAGTGGAAATGTCCCAGTACTGAATCACAAAACCCTTAAAGGGGTCATATGATGCCATTTTCAATTTTTCCTTTCTCTTTGGGGGGTTACAAGCTGTTCGTGAATAGATAAGATCCATAAAGTTGCAAAGATCAAGTCTCAAACCCAAAGAGATATCTTTATAAAAGTTAAGACTCGTCCACGCCCTCCTAAAATGCCTCGTTTAAACACGCCCCCACATGTCTACGTCATGATGTGGGAAGATTTGCATAACGGCGCTCGAATGTTCACTCAAAGAAAGAAGGTGTAACTTTATTGTTGCTGCCACCGCTGCCGCCATGTTAAGACGCTGTGTGTTTCGTTGCGAAAGCGAAACTATTTTGTTTGGCCTTCCAAAAGAGGACACGACTAGAAATCAGTGGTTAAGTTGTATTTACAACACTGTTCCGAACTGTTCAACCAAAATATTCAGATGTGTGCAGCGCATTTTATGGAGGATTGTTTCCTGATCCTGGGAGAGTAGACGCCGGCTGTTCTGACTCACAGACTGTAAGTACATTTTCATATTTAAAGAATTTGCCACTGACGATTCAAACGTGAGTTTTGAGCAGTGTAGAGTAGCACTTGTTGTTTGTCGTTTCTCCGATCACAAATGCAGACATGGTTTGTTTACGCGGCGCAATGCAACACGTAAAAAGACAGTATAAGTCATTATAATCAGTAATTATGTCCCCACTGGATGCAACAAATGCCTCGTTTATAATGAGTTTTAATGTTTTTGTCTCGTCGCTCCGGCCGGGACACGGCATCACAATATGGTGAGAGGCGTAACTTTTCCGTCACACGCTTGAGGTCTTCAGCCAATCATAATGCACTGGATAGCTGGCCAATCAGAGCACACCTCGCTTTTCAGACCGATGAGCTTTGTAAAAATCGACGCGTTTCAGAAAGGCAGGGCATAGAGGAGAAATAATAATGTACAGTATGTGGAAAATTGGAAAATAAGTGTTTTTGAACCTTAAACTGCATAAACAAATTTCATTACACCAAATACACAAAAATAATGTTATTTTTAGCAACATCATATGACTCCTTTAAAGCAGACACTAAACTGAATCAGTCTCACTTTAAGACCTTGTTTTTTTCTTCTCTCTCTCTCATTAACCTATTACTTGGGTAAATCACATGAAAACAATAATTTGACAAAATAAATAAATAAAAACAAATTGTAAAAAATAAAGACTATACAACAAATATATTAATACATTTAAAACAATTATTTTAAAAGTACTAAGACTGCTTATTCGTCAGGAAAATGTCTTAATGCAATCCCTTAAGGGTCCTAAAACAATTAAATAACTAAATATTGAAAATAAAAAAATAAATAAAAATGTCTTTCAAATATGATTTATATAATTGTTTATTTATTATAACAAAAAAAAAAATTATAATATATCTATGGTTACTGTTATATATGTGTAATTAATCTATCTATATTTAATAAAATATAATGATTATTGATTTATGATGTAAGATATTTTCCATGAGATTCTTATCATATTTATATTTTTTGGTACATTATTTTTATTTTTTATTTATTATAATTCAAGACTTTTTAGGACCATTGCGATTTTTTAAAAATTATGTACGTTCGATATTAAGTAATAATAAAATAGTAGTAGTAATGACGAGCAAATTAAAATCTTCGAGGTCTAGAAAATTCTCTCTTCCAAAAAAATAAAAATCTTCATCTCAAAAATATAAAAATAATAATTAATCAATTCTAGATAATAATACAAATATAATATAGAAATAATGGTAATTTATAAAGCAAAAACCTGAAAAAAAAAATATATATATACACACATATACATACATACATACATATACACATTTGTTTTTCCTTTTGGTTTTTGGGGGGTAAAATATGACCCACATGTGTTTGATGCATTTCTTATTTAAGTCACATGCTTCTCCTGCCCCATCTTCTTCTTTCTGCCCTCCCTCCCTTCCTCTCTCTCTTTCTCTCCCTCCCACCATGGCCCCTGACCTGTGGTTCCTGTGTTAATGTCCTCTCGCCGCACTGCGTGGGCCTGCCACTGATTGTCTCACTGTGTTGTGTGGTCGCCACGGAAACCCTGGATAGGCTCCAGCGACTGAGGCGGACACACATGCGTGCATGGCGCTCTTACACACACACACACTCACAGAGTCACTCTCGTGATCTAAAGCTGTTTGTTCCACCGCATTTTCCACGCCCCACTGGTAGTCCGTTCCGTGTCCAACAAACACACGCATGTGTGTATGTTTGCGTGCCTGTCCATGACTCTGTTCACACACACACACACGCTCCCCGCTGTTAGCTGACACTAGCGTAACGACTACGCCCCTCTCCCTCATTGCTCGGCGGCGTTTGCCGTTTTCCATCCTCCCATAACCTCTCCGAACCTGAGACGCTTTCACAGAGCTGTCAAATAAAAAAAAAAGCTGAAACCAAACTCTGTCCAGGCCGGCCAAAACTGCCCCCGCTGGCCTCGCCGTGCAATCACTTGTGACAAAGCCTGTAAGCACCTGATCGCAACGAAAACCGCTCTCTGTTTGCCCTGTCAATAACTGCCGGGCGTGTCTGTGAAAGCGAGAATGCATTCGACAGGATGTTTCCAATTTCACAGTCATCTTATGCAGACAGAACAGATGAGCCACAAAAGCACGCTATCTCTTTAAATGCCCCCACCTCTGAGAATGAGAGGGTGGGGGGGGGGGGGTTTTGAAGGGGGCACGCGAGGGCCGAATCCGGAGCGGAAAGTCTTGCGATGAGCAGGCCGCGGGGGGTCACGGCTGCCAGGGGGAGGTGGGGAGGGGGCCCAAGCGGAGGCTGGGGGCCCTGTCACTTATCAGCTCCGGCCGAGCGTCGCCCAGGGCCAGAGTTGGGAAGCAGCGCTGGAATGTGTGTCCTTCCCTCTGAAGGTGAAGAGAAGGGAAGCACACACACGTGCATGCAGAGACGAAGCGAGCAGCTGTGGGAAGCTGTTGCTTTTACGCACATGCCAGGATGAACATACACGCTATTCGCACACATTCCTTTGACTTACCCGCTCTTGATCCCACTACAAAGTTAAACGCTCACACAGATGAAACATTCCCATGTAGTTATCCACACATTCTACAGAGTTTTATTTTTACAAGCATTGAATTACAACAATACGTAGTCTGGATGATCTCTAGATCAAAAAGTGCCCGTTTAACCTTACCTGGCCTAGGTAATGTGAGGGCTTAGGGAGAGTTTATAGGTTGCATTTCATGTGTGTGTCCAGCAGGGGGTGTCGATAGAAACTGCAGAAGTGTAATTTCTAATAACACACACTGGATGGCGTAATTTGAGCTTTTTGAGTGAGTCATAACATCTGTCCAGGTGATTCACACCACCAGGATAGTGTTTAGAACAAATGGTCTTTAAAAACCACCCAGGAGATGCTCAAGATATCGTTTTTAAAACGAACTAGAAGAGATTTCAAACAAATGAGCAGCCAAGGAAATCAGCCATAATATTTCAAAGATATTTGTTTCTGCCTTTAAACCTCTTTATTCCTGTTGTTAGAAAAATACCTGCCAGATCATAAAGCTTCCAGTAACACGTCTTTTCAAAAAAATCTCTATTATATTCTGAATTTCATTTTTATTTGTAAAAGGGCGAACTTGTGAAAGCTGACAAGAAATGTCTGACTCATATTTAACCCAAAATAAGGGAAAAAAAGCAATTACATTTAAAAAAATTAATTGTGACCTAATATGAAAATAAACCTTTACAATTAAGGGCAATTAATTCCCTCCAATTCTCATTACTGTAATGCATCATCCTGGCATTTCACTTGCACTGTTATTATTTTCCCATGATGATTCTCATTTCCTGTATTGTAAGGAAATAAAGACTGCATTACAGTAAAACAAGAGTTTTTATGAGGCTATATAGCACAATAATACTCTACAATTTATAAAAAAGTACATTATATTTTGCATAAAAAATGAGACCTAGTATGAAAATAAACCTTTAGAAGGACAATTAATTCCTCTTAATTCTGATTACTGTAATGCATCCTGACACTTCACTTATACTATTCTTATTATTTTCAATGATAATTCTCATTTACCATAAAATAAGACTTATTTCTATTAAAAAGCATAATTAAAGGCTACATAGCACATTAATATTCTTCTCATATTATATAAATTGTTTTTTCATATTACATTAATGAAAATATCATTCTTATGGTAATAACAAAATGTGCTTTATTGTCATTATATTCTTTCAGCAAAATATAATATATTCATTGCCGTTTTATTTTGGGGTGAAATGTGACATTTTTTCTTTTTGAGAGGTTCTGATGCGAATCACTTAAATGCAATAACAGATTTTTTTATGGCCACTTATAAACCTCTCTCACAAACTGCATTAAAATGAAATCAAATGTCTTACTGTAAAAGTCATGGAAACCAGCATTACAGTGAATGTGATGCCAGTGTCAAATAAAATCATTCATGCTCAGATTAGCAAAGGAAAGATCAGCAAAATTTTTCCCTGACTAAGGAATTATACACACACATATACATACATATATATATAAAGATATATTACGACACACCACACACACACACACACACACACTGGGAGTCTGGAAGGATTCATAAACAGCAGACTCTCACCTCTGTTGATCTGTGGTTTGGGGGTGTCTTGGGGGCGGAGTCTGGAGGTGTCAGGCAGCTGATTGGTCGTCCTGTCCTCGTTGTCTGTATAGCCAGGTCTGCTGAGAGCCGAGGGTGTCAGGAGGCAAGATCTCGAGTGGGCCCGATAGCAAATTGAGGACAAGAGTGCTGAGTCATCCTCTGAGTGTCCTGACTCAGCCTCCTCTTTGGACTCCTGAGGCTGATGGGATACCTGCCATAGAAACAAATAAACCATTTATAAAAGAAGTACAAGTTGGACTGTATACCTAGCTTCGGTTTTAAACCGAGCACTATGTTACTGTCCTAAAACCTCCCATAGGGGAAAGGAAGAAAAAACCCACAGATGATATCTTGATTATTTCTTGTAGACTATACAAGATTAAATATAGAGCAAATGGGAACTTCAGCTAAAATCTCACGCTTCTCAGATTTGTCTCCTGAGAAACTGACCACAGCTATTTCACATGTCTCCTATAATGTTTAAAAAGATCTCAGCAATGTTACAAACCATGACCAGAGATTTGCCCATCAAGTCAAATATCAGATTCTTCCCAGACCAAATTACCTGGTGTATGATATTCACATCAAGTCAACAAGCATCTCATCTGTCTCATATTTGTCCTAAGGAATTTTAGGAGGAATATCTAAGACAAAGCTGATAATCCAGTGAGTTTTTCAGATCTCCTGGGCCATAACGGATTAAGCTCTGAACAATAACGCTTTCGATTTAATTTTTTGCCTAAAATAAAACACATTAGCCTAAGTGAAAACTAAAATAAACAGCCTAAAAAAATGAAATAGCCTAAATTAGACTAAACTAAAATATTGTAGCCTAAAAATAACCTACAATAAAGCAGCTTAAAAATAAATTAGCTTACAATAAAATACAGTAGCCTAAAAAAACAAAACATAAATAATAGCTTTAAATATATATAGTAGCCTAAACAAAGAATAAAATAGCTTAAAATTAAATTTAGTAGTCTAAAAATGACCTCAAATTTCATTTAGAATGAAAGTCTAAAATAAAATAGATCAGCCAATAAAATAACCTAAAATCAATAGTAGCCTTACTAACAGCTTATAATAAATAAATACAATTTTGCTGAAAAACAAAACATAAAATAGCTTATAAATGAAATATGAAACAAAATAGCCTAATATAAAATTAAAAACAAAACAAAATACATCTGGAGCTGCCAAAGATAACAGATATTGCAAGCCTGGACTGTAAGAAGCACAGACTGTGTGTAGTGTTTACACACACACACACACACAAGATGGAAGAGAACATGTGATGTGCAAGGACTTGCCCTGCCCAGGGGCTTGTGGATATTAAGGGATAAATCTGTGATGGAAAGAGAGAGAAATGGAAAAAAAAAGAGGGAAAGAGAGGTCCCTGCCCAAACCCCAGGGGACATTCCCACAATCCCATCCATCTGTGACTGACAGGCGCGCCGTCTCGCCCGCTTTAATTCCCTGATCAACTTTATCAACCATCTGCTCTTGAAGAACTCGGGGACCCAAATCAGCCCCTGGGCTCTCTCAGGTCCTCCTGCAGAGCACACACAGCCTGACTGTCCTCATGCTCTCTGACACACAGGCCACACACTGAGAGCAATGCGCCATACCGTCCTTCAGCATTTCAGACGAGCTACAATATGTTTTATATATCTCAATCAATCAGGCTTACATATATACATCATGAGTTTTATTCCTCTGGGTGTGGGAATGATACAAAAATTGGGAGGGACACTAATTATCAGGTTGCTCATGAATAATAATTGCATGACATGTTCTGATTTGCTGCAAAGCAGACCAACTCGGAAAGAACTAGTTTTAGATTCATGCTTGCACACTCATCTGAAACTGTGTGTAAAGTGTGTGTTGTGTTCAGCTGTTGTGGGGTCAAGAGTCTGAGACAGGTGTGATCGGAGTGGTAGAGAGCGACAGCTGAGGGTAAAAGGATCTCAAGATGAGAGCACAAGGACAGCTGCTCTGACCTCCAGCCCCCCTCCAACCCAGAGCAGAGTGCCAGAAGAGACCACAGACATTCTGGGGAGGACATTCCTTTGCACAGACACCATGTTTACACCGCAAGCAGATGACGCGACCAAATTAGAATGTGTTGGTGTCAGTGTAGACGAGATTGACTCGAAAACATATATGCTGACCCATTTTTATTTACAATATTAACAGGGTTTTTAAGAATTCATTTTTAACATCACAAATTACATTATTATTAAGATTATCATCATCATCATTAATATAAAATGTATTCAATTAAATAATGTCTAAATTAAATTAGTATATTCAGAATTTCTTAATATTAGTGCATGAGTGCAGAATAAATATTTTTTACTCATTTAAGAAAAACACTCACAGTTTTAAAATTAAAATAGTTTTAGTATTTCCAGGAAAAAAAAGGCAGACAGAAAGAAAGAAAGGACAGAGAATTCATAATATGCTGATCCGCTCTGTGGTAAATGGCAGTAATGTCAATGAACAGAGGCTGTTAGATAGCGGGACTTTCCAGCGGCCTGTGGCCTAAATAAGATCTCTGTGGTCATATAGCATATCACATGAGTCTGACGGGGCTGTGATTGTGAAAAATGACTTGGAATTGTGAAGAGTTTCAATTCCCTGTACCAAAAACTTCTATACCTGCTTAAATCCAAGAGGAATTTTTTTTTTGGTAACATTAGATTACACAAGTTTCATGCATTATAATGTAACAATATATGCATTATATTGTCTGGAACTCAAAAGAAACATCTTAGTGCAACAGAGCTATTTATTGTATGAAATACTGTAAGGCGGTAAAAACAAATATACAAGTTTAAATTGATAAATTCAGCAGCCCCGCAGACTTGCACACAGACACTTCTACAATCGCAGCTGTCTCAATTCCCCCAGCATGTCCTCGTTTCTAACGCTCTTGGTCTGTAGGAAACACACCAGTGTTTGTGTGAAGTTATTGATCGCGCATCGATTTTTTTGAAGAGATCCGCACAGCCAAACCCGGACGATTTGTCACCCCCCCCCCTGTGAGATGAGAGAGAGATTGAGAGTGAGAGATGAGAGAGAGAGAGATGGAGAGAGAGAAAGAGAGAGAGGCTACTTCAGTTGCAAAACCTCTAAGTTCAGGTCTAAGAATTTTTAACTTTGGAGTATTTTATCAGGGTCCTATGTTTAGGTTCAGCGATTTCAGTTTAATGGCAATAAACAAAGGGGATTAGGAAGTGATGGAATGCCTTATTTTCTAAATGTCCAATGTTATTTTCATCAAGATATATTGATGAAAAAAAAGGTATGAAAACCGCTCTGACTAAACTATACCTTGTTCTAATACACATTGTGACCCTGGAACTCAAAAGCAGTCATAAGGATACATTTTTTCGAAATTGAGATTTATACACAATCTGAAAGCTGAATAAATAAGCTCTCAATTGATGTATGGTTTGTTAAGATAGGAACAATATTTGGCTGAGATACAACTATTTGAAAATCTGGAATCTGAGGGTGCAAAAAAAATCTAAATATTGAGAAAATCGCCTTTAAAGTTGTCTAAATGAAGTCTTGGCAATTGCATATTATTACAATCAAAAAATTAGGTTAATATATTTACAGTAGGAAATTTACAAAAATATCTTCATGGAACATGATCTTTATTTAATATCCTAATGATTTTTGCATAAAATAAAAATCATCATTTTGACCAATACAATGTATTTTTTTGGCTATTGCTAAAAATATAACCAAGCGACTTAAGACTTAAGGTTTTGTGATCCAGGGTCACATATTAATCATGGTACTTACATTTTCTAAAGTTGCTGATGGCTTTTCTTCATTTACAGGCATCTGCAGAATATTATGAGAAGACATTTACAAAATAGACTGCACTCATTTTAAAGTATTGTGCTGTGACAAAACATCTCACTCATTGTTGAACATCATATCTGCTGCAATACCAAAACACACCTGTGGAGGCGCCAGAGTCCTTAACTCTTTGTCACTGTTGTCCTGTGAAAACAAAGACTTTTGACTGAGCAAAACTCTTCCACACTTCTATATATCATTACCATAACAAAAGCGGATGCAATAATCATATTATCATATATAATAATGAACTACTTTATGATCAGTTAAGAATCTGAAGGCGTTCAGATGTTTTTTGTGACTCTTGTGCGACTCTTCACTAATTGGCAACCATGAGCCACATGTGCCGATGTACAGGGACAGATGTTTGTTTAGCAAGTAGAGGATCATAGCGTGGTGATACTGGCCAGCACATCTCCTCCCAGGAGTGCATTTGCAGTGCACGGTGTTGCCATGGAAACCCAAGTGTGAGCCCCCAACCCACCCACCCACCTACCTTAGTATAACAGGAAAGAGAAGGTGGTGAGATCTCCACATATTAAGTGAAACAACTTTGAGCAGAACATCTTAAAATAACTTGTTGGTGGTCCGGCGAGGCCTGACCAAGGACAACAGAGCAAAACTCACACACAAATTAAAGATGACATCACAGAACTTGTGTCCAAACCTACACGAAATTCTGTTGATCAAGTCCACCTATTTCTACGGCATTGTGACGGGTGGCCCCACCCACTCTGAAATCTCATTGGTTTGAAATCCTGCTTTTCATAACGGTGCATTAGATATCAAGTCAAATACGTTTTCATCACCTCACACTGCTTCAAATTGCTTTTCACATGGTTGGAAAGTTGTCGCATTGTTCCTGTTAAGACACGGTGTTACCGCATAATTTGGGCTGTCTGTCAGTTCAAAATTGCATGGACGCCAACTGGCCACACACAGACAGACATATTGATTACATGAGCAGCGAGATATAGCCATAAAGAGCTGTGCAATGAAAGAGTTGTTGTGCCTGAGAAATGGAGAGGTTGGTGGGTGTGTGGGAGGGCTTTTTTTTTTTGAAAGGATGAAAAGGAATAATGGAGGAGAAGGGAATGAAAAAAGGAGGAAAGGGGAAAGGAAGGAGCAAAAAGAGGGAGAGATGGAGGTTGTGATTTATTTGGCTGTTGAACGATGTCTCTCCCTGTGGAGAAAGTCCGTCTCGCTGCCCCTCGGCTGTGTCCGAGATTAATGGCGGCAACAGGAAGGTCACCTACACACACAGCCGCATGAATACACAGCGGCACCGATTTGAGAGTTGAGCAAATGTGGAAGTAAACAAAAACACGCACGTGAGAAACACACCTTAAAGTTGAGCTGAACTCTTGAATGTGCTTTAGGAGGAAGGTTTTCTCGCCCTGATCGTACAGGTTCTGCTGATGTTTGGTTTATCAAGTTGCTCTTCAAAGTGCTGGGCTGGTTGCTGAAATACATGACAAGACATGTGAAAACACAACACACAAATATACACCCTTCACAGTCAAACACGTTTTCTTCATTTATTTCAGATATTCATTACAGATGTGCTCATTAGTTTTATTCTGATATGTTTATACACCCTAAAAAATAAGAGAAATTAAAACATAAAAATGGTTAAATTACATACATTTATTTGCACTACCGGGCCAGGGAAAAAAATAATTTTCTTCAGGAGGGATGCATTAAATTAATTAAAAGTGACAAAGACATATATAAAGTTGCAAAATATTTCGGTTATAATTAACACAGTTCTTTTCAACTTTCCTGAAAAATAAATGATATGCAATGTTTCCCAAATCAGCATATTAGAATTATTTCTGAAGGATTTCATCGGGCTCAAATTGTGAAAGAGTGGTTCAGGGAGCATGAGACCTCATTTTCACACATGTATTGGCCACCACAGAGTCCAGAACTTAACCCCATTGAGAATCTTTGGGATGTGCTGGAGAAGACTTTGCGCATCGGTCCGACTCTCTCATCACCAATACAAGATCTTGGCAAAAAAATTAATGCAACTCTGGATGGGAATACATTTTGTGACATTGCAGAAGCTTATCAAAACGATGCCATGGTGAATGTGTGCCGTAATCAAAGCTAAAGGCGGTCCACTGAAATATTAGAGTGTGAGACCTTTTTTTTGGACGGGCAGTGTATTTATTATTGTATTTATTACTGTGTATTAGTAAAATAAATGCAATTTTAATGATACCAAACCTCATATTATAGGTGGTTTATAGCATGAAATATAATTTGTTATTATTCAGGAGTAACACAACATCCATACTGTGAATTGTTAAGGACGCTGGCCGTTTTTCTCTCTCCAAACCCCGAATAGATGATCTTGGAGGATTTGAGCTCATCCATCTCTCCAATGACAATGACCTGTACATCTCCATCTCGTCCCAGCAGCCAACTGACACTCTTGCTATTAGCTACAAAGAGAGAAAGAGAGAAAAATAAAACGCAGAGTCTTAGTGGTAAGCCTACTTGAAACACAATAAGCCTAGATTAGTAATTATCATTTACATATTTAAAGATAATATCATACTTCTGAATTATTTATTCATCATGTTTCCTGTTCTTATGAATGTACTCAACCATAACAAGATTAAATATGTTAAAAGGAAGAAATATTGAAAAAACCTTTTAAGGCTGCTTATTGGATCAATAAAGCTAAACGATATTTGCTCACTACACATTCCTTTAAGAGAAGCTAATTAACTACTTGCCAAGTCTTTCCTTATAATGGTACAGCCAAATACAGAGTTTTACAACATGAGATACAAATTGTTACAATTTGAAAAATTAAGAAAGGTGACTTGTACTGTGTAAGAGAGAGAAGAAAAAGTCTGACAGAAAATAGGGAAACCCTCCCGTGATGAACTGGTTCTTCTTGCAGGCCTTGTGGCAAAACAACAAGATTCTAGTTGAACAGCCTGACTAACACGTTCGTGATCCCAGTCAAGACAAAATAAAATAATAAAATAAAACGAGGCTCATCCACTGATTGCTTAAAAGGTATAAAATATATATAAAAAAAGAAAGTGCTGATAGGGACCAGCTCATTTAAGCCATAGAAAATATGGTCTTGGACTCTTCATTTTTTTATCCATGTTGGACCTTAAAGAGGTGATGACAACAAAACTGCAACTTATAATAGAGATAAAGTCTATGCAGCAGTTTAAGGCTTTATACTTAACATTAACATGTGCTACTAGCCCTGGTCTCTCCTTTAACATACACTATCGTTTAGTTTGGGGTCGGTAAGATTGGTTAAATGTTTCTGAAAGAAGTTTCTTATGCTCACCATTTATTTAATCAAAAATACAGTAAATACTGTAATATTGTGAAATTTTATTACAACTTAAAATAATTGTTTTCTATTTCAATAGGCTATATTTTAAAATATAATTTATTATTTGATGCAAGGCTGAATTTTCAGCAGCCATTACGCCAGTCTTTAGTATCACATTATCCTTCAGGATTATATGCTGATTTGCTGCTCAAGAATTATATTGTTATACACTCTTAAAAATAAAGGTGCTTCAAAAGGTTCTTCAAGCGGATGCCATAGAGAACCATTTGGGTTCCACAAGATACATTCAGTCAAGGGTCTTTAAAGAACCATTTTTTCTTAACTTTTTTTAATCGGACGAACTTCTTCGCCACAAGAACTTTTAGGCAAAGAAAGGTTTCTTCAGATGTAAAGGTATTTATGGAACCAGTTAGACAAAAAGGTTCTTCTATGGCAATGTGAAGCACCTTTATTTTTAAGAGTAGGACCCTGGCCTGGGCACAAAAACGTCTTAAGTCGATGGGGTATACAGATGCATCTCAATAAATTAGAATGTCATGGAAAAGTTAATTTATTTAAGTAATTAAACTCAAAATTGTGAAACTCTTGTATTAAATAAATTCATGCACACAGACTGAAGTAGTTTAAGACTTAGGTTATTTTAATTGTGATGATTTTGGATCACATTTAACAAAAACACACCAATTCACTATCTCAACAAATTAGAATACTTCATAGACCAATAAAAAACATTTTTATGAATTGTTGCCTTTGGAAAGTATGTCATTTACTGTTCAATGTACTCAATACTTGGTAGGGGCTCTTTTTGCTTTAATTTCTGCCTCAATTCGGCGTGGCATGGAGTGATCAGTTTGTGGCACTGCTGAGGAAGCCCAGGTTTCTTTGACAGTGGACTTCAGCTCATCTGCATTTTTTGGTCTCTTTTCTCATTTTCCTCTTGACAATACACCCCTTAAGTTCAGGTCTGGTGAGTTTGCTGGCCAGTCAAGCACACCAACACCCATGGTCATTTAACCAACTTTTGGTGCTTGGCAGTGTGGGCAGGTGCAAATCCTGCTGGAAAATGAAAGCAGCATCTTCAAAAAGCTGGTTAGCAGAAGGAAGCATGAAGTGCTCCAAAA
Source organism: Sinocyclocheilus anophthalmus (assembly GCA_018155175.1). Lineage (NCBI taxonomy): Eukaryota > Metazoa > Chordata > Actinopteri > Cypriniformes > Cyprinidae > Sinocyclocheilus > Sinocyclocheilus anophthalmus. The sequence continues at coordinate 230,198 of JADLZN010008916.1, forward strand.
ATTTCTTGGTAAACGGGTGCAGTGACGTTGGTTTTAAAAAAACACAATGGACCAACACCAGCAGATGACATTGCACCCCAAATCATCACAGACTGTGGAAACTTAACACTGGACTTCAAGCAACTTGGGCTATGAGCTTCTCCACCCTTCCTCCAGACTCTAGGACCTTGGTTTCCAAATGAAATACAAAACTTGCTCTCATCTGAAAAGAGGACTTTGGACCACTGAGCAACAGTCAAGTTCTTCTTCTCCTTAGCACAGGTAAGACACCTCTGACGTTGTCTGTGGTTCAGGAGTGGCTTAACAAGAGGAATACGACAACTGTAGCCAGATTCCTTGACACGTCTGTGTGTGGTGGCTCTTGATGCCTTGACCCCAGCCTCAGTCCATTCCTTGTGAAGTTCACTCAAATTCTTAAATCGATTTTGCATGACAATCCTCATAAGGCTGCGGTTTTCTCGGTTGGTTGTGCATCTTTTTCTTTCACACTTTTTCCTTCCACTCAACCTTCTGTTAACATGCTTGGATACAGCACTCTGTGAACAGTATGTCTTGTGGAAACCATTGACCTGCAAGAACAGCTGCTGTTGTCTCAAAGAGATAAAGGACTTGCTGTTCTCCTCTGAGGTCTGAAACTCAGGGACCTGATAATAACTGCTTTGTTATTGAGCAAAGACGACTTCCTCTTGGAGTTACACACGTCAACCTAAATTATTGCATTGAACTTCCTTATAAACCCAAAGGGAATGGCTACAGTGGCACAAAAAAAGTTTCTGGACACTTAAAACTTTCATTGCATTGCAATATTTTTACTTCATTGACTAATCTTTTTAAGATGATCTGTCAAAGTTCTGGCTCTTCCAGTAACAAAGCCGATATGCCAGATTCCATAAGCCCTCTGTACGTCTAACCAGTTTAAACGGGTGTAACTTTGGCTAAGCAACGTAAAGTTTCATTTTTCATTCTTTTGTTTGCTTTTTCGCAGCTCTCTGTCTCTTTTGCGGTTTTACAGATACCCTCTATCTCTCAGAGGTATTCTTCTCATATCTCAGCGGTTTACTCCTCCCTCTTACCAACTGTCCTCCTCACGGAAGTCTCGTCTCTGTGATGTCTGTGACCTTCAGTGTTAAAAAGTAGTGAAATTGAGGGGAAAACCCTCATGTTGTACGTAGTTCTTGTTTACGGTGTTTCAGTGTCACACTGAGGAGATCCTTTAACTAATATGAGATTCTGATAATATCGGTCATGACAATTGTCTATTGACGCCTGGACACCTTCTTAAACTTGCCTGATCTTGTGTCTTGTCAGTGACGTAGATGTTCCCAGTGGCAGCATCAATCACAGTAGCTCTCAAATATAATTACTCTTGTGTTTCAGAGCACTTTCTGTTGTCCAAACATCTGTGTCCACGTCTGTGAACCTATACTGAAGATGTTTTTCCGTGAAGTCTGCAGTACCACAGTGGTGCTTTCAGCTCAGCTATTCGGTCCTGAGTCATGTGCCACATTAAGATTCTGACTAAATTAAGTCATTTAAAGCCAGCAATAAAAAGCCAGAGCGGTTTTCTGTGGCTTACAGATGTGGGAATGGTAAACGCACTGATGAAAGATTTGCATTAGTAATTCAAATGTCCCACATTCAAACCTCAAGATGTTGTAGATCTTTAATCTAGACAGATCCTGGTGAGTTGCATTATGACCATGGTGCAAAAGAACTTTAACTTCAGGATGACTGTCCTTTTAAAAAGTCAACTGCATGTCTCTTGCAGAATTGCCATAGTCAGTCGAAAAAGGATCATGTCTAAATCTATGATTTGCTTAAAATTTGTTTTGTAACTTTATAAGGGGTTTTAATGATCTACCCACCACCTTGTCAATTTAAACTCATTACTTTTTTTTTTATGCGGAACAAAATGTCAATGCTGTTTTTCCCCATACAATTAAAAATGCATGTTGGTCAACGGTAAAAAAAACATTTTAATAAAAAAAACAAAAAAAAAAAAAAAAAAACATGTAATTTAAATGTATTTATAAAAAAAAAAAATTATAGGTAGATAATAATTGTATGGAAAAGGGAATAATATAATAATGTTATTAATATTATTAAAATTATGAATACACTACAATTGAAAATGAACAAAATAACCTAAAAGCCAACTTAAAATAATAATAATAAAAAAAATAAAATATTAAAATTATAATACAATATTAAAAGAATAAAATGAATGGTCAGGATTTTACCGTGCTGTGCTAGGAGGATTTTCTGATGGTCAAAAATAATAATAATCTTGCTAAATGATGAAAAAAATGGTCTCATCCAGGAGTAAATATACAGAGGAAATATTGTAGCACTGATTAAACTGTTTAAATTAAATACATAAAATTGTAAAAATTTATTCTACTGTATTAAAACTTCTTAAAGAACTCACTTCAATAAGATGCATAGATCACATTACATACCTGGTTTAGATTTAAATGGTGCGATATAAACCCAGTGCCCACCTGTCTTTGGTTTGGGTTTGAGCGGTTCCCTCTCCAGCTTCTCCTCTCGCTCCTTCCAGCATCGCACCTGCTCCTCACGCATCTTCAGGAAGAGCGTCTTCTTCTGCTCGTCGTTCAGACCGTCCAGCACATCCGGGTCGATGTACATGTCGTTCAAGATCTGCTGCAGCATGGCCGTGTGTGTGGTTCACCTGATTATATTCTGAGATTCAGCAACAGTCCTTCAGAACGAGGAAGATGGTGGTAAAGATGATGAAGCCCAGCTCGGTCCGTTCACCACACACAAGCTCTCATCACTAATTAGCAGCCATAAACGGGACACGCTGTCAGAAGAAATTACAGATTACAACATCTGGAAGCAATCTGATCTCTTTAATGGTTTGTTTGCTCTTTCTCTTCCTGTGCAGCTTCAGACATTTTGTGTGTCATGTGAAATGAGAAGTCAAAAAATATTTTCGTTTATTTGTTAAGCTTTTAAACTGCTTTCAGGGTTTTCAATCTGGGTGAATCAGAAAAGTTTAATGATCATTTATTTACAAAAATAAGCTTTTTTTAGGGTTGTCATATATGTTACCCTGGACCACAAAACCAGTCATAAGGGTCAATTTTTTTAAAGTTTGAGATTTATACATCATCAAAAAGCTGAATAAATAAGCTTTCCATTGATGCATGGTTTGTTAGGATAGGACAATATTTGGCAGAGATACAACTATTTGAAAATCTGGAATCTGAGGGTGCAAAAAAAAATCTAAATATTGAGAACATCACCTTTAAAGTTGTCCAAGTTCTTAGCAATGCATATTACTAATCAAAAATTAAGTTTTGATATATTTATGGTAGGAAATTAACAAAATATCTTCATGGAGCATGATCTTTACTTAATATCCTAATGATTTTTGGCATAAAATAAAAATCTATAATTTTAACCCATACAATGTATTGTCGGCTATTGCTACAAATATACCCCAGCGACTTATGACTGCTTTTGTGCTCCAGGGTCAAAAAATATACATATATATTATATATACATATACATAACTATACATATCTTATAATATATATAAAGTACACTGACAAACTTAGTCAAGATTTCAAATAATTAAAGAATATTTTTTTAATGCTTTAGTATAAGAACATTATAAATGTGATTATTTTATTACATAGCTGTATTTATAATACCACACTTTTGTCCCCCTCACAGAGTATTATTAAACCGTTTTTTTGTTTTTTTTTACACATTAAAACGCGCAGGCGTAGTATTTTAGTTAAGGGGATTAATATTATATATATATATATATATAGATTAAATAAGATAGTGGGGGTCAAAAAGTTAAGAAACCTCTGCTAAGAGCATATTTTTACTCAAACACATGGTCTCCCAGCTCTTTTTAGGCCTGACTTAGGGGATTCCTCAGGAACGGGGGTTCGCTTCTGTCATCAGCAGATCCCCCCTCCTTTCACAAGACATGCTCTATTTTAAAATTGTCTTATTTTGGCCACAACTGAGCTTGCATGCTGTCACCTCTTTAGGAGAAGCGACGGGCGTCTACAACTAAAAAAGCCTGAGATCACATCATACCCAATAAAGTACCGCAACTACAGCAATTGTGACTGAGACGAGAAAAAAAAGTATGCCTGCCTGCCTACACATTTAACAGACTGCAGTTAACGTCTAGATATGGCGGCAAACAGAAAGACAGTTGGAAAGAGAAGGGAAAAAAAGCCTGTGTGAAGGAAAATGTACTCACAGCTGGGTGCGAACGCTCCACGGCAGACTTTACTAAGAGGGAGAGTGAGTGCTTGTGTGTCCTTCTTGCCTTTGTGTATGACTTAACTGGTGACATCACAGCATTCCTTAGTCTCTCTCTCTCTCTTTTCTTGTGCTCTCTCTAACAAACGTACATTACACACTGTCCCTTGCCTTCACACAAACACACACTTCCTTTCTGTTCCTGTAACTCTCTCAGGCTGGAGGGAAACTCAGGAAGCAGACCTCAGCTGTTGGCACTGCCAACGAAGTACTGTAGCAGCATCCTGTTTAACAGAGACCGAGGCGGGAGAGAGGAGGAGGGGCGGCTGAAGGAGAAGAAGAAAATGACACAGAACTTCATCACTCAAGCAAAGGAATTTACAGAAAAACACTTAAGAGGATGAGTCGATCTTGACATCACTCAGTGCATTTTCAGTGCCAAAAATAAAACACAACTGCACGTTATGTGGCAAGTAATAAGGCACTTCCTCTTTCAGTGAAATTCTCCCAATGATTACATATACTCTAACAAAACTCCCCTTTGTTATTTTCTTATAAGTCTTTGTTTACTGTAAATTAACATACAGGAAGGACACTGATTTACAAGCTTAAAGACTTTGCTAAAACACCCTTCAAGTAAAAAAGACATGGTCAACACTGTTCTCAAACACGCACTGCTTTAATCTAATCTCACACCAGAGGGCGCACAAGTGCAAGAAACTGTCTTTTTTTAATCTGTACTATTTATCAGAAATAGTTTTACTGCTGTAATGAATGCAGTGATACTCTAGGTTAATTAATAAATAAGTGGTTCTTTGTTTTGACCGCACAAATGTCCAGTCATATTTGACATGCATCCAGCACACTTCCCTTTTTTTTTATCTTATTCTTCTCTCTCAGTTCTTATTGGATACATTGCAGATGACGGTTTTTAATTAGCAAATGTGTACTGAAATCAAAAGATTTTTATACTTGCGGAGAAATGTGTATATGGAAATGTAGTCTGCATTTGCTTCGTTACGGTTTAAATACTGAAGTTTAATCAACAGCGCCATCTACTGGCTTTCGAGGACCGGTCTGTTATGAGTGGACCAGAAATCATTGATTTAAAGGGATCGTCAATTTTCTCACCCTCATATTGTTCTAAACTTCTATGACTTGGCCTACGTCTGTGGAACATAAAAGGAGAAATTCTTAAGAATCATTACACAGCTCTTTTTAAAACAAGAACATGATAGGGACCATGTTGTCGCGTTAATCTAAATAAGTAAAAATTCCAAGTCATTCAAAGCATTTTTTTAACACCACAAAAATCGTATTTTCTACTTACATTTTTCCACTAGTGAAGTGCATAGTTTAATTAGCAATCATATTCAGATCCAAAAACACTTGATGTGCAGCATCAAATGACACGCACACACACACACACACACACACACACACACACACTATTCTGAATATACGGGAGGAGAATAAGATTAGAGAGATGCAACATTCAGGAAACAAACAAACAAAAAAACTAGATTTAAAGGGATAGTCCACCACCACACAATAAAATTCTATCACCAGACAGTTGCTGATCCCCATTAACTTCTACAGTATGGAAAAAAAATGCTATGTAAGTCAGTGGGGACCTGCAACTGTTTGGTTACTCAAATTCATTAAAATTATTTTCTTTTGTGTTCAGCACACGAAAGACATTCAAACAGGTTTGGAAAAACACGAGGATGTGTAAATTACATCATTTTCATTTTTGGGTAAACTATAAATTTGTTTGATGAACAGGGTTAAAGGAATAATTGGTTTTTTTTGCCCTTTTGGAGCTTGACTGCCCCAGCCTCTGGTTATATGGACTATACTGTTCTATGAACATTTTGTCAAAAATGACCTTTAAAAAAAAATAAACAAGTATAAATGAGATATGAATAAATAATAATAATAGATTACTATTGTTATACTATACTATATACTGTATGAAATATTATGAACTATTGTTATAAAAGAGTTGTATCAAGATTTTTTAAATTAATAAATAAAATAAAACTAAAGAATAGTACAAAAATATATTTATTGCTTTGTTAACATTATTGTTTATTACTAAAACGTTATTACCCATCTTCCATTTATAGTCATTTATATAATAACGAAAAATGTCAGCATCTATTTGTGCGCATTTCTTGCATAATGCACAGTCCATTACGTCATTGGTGCTTGTTGTTTTCCGTTGTTCTTTGAAATGGTCCCAATCTTTAATAACATTTCAAAACTACCACACTTATGCATCAGCTTAGACATAAATGTTTTGAAATGTTGGACTGTTATTTTCAAGCTCAATCACATGTCCTTTTGCTCACAGCAAAGGGGCAAGCCACAGAATAAAATCAAGTCTTTCATGCTGAATGGAAAAAGTGATCTGAAACTTGGAATCCATTTGTATCATAAAGGACTGTTGTATTTTCATGAGCAAATTACTCGTATCACAAGAATAACTAAATGAATATTGAATAGCTTCTAAAACATACTAACTATGGGCTGTGTTATGCATGCCTAGTTATTTCTTTACAGATATAATGAGTAAATTATATTACTTATCTAGTGCTTTGGATAACTTTTGGTCAAATACTAGCCTATTATAATTCTTGACAATTCAGCCACGAGATTGGCGCACCTCTCAACAGACCAGATGAACAAAACTGAAGGCCTGTCAAAGGGACTTTATTAGATGCCTAAAAGAGACATTCAAGCAGTGCATTCAAACATTCACTCCTTCCAGCTTGGCAACTATAGTTCAGGCTTGTTCACATTGTTGATCTGCTCCTTAAGACACAAAAGACTTGAAGCACGGACACTATCTGCTATGTCAAATAAGTACAGATGTTCAGAAATGAGCCACATATGCTAGCTGTAGATTCTTCAAAAAAAGTTAACATAGGACTACTGTTTAAAGTGGTTTACACAGAATTGGTATGTAGGCTATATAGGCCTACTACAAATGTAAGAGACTGAACAGAGACTACAGCTTGGCTCAATGCGAATGAGCAACTGACTGATAACTGAACCAAACTAAACCAGACAAGGTTTGTGCTCAGGACAGATAACCCAAAACTGGCTTCTTGATGAAAGCACCACACCCACCAGCGCTTTAACACAGAAATAGGCCACTACTGACTCATATGAGGCTCTTAGACTATAGCGCTAAACATCTGGACACTTTGGAATGAATGAAAACAGACAGAATTCTTGCTCATTTTTACATTTTCAGATTTCAATTCGAGTAATTTTAATGTGCTTTTTCCTTTTTATTAGATTTTTTACATTTCTATTTAGCTTTATTTCAGTTGTATTTTTAGTACTTCAGCTTTTTTATTTGTTAGTCGCCAGTGCAACATTTCTAATTTTGTAATTACATTTTTTTTATTGAAAGTTTAAGCTTGTCTACTGCTTAGATTTGATTTTAGCTTCATTTCAATTGCTCAAAATGATTTGACAGTTTAGTTATAAATGACAACACATCTATACTAGGCCTACTTATCGGACGTCTACATGTAACATCTTCTGCTCTATTTTAAAGTGTTTCATTCAGTTATTTGTGTCTCTTACCATTTGCTTGTTCTTTTAAGCGATGTTTTCTTTTCTTGCTTTAACTGGATACTTCTGAGCTTATATCTCAAAGGTTATAATATACATTCACCACAAAAATGTAATTGGTCTGCAGTTGCGGTAACCATTTTAAGTCGAAAGATGGAGCCAATTAGTTACTCCAACACGACTATGACAAAATGTTGCTGTTATCTAGCTACATAGTCAACTTCACAGTGGTCGTCTATGAAGCGTTAAAAACAAAACGTTCACGTTTTAAATGAACTACACAGCGGTATAATTCGACATTCTCACGAATATTCGAATATTACATGAGCGTTATACAACAATCGTCACTGAGCATCAGGATATCTAGTCAATTCAAAACAATTTCGACAAACAAATGTTAAACTTAAAAGACATCTCAGTCAGAGTACGCCTTGTAAATAAACATTTGACGGTACAGTTTAACTGACGCTTTTTGCGATTAATCGCGGCAACAGTTTCGACCTTTTTCGATTAATTGTGCAGCCCTAGAAATATGGCTCAAACATTACCTGATACCTTGGACATTCCCATTCATCTCAGCCTCATTTGCTCAGCAAGTGCAGGATCACGCAAATCACGCGATCTAAACGCCGAGTTCTGCAGCCCAGTTTTTTTAACCAATCACCTGAATCCAAATGCCAAATGCCACAACGCTGATTGGCTGTCTGATGGCATCGCAACAGCGCGCAAACCCCCAAGGTTAGCTAAAATTGCAAAACGCTGAATAAACGGCTTTTAATAACTGCCTCACATCATAAATCCAGGCTACTTGTCTTCAGAATGTTTAAACGTTGGTCTGGGAGTTCGCAATATTTGGAGTTATAACGCTGTTTTATAAAAGAAGTCAAGTACAACTTTGCTTCAGGTAAGTTTCATTTTGCAGCATTACATATTTTGTTATCTTTCAGTGGTGCTTTGTCTAAGAGCAAAAAGAAAGTATTAGGATGAGAAATAATTAACACTAACATACAAAAATGTGATTATATAGTGTAAATCACTATTTTTCAGAATAAAATTGATAAAACAGCGAAAATAGTGTAAAAAGGGTAACACTTTAGAAGAAGACTAACTGAGGCTAACTTTAGAGGAAGGCTTACTGGAGGTGCATTTACACAAGTTTTTTTTTTTTTGGACAACACTGAAGATCCCCTCGAAATCCGCGAAAACACCTATGTATGACAGATCAGTATTTGGCGATGTCACCTTGTAAAAAAAACACTAAACTAACTAGGTGTAGTGAATGTGAAGTGGATACTGGCGAACACGCAGTCGGAAACTCAACAAGGCAGTGCCTCCAAATCTCTGTGATTGGCTAATTACCCAGTCAAGTTTCACAACGTCTGTCAAGATTGTAATTGCAAGTTGGTAGGATGAATTACCGTGCATGAAATACTTTTTTTTACTGTATTATTGTAGTTAGTTTTAATAAGGTATGAGAAGATAAACTTAGAAAATTGTTTTACACTATTCATTCCTTGTTAATAGTGTAGCATAGGTTTTCTTCCAAAAACATAAAATGAAAATGTTACAAACAAACAAACAATAAATAAATGGGTAGGTAGGTATGTATGTATGTATAGAACATCAACTGTATTATAATGAAATGATTTAAATGTTAATTGTAAATTATTGTCATAATACACAGATATTTTTGAATGACAGTCAAAGTAGAAAGATGCTTTTTGTAGCCAAATTGTATAAATAAGTATCTTGTATTTCTTGATACAAGAGATATGAAAGTAGCACCGGTATGTTGCTGTACTACAGTAAAATATACACTTTAGTGGTCATTATGTAAAATACTTGACCGCTCAATGTTGCGATTAACCAATCAGAATCAAGTAATCTAGAGGCTTGTGCAGTAAAATTACAACCATGTATTATTACAACCAAAACTGTATTTACCAGGCACAAAACAAGGAGGCGTTCCTTTAGGTTGACAGCATTAAACTTGGATTTTGATTAATCTCAGTAACCCCTTTTCACCAATACAACTCAAATTTATTCCATAATTTAAAACTAGAAACAGTTTTTAACTAAAATGCCACACAGGCACTTCAATTCAAAGTATCAGATGAATCAGGGATTTATTTATTTATTTATTTTAAGTTAATAGTGTCACTACTTAGATTTTTAGAATCCACTATTTTTTACTATGTAATTTGTTATAGAACAAAACTATAAATGCTCTTCAAGTAATTTTAACCACAGAACTTATTTTACTCATAAATTTGAAAAATTATAGGTGTAAATGAGATTTATGTATAATTAAAAGCATTATTTTTAGTTTGGCAGAGCGGAAACAACATGGTGTTCAGGAAACCCGTTGTTATTTTTGCAGTTCCATTCATTGGCGCAAGTGGTGCAGAAATCACACATTTCACCTTTAATGGATCAATGCTATAAAAAAGAAAAACTTTGTTCTTGCAAGGTCAGAGGAAGACACTGGTTGGTTCATTAAGTGGTGAACCCCAGCTTCTCCTTTTTCAGAGGGAACAGAAATGCTACTATTAAAGGGTTTGAATGATCAATAATCTTAACTAGGAGCTTAATGCACATCTTCTGCTTATTGCTTATTGTGTACGTGTTCCTTATTGGAAATCTTAAAGAAAAAGTGTGCAAATGGGAAAATTGCCTATTTTTATTTTGTATTACTAAATAGCTATACTAAGTTACATTCTCCATAAAGAAACCAGATGAGTTGCCTACTGTTATATCAGTCTTGACAATATGGGAATCCAAGATTAAAACAATAAATAAAGAAATGTCATACAAATGTCATGACAGTTTTGCTGTTAGATCTTAAGTGATGTGTTGCTGTTTCTTGTCTATCCAGTATGGTAGAAAGCATTGTAGAGTAGGACAAATGAAATGCAATGATGAATAATAAATGAAGGGTATAAAATAGAAATGGCAGGATGTTAACTGTAACAGGATGAGTGACAGACCAGTTTATAGTGACACGATGCACTAAACAAATAAGTCTGTGGCATCAAGACAATTATATGACATGTCCTATTACCTGCATTCTCTTGCAGTAACATTAAATGTATGTACCGGTACTTTCCCAAAGAGAAAAAGTACATATATATACACAGTGCGTTGTTTAAGTAGGTGGATTGGGATGCATGGTTGCTTTAGGTCATTGCCATCATTAGTGGTCGACCGATATAGCGCCAAGGTCGATATATCGGCCGATATTTGGCATTTTTCAAATATCGGCATGGCCGATAAATTTTTCTGCTTGGCCAATGTGTTCGAGGTGGGACTTTTATTTTTTACGGCGCTTAGAACGCAGCGCCTATTACACAGTGCTCACCTTCTCCCTCTTGTTAGCTGTCCTCCTTTCAGTTACAGTTCGTCGAATATGGATAGAAGTTTGTCTAATAATCAGATAGAATGGTTAAACAAAGGAATTAAAATGTATACAAAGTATTATATTATTAGTAATAGAAAGGCAAGCATCATAATCTTTCTTTCTCGTTTACCGTCAACATTCAGCAAATGTGCATTTATATTATTTAAACAAATCTTTGAATGACTAATGAACATTTAATTCCACAAACCTTGCAGACTTAGTCGAATATAGTTGAGATCTTGTGAAGTATGCATTTGTATCCTGCATGATCACGTGTTCTCTGTGTGACGGTCGGTCCGTGCGAATTGAATGCGGACAGGAGGAGAGTTCAGATTCACTGGAGATGCGCGATCGACAAATTTTAAACTCGTGATTTCAAATTATGCAGCGCTTCATGGTTTTGCCCACTGTCATATTTTATATTTCACTGTGTGCTGTATGTAAAATGAGTGTAACCTTGGCTTTATTTGAAAAAATATGATTCCCAACGCACACAAACTTCCCAGAATACTGAGTGCCCTGTTGTTTACAGTGTTTACTTCCTTTTTAATTGTATTTTTATTAAATATTTATTTATTTTGTGAAAAATACTTTGTCATTTAGAGTGTATGTTTATTTTACACATTTATTTTAATCCATTTTCAAATGATTTCAAATTTCTTAAATATTAAATAAAATTATATTGGCTTTATATCGGCCACCCTGCGTTCCAAGATATCGGCATCGGCTGTCAAAAAACACATATCGATCGACCACTAGCCATCATGCCTTGATTGTATATTATCAGTTGATAAAAGCACCACCTATTGGTTAGAAAGTCATAAACATCGTTTTAAATGCTCTAATACAGTAATACAGCAATTATTAATTTTTGCAAGCTTCACTTTTTTTTAATCCAGTCTTCATCTGTTAGCTTAATTGTCTTCACCTAAATGAAAAACAAATCTCTCCATAACAAATCTGCTGGTTAAGATGGCAAGCAAGCATTGAGGCTATATCTTGTGAAGTTTTTGTGAACCGACAAACTTTTTATGTATCATTGTCACAATGCTCTGAGAATATGAAATACATTTGGCTAAAATTTTGAATAAGTTAATTAGCATGTCTTTTTCTTCATTTACTGCTGGGCTGTGATCACACAAAGTGGCCAATAATTGCATTTTGCCATTTGCAAGTTGTATTTTGGTATATTTGATTTGCCCATCCAGACTGGTCATGATTAGTGATTATTCTCACATAAGATTTTTTTAATCAACAAAAGCAGTTGTTTTCTATATTTGTAACATGTTCTTGACATTGAAACTTACTTAATGTAGGGGAATGCAATTAAAAGTTTTTTAAATCACTTATGGAAAATGTACATGTAAAACTAACTCAAATTCCATTTCATCACATGGACAATGAAAATGTGTTCATAATTAAATCTTGTCATTAAAAACGGAATGTTATGCCCTTAAACCTATGTAGCATCACCATATAAGCAGCTCTATTTCATGTAATTTCAAAACCAAACTACACTGGGGCATGTTTTAAGTCAAAAGTTTTAAAAGACATTGCTGCAGCACAATACATGCTATTTAATAATAATAATGAAACATAAATAAAACTAAATCATTGGTTTGTTTTGCAGCAAGAACATCCGAAATCTGTTATACCAAACAGAGATCAGACTTTCAGATTTTTTTTTTTTTTTTACAAATATACGGCACGCCGAAGCAGAGATCCAGTTTGAAAGAAATCCCGAGAATCCAGGCAGCAATATATTGTGAACATGTATGAAGATTTGGTATAAGGCACAATTAAGACAAAATAAGACTCATTCTTGAATTGACAAATGTATATGATTTTTCAGGATACATTCAACAGAATGGCCGTTGAACTGCAGCTCAAACAGTATCAATTAAAAAAAACAAACTAATGTTATTATGGTTGTTATTCTGAGAAAGACCCCTTCAGTTATACTGTAGTATATTACCTCATATTCTTAACAGTTTTGTTCTGAAAATTATAAGATGATAAAAGACTTGGATACGATCACACATTCCTTAGAAAATGTAGTGGTATTGTTAGTGCACATTATTACATTGGTTAACCACTGGAACCAATCAACAGTACCCATACAGGAAAAGGAGATTGCATCAAAATGACATTATGACATGTGTTATTACAGATCGGTTAGTCTGCATGCTTCAGGTCATAATTCTGTTCCTTCAAAAGTGCTACATCAACTGTGTGTACACAGAGAAAACATCATTGAAGTCAGAGCCACAACATCAACCACTACCTGAACTGTTGCACACGAGAAAAAGAAACACAGAAACACTGATATTGAACATTCTTTTCTTGAGAGGTGGGTAAATTAACATTTCTTTTTATTTCTTTTTAAATTTGTAAAATGTACATAAATTATATTTGACGCATAACCGCCGAATGAGTAATTCAGTGAACCTCTTTGCAAAGGGAAGGAACATAAGTTAAGAGATAAAGGGAAACAAATAATAATAATAACAGCACAAGGCATTACTTGTTGAGATAATTTTCAAACAAACATTGGTCAGACATTTTTCTCCATCTGGGAAAGCAATGTGCTACTGAAGAGAGGTCATCACACACCTTCATCATTAGAATTATCCCATGCATGTATTTGTAGGGAAATTAGGGATACATATTCATTGCCCCTTACCCAAAGGCCTTCACACCCCATCGTTTCATTCCAGTAACCCCCAACCATCCCACGTCAAGAGGAACAGAGACGAAACGGGTGCGTTTATGACGTGAACGTTCACAAAAAGTGCAGACAGGATAGATAACTGCTATGTGTTCGCTTCACCTGGGTGAAACTTTCATTAAAATTGGTTTCTATTCCAGATACAGACCTTTTTTTTTAAGTGCAGATAAAGACCTTTTAAAGAAATAAACGTGGAATTCAGCCACATGCTATTCAAATATTAATCATATATTTAATTGATATACATATATTGCCAACATTGGCACGTTCAATATTGCACACAGTAATGAAATATAGCACTGGGAAGAGAAAGAAAAAAAATCAAACGTTGTGAAGCAAAGTTTCCAAAATGACAAATTACGTGAAGCAACACTGAAAAGTTTGAGGAAAGGGGAAAAAAAATCCTGGCCACACCCCTCGACTAAGCTTTTGGTCTGTGACCGTGACACGCTACTGCCAAACTACAGAGAGGCTTCAGTTTACCTCACACCAAAGGAGTTTGTTTAGAAGCACTAAACATCCTTTTGTCTGGCATGTAGCATCTAATACATTTTTGTCAAGGTGAGGAAAAATGCCTACGTGATTTCGGAGTCACTCTTTGTGATCAGATTTGCTTTTGGACTGAACAGACCACGAGTTATGCAATAGCATATGGGAGGGCCAGGGCCAAACAAAACCAGACGAGAAAAAGAAAAAAAAAAGAAAAATGAACAAGAACCCAAACTTGGATCCAAAGCCCCAGCCAGTGTATAAGCATGCGGAGTCTGTAAGGCACCAGGTTGTTTAATGCTGAAGAGTATGCTCCCCAACAAGTTTCATTAGGGTCAGGGTCTCCCAACACAGGTCCTCAAGGGCCCCCATGGAAAAAGGGCTTTCGTTTCAAAAGACTTGTCATTGATGTCTGATCAAACAGTCAAAAGAGTTGATATATTATCTTAGTATGTACACGTACTTCTCGGACAATTCATTCCTTAAAATAAAAACAAGTATTAATTCAACAACCTGACCAAACATTTCTGATGTTATGGACATTGGAACCATTACAGAGATGAGTCCTTGAGGACGAACATTGAGAAATCCACCTCAATGTGGCTGTGTACAGGTTAACATGCAACTACAGCATTCCTTGGCGCCACTCATCCTCTCATTGGTAGACTGATAATATATATATATTCTATATAGTCGTTTTATTAAACCCTTTAACAGATTGTTTGTCAAATCTCCCACTAAAAACGTGGGTTGTTTTCTTCACCACTGAAATACATCTGATTCACAAAATCATACTTTGTATGTTTTTCTACATGAGCGTTTTCATACGTTTCTGTGTATGTTTGTATCGAGGGGTTCGGTTTTATTACAAAAAGGTTTTCGAGAGCTCATTCTCTTCTGTTGTCATTGCTTTTACTTAAGTACCTTTTTTTAATACACTGTGCATGACAACGAGACACAAATACATAGCATATCATCTGCATGACAAGAACTTTAATTAAAAAAATACACTGGTAATACTACTCAGAATGTTTGAGAAGAGGTCGCCCACCGCCTCTGGACGCTTGCACACAGCGGCCACTCGCTCTGCTGACCCCTGTACCTCTGTCAATCAACAGGTTGATATTTTTCCCTCCCATCAGGGTTCCTATCTAGCCCTCAGGTGATGCTTGGAATATCTAGTGGCATGGCTACCATGACAACCTCTTCAGATGATTCGAAAATTTGGTTTTAAAAAAACTAAAACATCTGATTTGTGCTGAAGTCACACGTAAAGGAACCGCTTCCTTGTAATCTCGGCAATAACTCCATTGCAAACACTTTTTATAATATCTTGGAACGTGTACAAAAGTTCTCGGTTAATAAGGGGAAAAGAAACACTCAGTTCTGTTGTCGTCAAGTAGGAAACACAGTTCATATATAATGTTATTACTTGGTTTAGCAGCCGCTTACTGTATTAATGGTGGGTAAGTGGATGACATCCAGCGATGGGTGGACTGTCAGTCTGTGGAGGTTTGTATTTTTTGTGGGTAGTGCTCCCTTGGAGTTAAACAGTTACTTATCTTTTATGTATCTCTCTCTCTCTCTCTTTTTTTTATTACAGCAAAGTACGTATAATTTCTTTTTAGGTTATTCGGATTATTTTTTGTATGTTTCTCTCCACTATCAATCCTCTTCCCCGTCGTCTCCGTGCATCTCCTCTTGTTGCTGCTGCTGAAGCTCACATGCCCTCTTTTCCCGCTGCTTCTCTTGAATCTTTTTCATTTCGTCTGCGTATTTACAGAAAGTGCTGCCGAATTTCGACCACACTTTGTAGGGCACTGTGATAGAGTTGCGATAGGTGGGCTTGACTTCGCTTACCCTCATGAACACCCCGTACTTATTGGAGCCCACGTCAAAGAAAAAGCGCTTGTTGTCCACAGTTAACGAGGTTCCCTCGGGCAGCTCCGCCGGCTCTTCATCCACTCCGTAGTCGTCGATGAGTTTGGCAAGGGCGTCGCGAAACTCGATAAGTCCCTGGGCTGGAAGAGCGATGGTCTGGCCTTGCGTGGATCCCAAGCCGGGCCCCCGGTTGACGGTCTGCCGGATCCTCAGAAAGCGGCCCCTCTGGTTCTCCTTCAGGTCCATGTAGTACTTCCGATTCTCCCGCACCAGAAACTCGCTCTTCAGCGCCCGCCGCGGCTCGTCCTGCGCTATGTCCGGATTGCTTGGCCCTAACTGGGCATAGTGCTCGATGAAGTCCCCCAGGTAGTCGCGGAACTCGACAGCCACAGACATGGAGAGAGTGAGGCGGCTCTTGTTTCCCCCGGCCCCGACTTCTGCTATCTTCAAGAAGCGGCCTTTCGCGTTCTGCTTTACGTCTAGATAGAAGCGCTTGTTCTGGATGTCAACCCGCTTCGAGGCGAGCTCCTGCGTCTCGTGCTGCAGCCCGGAAGCCGAGCCCGCCCCTCCTGTCACTGGGTGCATGGAACTGACACCCGGGCCCGTGGCTGCTCCTCCCTGCTCACTTCCACTGTCTCTGTCCGCCATGATGCTGCCTGCCTTCTCCCTCTGTCTTACTGCAAGCCTACTGCCAAGCAGCCACGCCACCGCTCTCGCGAGATCTGTGTGAGGAGAGAAAACGAGCGCTGTTCAGACCTGTGCAGAATATCTAATCCGAATAAATTCTTCGTATAGAAGGTCTAACTCTGCAGCCGCGCTCTCTAAAAGCACATTATGTCTGTCCTAAAGATGACGATAAATTCAATTCAAAGCGAAAGTAAAAATATCAAATGATTGCGTAGCCTACTGCGTGTGTGCTGCCTTCACCGCGTATCTTAATATAGAATATTTTTCACTCCTGTCAACGTATTTTAGTCTAGGCTATATGCAGTCGTTACTAAAGCCATTTGCTTAAGTTTCGTTGTCCTTTAAGTTCTTATATCCATGTTTAAAGCTTAAAAAACAATTATTAAACAGTGGTTAAAATGGTACGGGAGATTAAATGTTGCCGAAAACAGAAGAAAATGCACGAATCTTCTATATGCGAAGTCATAGAAATTGATATAAATCTTAATGATATCGCTCACGCATCCCGCTGGTATTTAGCCAACGAATATTTAATAAGAAATTTTTGCTAATTTAATAAACGTTCGGAGCAGACCGGTTGTGTTGGTTTCTTTCATTTAGTATTATCCTCACTTCGGCTTTTTTTTTTTTTTGTCATAGCAAAAATATACATAGTTTATTGGAAATATATATTTTTTCAGATGCATTCGTATTGATGCACTGATGCAAATTGCATTAAATGGCTATGATTTTGAGCTAATAAATAGCTCAATGCAGTATTTGATTTCTTCAGCTCTTAAGGTGGTTGAATTTTATTTGGGTATAGACGCGTGAGTTATTACATATAAAATGTTCTGTAGGTTTATGTTACGCACTTATCTAGGCTACAATGCGAGTTCTTTTCATCCAGTAGCCTATTATTTAACATACGTTGCTGTATGCATTTATACCAGATGCAACTTATTCATTATAATCAACTACATACCCAAATATTTGTTGTTTTGTAGTTGTTCAACTTTTATCATCGAAAAAAAAATCTCCCTGTAAAAAATAAGCAATTAACGGAGGTTTCTAATTAAATCAAGCCTCAGCGTCGCCTGCATGTAAGAATTAAGGAAGTCTGCGTGTCTGAAAAGGCTTTTGTGATATTGTACTCGAGGCCTGTTTGAAGATGAAAATGATGAAGGCCTAACAGTTGAATTTGAGGATTAATATATGTTTTTTTAATTTACATTGATACAGTTGTGATGGATGCTATCTTACCAAAGCGGTTAAGAGTAATATGTGTTGTATGACCGTTTCATATAAGCAGGAGAATATATCTCAAACTAAACGTGGCGTGCATTTTATAAGAACACTGACACAGTTCATGCAGTTCGTCTCAATATAGCTGTAGCGTTTCTCAGATATGATATATTATAAAATACAAAATATTTATTTCGTAAGCATAGGCAAATGAGTAATGGGTTTCTGGCATTTGTATATTTATTTAAAAAATACTAGATTAAACGAGTAAAATAGGCTAATATAATTTACTAAAATATGTAAAATGCATAGCCACAATGTTAATCAAATCTAAATGCTTTTGTTTCTTTCTATTTTCTTTGTCAATCCGCACAAAAACCATATGATTGATTTTAAAATGTTTGGCAATGTTATACAAAATTAAAAGATGATTTATTGGTTTATAAACATGCTTTTCAAAGCAAACTGTTAAATAAATGTAGAAATGCTTCACTTTGATTTCGATTTTTATTAGTTATTAGATTACTTGCGTGTTTTCCTGTAGTTTTCGAAATAGTGCCCATATTTAAACCCACAGGTAGGCAATTTTACAAAAACATCAAACACAAATCATTGGATAATTGGACTAATGTTTAGAATTCATTTTCTTTAACTTTATTGAACTGCTCTGTAATTTAATTGAAATTGTAAGCACTAACCCTGGAAAATAAACGTTTATTATTTTTTTCACGAATCCAAGAATTGATTCTCTCTAATCATTTAGTTTAGAAAACATTTAAATAATTTAACAGCGTGTTCTTTAACAATTAGTGCAATTGTGGTAGACAT
This sequence comes from Sinocyclocheilus anophthalmus, assembly GCA_018155175.1. Taxonomy (NCBI): domain Eukaryota; kingdom Metazoa; phylum Chordata; class Actinopteri; order Cypriniformes; family Cyprinidae; genus Sinocyclocheilus; species Sinocyclocheilus anophthalmus. Next base: position 249,271 of record JADLZN010008916.1, read on the forward strand.
ATCGGATTTGACAAGCAAAACGCATTTTTCAGAGGCGGGATTGCACATTGAAATATTCTGATGCATCTAATCGTACCCTTTTACTTTCATAAATGAGCTGTGAACGTAAAAGAATAACACATCGTCATTAATAAACAATCTTGCCCATTAATGTTATTTTAATCTTAAAGTTTCAACTATAATACCAATGCAAGCTATAAAAGAAAGAACAAAAAGTTCAAATATAAAATCCCCTAACTCAAAAGTCTGCAGTAACGTAGATTAAAATGAGATATATAGAATTTATCTCCTTTTAAATGCGTATAATTTAGATAAATATGTTCACTGAGTTATGCCTTGAAATAGGCCTATATATTCAACATCCATATTATTACAACGGTAGGCTACTATAATAATAAATGTTCAATTGAGAGAGCCTCGACATGTTTTCCATGCATTTTTCCAGGCATTTTAGTGTGTTTGTATGTTTGTGCGAGAGGTAATAAACAGGAAAAAGGCAAATGCATGCAATTTTCCTCAGCCCTCAGATTAAACCATGAAGGAACACGCAGCGTTTATGCACGCCTTGGAACAGAAACACTGAAAATGACTGAAATTCAGAAATGCAATAATTAGATGGAATAAACATAAATTACCAGACCATTTATTTGTTCAGTGTTTAATGTTTCTCTAAAGACCGAGCACACGTCGAATACAAACAGCATTCATAAACATCGGGCCTGTATAGTTATGAAAAAGTTTTCAAATGTATTCAGTTGCTTACACATATCAAGTCTATTCAAGCATATGCTTTAATAAATACACATTTATTAAAGTCTAGTCTATTCTAGCATATATTTTTAATAACTCAAGTGCATGTCTTTAATTGAAGAGATTTTAATATAGGCTATAATAAATTAAATATATAATAAATAAATGCATTTAAACAAGGTTTGCATTCCTTGCAAGTGTCTAAGATAAGTGATTTTTCTTCCTGATTGAAAAAAAAAGTATAATAATAATAGGCTAATTATATTACCTCGGGCTAAACATAAAATATTAGTGGTCCCTAACTTTGTGGGGCCTGTTGCTTGCTAGAATGAAGAATGTCTTAACTGGTTATTCTTAATTGGTACTTAACATTTGGTCATTTGAAACTTCTAATGCACGTGTAAACTCCTTGGCATGGGCCTAACACAAGTGACAGTGCGTAAAAAAAGACCGTGAGTGAAGGAAAGCGGGACCGTCGACTCCAATTCATGAGCGTCACTTAAAGGTGTGCTTGCTTTTGGTTTAAGGTGAACTCTGTAAGCTTGAACTCATAACGGTATGTCACAGTCACACTATGGCACACTGGATTTGCCGCAACAGACAGACAGAATCTGACAGCCTCGCTGTCTGTCAGCACTGGAAATAGTTAACGAGTTTGCGCAAGCAGTCTGTGATATCTGCCCACGGCTGCGAACATTAATTCCGTGGTTGTTATACTTACAAAAAACAAGTATACCGCGGAACACCATGACATATGATCGTAAAGTGCAGTGCTGTTGCCAAAGTCGCAGACCTCCATAACGAGCGACGTGGTTCGGCATATCTTACCCCGCTCAGTCTGTAGGCAGAGCGTTAGCCCCTGTGCAAGCCCTTCGCAGTTCAACTGTCAAAAACAAAGATGAAAACCTGTAAGCCCCGAAGGCCTACTGTAAACACATGTGCTGCTTCACCGATGCGCCGTTCACAAGATGGAACGAAAGAGCGAGTCGTGGCATGGAGACGGACGCACGCACGAGCTCAACGTGGAGTCTGATGTCAGCACGCTCAGCTGGGGAAACGCAAACAGCTCTTGCGCCTCGCACTGTTGCTTTCGCGCTATTGCAGCTGGACGTGCTGGTTTAGCTGTTTTGATATTGGAGAATACTTCACATACATCCCGTATGAAATTTATTCCGAGTATTTGGCGTGCTGGAAGCTGCAAATGTCGTAGAATCGGAAATTAGAGTCACGATCACCTTTTTTCTGGGTTGTTAAATTAGCCTAAGTGTACATGCGAAAGTAATATGCACATGTGTTTTATTATCGTCCTTGTATGTCACAGTGGTTATAACAACAATAAATAATCAAATAAAAATGTATTGGTTCTATCATATAACTTTATCATGTGAGTTCTATCAAAGTGGGTTGTTTCAAATAACCCTGAAGTATGCATACTTCCTGTTAGGCAACCTAGTTATCTAGAAATTATCTGGGGGGGGGTGGGGGGCGGGGGTATTTTCATTCATGTCTGATGAACAAATGGTTTATAGAGATATGATCACGTGTAGCCTACACGTGTAATGGTGTCACGTGGACTGTGTCATGACTTAATTTAAAGTGGTTGTACCGTATAAAGAATAATTTCGTTAAACTCATATTGTACTTTGTAGTTCAGTGTAGTTTGGTCGGTGGGAGGTCGAGGGCAGCGCTGTTTCAGAACCATGGACAGTAACCGCCGAGTCTCGGTACCGCAAATTGCGCTTCTAATGAGCGCCAGTTTGGTTTTGTTTTAGAGAGTTGGTTGCAGTGTGCCGGTGTTAAAACTAAAGTAAATAAAATAATCCACCTCCACATTCTGACCACTACGTGAAAAATCAGAAGTGTTTAGCATGCTTTCATTCCACAAAAAGGGTGCTGCGTGATGTTCGAACTTTTGCCAGTGCGGCTTTAACATGCGATATTATAGCCTAGGTATTTTCGTAACGCATCAACTAAAAAAATAACATTTCGTCATCTTTCGCTGTTTTTGTATTCGACTGAATAATTATGTATAGCAATAAAGTATTTTTAAAGTATAAAATAAATTTTTATATTTGCACTTTTATTTATACTTAATATATTAGTACATTTATTAAAAGTTTTAAATGAATGTAATGAAACTGTATATTAATTAAATATTTTCTTTCAAGATAATTAGTTGATGTTAGCTAATGTATTAACTAACATGAACAAACAATGAAAAATACATGTATGACGTATTAATCTTTGTTAATGTTAGTTAATGAAAATACAGTCGTTTATTGTTAGTTCATGTTATTTCACAGTGCATTAACTAATGTTAACAAACACAAATTTTGATTTTAATAATGCATTGGTAAATGTTGAAATTAACATTAATAAATGCTGCAGAAGTATTGTTAATTCTTAGTTCATGTTAAACTAATGTAGTTAATTCTCCGAGCCGTGTACAAGGCGACCAGGATCCTTTTCGATTGGGTTAATTTCACCTTATTGTAAAGTGTTACCATTTATATAAATGTATATGTATAGCCTACAATAAAGCCACAATACCAACTATCAATAGGACGTTTCCGGCAGACAGCAAACATTTATTTTGCCTATATGTCACAATATGAGGTAAATCCGGCCCTGTACATGATATTGGTTTTTGTTGCCAAATTGGGTTGGAACAGTTGTTGAATAAACAACTAAACTGAAACATTATGGCTGACTATCTGTTTGACTGACCGTTTTATTGATCACTGAGAGAGAACTGACTTGTTATGATGTTTGTTCAACATAAAAATAAATTTTTTCAAAAATAGCTTCGATGTAGTAAACTACTTTTGCCATGTTGCTGTAGCTTAGATTGCTACATTTCCCAGGGCTGTAGCTTTAGTGTAGTGAAGCTTCATTTAACGATGAGTAACTGTTAGCTTAGCTCACTACATTTTCCAAGTAGCTTGCCCAACACTGGATATAAAAACATTGGCATTAATCTCTTTGTAGTGTCATGACCTTGCACATGCTAAATGAGCTGTAAAACTGCCAGCCCTTTTATTTTTAAAGGCCTATCTATACCACAACGTTATAATTACTAATTTAACTTGATATGGCACAATGAACCACTTCAACACTTAAAAGACATTCTTTGTCTAATAGAATGTATAAAATATATATTTACATTTCATATATCTCTGAAATCTAATTTTTAAGGCTTTTTAGGTCCTGTCAGTTAGGTCATAAACACTATAGCTTGGTTTATTTATTTTTCTTAAGGAAAGCATTCAGCAACCTACAAATAAGCAGAGAAATCTCAGCAAGGGTCAGTTTATGAACCATCACCACTGTGCCTTGTTCAAGACCCCAAGTTACTCCAATTAAGGGACACTAGTCTTGGACTACTGTTTTGTACTGTGTGCTGTTCGTTCATTTAAAATTGAATAAATTAAAACGTCTGAGGGACTACAAATTGCGCTATTTATTACCCATGATTCCCCACAGTCATCTTACAAGTTAGAAAGGTGTTGTGGCTTCCTCTGTGTGCGCACAGAACAGCAGATGTCGCCCTAAGTGAAGTTGTAGCTGCGCTCCTTTGCAGATCCACAGGTTCAGCTTTCGTTTAGTACAGGATTTAGGTTATTTTATGTATTGTTTCTAACCGGTTAAAGTCTAATATTGATATTTATCTTCTCCTTTCAAACATTACATGCGTGCCAAGTATGTCTATAAATGCTTTACCATCTTGTGCGCATATTTTGCGTTTGATGCAGTCTGCTGCTACATTCGTGATGTTCCTTCATTTCATTTGTTAAAAATGTTCTCATTCGTCCATGCATTAGCAATGCAACGGATACCAGACGTAGCCTATGGATTTGATGCAACGCCTCACTATCATTTTTTTTCTCTGAGGCAGAACGGCGAATGTGACCTGAATGCAGGGCATGATTTAGTAATGGAATGAGACGCAAAACTCATTCAAAGCTTATTCACTCGCACTGTTAGCAGTCGCGCTCAAAGCAGCGCAAACCTCTGCGGTGCTCTAACGATTTACAAGGAGGTTTGAGGCGGGTGCTTCCCTGCACCATACGTTTTGGTGTTTTTTTTTCTTTCTTTTTCTTTTCTTTTGTTTTTTAATTCGATGAGGATTGGCGATGGGAGAGATCATGGATTGACCATTTTTCTCGGGGTGTCGGAGACTAAAGACGCACACGCCGGCGCATGGGCGTTCGTTTCAGCACCCCATCCGTGAATCTGCCGTTTGTGCGGGGAATCTTGCCCTGATAGATTGGGGTGGCGGATAGAGACGGGGCGCGAGGTATACGGCAACAGCGTTTTGTCGCTACGAAAGTGGATTCTTACAACGTTTGTGCTGAGGGGATATCGAAAGTAGCCCTAATAGTTTACTGCAGCATTTCACATTCGACTGCAGTGGAGGATACACAGCAGCCAGTGGCTAGTAGGGCGCGCTCACCACTGCAATTTCGGGGCAAAGATTGACTGGCGGCGTCTTGCGGATACCTGCTCGTGTCTTCGGAGGAGGCAGCGTCCACGACTTTCCCTGCATTTTACGATGCGCTTCGGAAGAATGCAGTTGAGGGATCTGTGTTAAACCAGCAGCATTACGCCGTTTCCGGTTCCCAGCTGGTGTTTCCCGATTGCAAATCTATCGGAAAAAAAGCAGCGGATCCCGATGGCATGGACACTTACGCAAGATCTGCCGCGCCGCCGTGCTACTGGAGCCTATTCGCAGTCTCTTCAGCCTTCAACCCAGCTCCACCGCCATCGCCCCGCAGCCCTGCCGCAACGCGACCACCGACCATCGAGCCAAAGCAGGCGGCATGAGGAGGCTTGATTCGGTACACTTATCCATGCTGCTCATCGGGGTCTCCTTCGCCTGCTACTCCCCGAGTCTGAATTCCCTGCAGGACCAGGCTTACAGATCCGCCGTGGTGATTGAGGGCAAGGTGCAGTCCGCGCCTCAGAACGTCTCAGCGGAGCCGTACAGTGTGGATGTCAAAGTCCTGGACGTGTGGCCGCGAAACAGCGGGGGTCTGGAGCGGGATCAGCTCGTCACCGTTGGGGAATTTGGCTCGGAGGCTCCGTGCACCAAAGTGAAGAAGAATCACAAGTATATATTTTTCATGGACCCAACTGATGAACCCTTGGTTTTTAAAGCGTCGTTTGCGCCCTTAGATACAAGTGGGAAAAACCTGAAAAAAGATGTTGGGAGGATCTTGTGTGAAGACTGCGGTAAGTTTATGCCTACAAAATGCTTGTGCAGGGGCTTGCAAATTGACAAATTGGCCGTCGGCTTCGGTTGTATGCTTATTTGTGGGGGGGATGACATCCAAATGTTTAGTGTAAGTAACAGATGGGGGCTTGTGGGGGCGTCTCTGCAGCAATATTGGACAGGAATAAAACGCTTAAAGGTTTTTCATGGTATCTTCAGACATATGCAAAGACACATACTTAGGCACACGCGCGCTCGCTGCTCATTTGTAGGATACCAAATTCTTTCCTCAAGACAATTGTAATAAACTAGCAGTGTTCATGGCGGATCCATCAGACAGGGCCCAGAGCTTGTATGTTCGGATATGAAAAGGTATAAAAGGTCAGAA
>JADLZN010008917.1:0-194239 GCA_018155175.1 Sinocyclocheilus anophthalmus
AAACAAGTACACAACTACACATTTAATGTGGTGAACACAATGAAAACAAAAATTTGAAAAATGACTTACTGTTATTAGATTCTCACTAACAATGATAGACAAAGTAGACAGCAAGTGACATGTTACCCTAAGGTACTTGGTCTGCACAAGACTATTTCAATCAGTGATTCATTTGGGACAAGGAAAAATTAAAGTCATGGGCTGCACTAAAGACTCAAATTATAGAGAGAACTCAGAACGTTCAGTAGCAGGATTGGGTCTAGTCTCCCATCCCAAAAATGCAACAAAAAATCTAAACGAATGAATTGACCTCAGGCTGTTGTCTGCCGGAGCTCGAAGGTGGTCCCTCAAGTAGCTTTTTTAAAGGGGTCATATGATGCTGTTTTATTTGGTGTAACAGAATATTTTGACATGCTTTAATGTTCAAAAAACACTTTTTTTTCAAATACTGTACATTATTGTAGGTCCCTCTATGCCCCGCCTTTCTCAAACGCTTTGTTTTCTACAAAGCCCCCTCCTTTGACAAGTGCGGTCTGCTCTGATTGGCCAGCTGACACAGTGCTTTGTGATTGGCCGAACACCACAAGCACCCGTCAGAAATGTAAAGCCCCTTACCGTAATCGCGAGCTTCATCTTTCAAAAAAAATTTAAAGACAGAGCCCAAAAGGGGAACAAAGTCACATGACAGACACAGTGATGAGCTGTCTGTTTTTGCAAGTACACAACCCTGATTAAGACTCAGACTCCAGTGATGTGACCCCCTCCTCTCCCTCGCTTTCTCTACTAGCGCTCACGCACAAACGCACACCCACACGAAATGCATATCCAAAAACCATCCACATTTGAACATATCATAGCAAAATACTTAAACTAATAAAACCACATTAGCTGATTCAGATCGCCATGCGTGTCATAGCAAAGTCAGAATTCCTCCTCATCACTAGGTTCGACGAACGGTCATGCCATACAAATTCATTGCGGTGGGTTTATGTTTGTAGTATCTTAAGATTCCAATAGATTCATCTACTTTCGGAAGGTGAAATAAAGTGGTTTTGCTTTCGCCTAGAGACACACAGCATCTCCCTGACATGGTTGTTTCAACACTAACTGCGGTTACTGAAACATTGCCTTCTTTCTTTGCGTGCACATTTTTGGCGGCATTATGCTAATATTTCCACAAAATGAGGTAGATATGTGGGGGCGTGTTAAGAGCCAAGGCTTTTTAGGAGGGCGTGGATGAGTCTTAACTTTGATAAAGAATATATCTTTGTTTTTGAGACTTTAGTCTTTGCAACTTTACGGATTTTCTTTATGCACCAAGAGCTTGTGACTCTCCAAAGAGAAAGGAAAATTTTTTTAATTGCATCATATGACCCCTTTAATATCAGGAAAATGATTCTGAATGAAGATGAAGTGATATTAAATATTATGTAAAATGATACAAAATAAAGATGACCAGGATTACAAAATTAGTATTCAGTTTAAAATGTAATTTTCATTGCAGTTCATGTCAACAGTATATTTATTTTGTTAGTTTTATTTTTTATTTTTTTTAGATTGAATAGGTTTCAGTAGTATTCAGTAGTTCTCATCAATAAATAGATAACCAATGGCCAATAATTGGCTGATATGAAAATTCTATATTTTTTCTAAATAAAATTAAAAACAAAAACGCCACAAGTGAATTTAGGCAATACAATTTTATTTTATTTAACTTTTCAACAATTCGTTTTTTTTTTTAGATCAACTTTACACTTAAGACTCACTTCAAAGTTACTTTAAATATAAATTACTGATAAATACTAATAATTTAGTAATATCTGTTGATAATAGATAACCAATGTGGTACCGGTAGGCCTATATATTAGTATATCATAAACGCCCAGGCCTTGGATCCAGAACTGGATTTGCTCAGATCTTTTGTCAGACAGCCCACACCAGAGAACAACTAGTCGCTGGATTTGTGAAGTTAATTTTAGTGATCCATTTACACTACAGTTTTGTGGCCATCATATTGCGGTCACAAAATTCAAACATTACACACCATGCTTCCACTGTGGACAGGGTAATGTACCCATCAAGAAAGTATGGTAATTTATATTTATATACACAAGCATATTATGTCATCATTCTCAAAACCTCTAATCAGTTTGTGTGTTTGATGACGTTACAGGGATTTTTTGTTAAGTTACTTCCACAGATATTCCCTACTCAGTATGTAAGAAACAGAGCTCCCTGCGATTCAAAACACATCTATGACAAGCTTTGTTCATATATGAAAGGATTTGTTTAAAGGTGAAGCTGGCTGTGTTAGCTTTCTGCAACCATAGCTCCGTAATCGATTACAATACACTGTGAGAGAATATATATATATAATATAATATATATTATATACACACACAACATACACCATATATCATAGCAAATAAACCAATGGTATGTACCCCACTCACTGTTCTATAAAAGTAATGAAATGATATGGGAGTTGTGCAAAATATGGTTCTTCAGCGTCAAGAAAGCCCAAACATGGGGGGTCTGTAACAATCACCTGTGGTGAAGGCCCCGTAGTTTACAGCTTTCTGTAAGCATCATGGTCACCTGTACCTCTGAGGCGTGATCTGCACAGCAAAATGCAAGAACAAAGTGTCAGGGATGTGTGTCGCAAACCTGGACAACCCAATTGTGAGGGAAACCTGACAGAATCAACTGACAAAGTCTTCTCATCTCTCCACACACCAATCAAAATAAGAAAGTGAACCCTCAAATATCTGGAAATAGCCAGATCCTAAATGTCAAGCAGCACTAAAGAATAGAGGAAATGTTTGAACATTTTGTCAAATTTAAAAGATTGTATCATTATTTCATTTTTTATTATTTCATTTAACTCATATCATACTCTTTCTGCTTTTTTCAGTTACAATGAACAGGGACTATAACTTTCGAAAATAATGCAAAGGCAAAAAAGGTAATAAAAAAATGTAGATTGTTCCACACACAATGCTTTCACATGGCATATGAACTACTTTTATGATGTATTTGTCAGCATTTTTGGAGCCCCAGTACTCATTTACATTCATTATAAAGAAAAAGATAGCCAGGATAATCTTAGATGCACCATGAGTTCCAAAGAAGAAAGCCATACACGTTTGTAATGAAATGTGGGTATGCAAATACCCATTTTTGTGTGAACTATCCATTTAAAAGAACATTAAATCAAGTGAACGCTCTGTTGGATCTTATTTGATCTGTTTTGCCCCGTCAGGCAAGTCCTTGTTAGTAAAAGGTGCATGCAGGTCCTGAACAACCCTCCACCTTGCACTTGAGAAAGTTTGATTGCTCTAAAAACAGCCTAATGCATTTCAGCCAGTCTCTCAGATTGCTGGTTGAGTGAACACATTTAGAATTAGTTCACAGAGGTCTGGCTTAATCTTGGAGAACAGCTTTTGACGGATGCTTGGAGTGTATGGGTAACGTGTATGGTTTCCTGTCCCTTGTGCAAGGGCCGGGGTGGAAACCGAACAGCTTGGCCCAGCAGAGGCTGGTACAGTGGCATTGTCTGGTGGTTGGCACCAGTCCTGCGCTGGGCAAACAAGGCACAAGGGCAAATGAAGGGGTGAGCAGTGTGACGGGAAGTGCTGAAGTTTCTCATGGCATTTGCATTTTCTAAAGAAACATCAGTTTCATTCTTGTATTATGAACTTTGGAACTTCACAACGAGGCTCATTATCACAAACAATCCCTCATGATTTTCCTGAGAAAACAGTTCTTTTTAATCCTGTTGGGAAAGTTATTTTAAATGGTTCATTTTAGAAAACTGTACTCAAGGGAGGCATCAAATGAGAGTTAAAAGAGAGGATTTACCTTTCACTGCTTTCACAAAGACTTGTTTCTCTTTGCTTGGGTCCTTCTCGTCAAGCAAGACTCCATGAAAAATGCGGCCAAAGGTCCCTGAGGATCAAAAAAAAAAAAAAAGTCATTAAGAAAACAGCTGACATTATGAAATCTCGGTATCTCAGTTAATAGAAATATACACAGACTGTCTCACATAATAAATGAATCAGTCTCAATGAATCTGTTTCAATGAACAGTGTTAGGGTTAGAGGACCGGATTATCATTTATATTTTTCAAATATCAATCATGAAAAGAACAAATTTCTATCTTGCTATATGTAATCCACTTCTAGTTTCAGTGCATATTTGGGATAAAACAACAAGCCAACTTTTGCATGGTGAAAAGCACAGCAGGTATGAACAGGTATCCTGGATGACCTCAGAGAATAGACATAGCATGTATATACCAGTAGGCGCAGGACAGTCTCTTACCTTTCCACTGCTGTTCGACATAGCTGCGGCTCCCATAAACTCAGATGACACTTGAGAATGTAATGGATCAGCGCATCTTACAGAGCAGTGGAACTCAGAGTAGGCTGACTTAGGGGTAGTGTTACTATTGATAGGGGCCAGCACCGCATTGTCTACTACTTTTCCCTCTTATCTGATAATTTTTTCCCTCTTGTGCTGCCATGCTTGTTATAACATGCCACTTTATCCCAAGTCAGCTTACTGATGTAGAAGTCTGCTTTAATTCCTGCTTGTGATTACTGTTGAGTTGTCCTCCATTTAAATAGGAACACAAATGAATGCAAGACCAATAATCATAGGCCAAAAATGTCAAAAGAGCTTTAGGGAAAATGGTCACAACATTTTGTGAAATAAAGGTATGCGAGGTGTGATACTGTGCATATATGGTACTCATGACCTTTAAAACCAGAATTATAATACTTGATGTGGATGAGCAGATTTGGTTTGACAAGAAGCAGCCAGTATACACTGAAACGCATTCAATATGGTTTATAAAGGTTAAATTGAGTAATTCAAATTTTCTAAAGTGGATTCATAGAAATGTCCTGGTAAATAACAAAAGTATTGTCCAACTGTTCCATGGATGGTGTGTTTCTTTGTTACAAATGCAGAACAAACAAATGCAATTGCATCTTAAAAAAAAAAAAAAAAATATAAACATTGCATTACACATTATGCAACCGGCTGGGTTTCCGTTACAGCTTTCAGTCGCTTTAAGGTAGTTTATGATAAACTGGTTAAGTGGGAGGAAAACTGCAGTTGAGACAGACATGGTCATTATGCTGGACTGGGGGATATTCTTGGTAGACATTTTTACTGATTGCTTAAGTTGTGTCAAGAAACTAAGCACAGAATGTCCTGAGATGTAACGTTTTAGAGACATGTTCTGTGCTCTGAATCAAATGATCATCTTAACCTGTTTAAATTTGTGGTCAATTAAAACATACACTCTGTTTTACAATAAAAAGGCAAAGTTTCCCAACTCGGTAATGGCATAGTCCTTACATCATTAGGCTCAAAACGTACTCTACGCAAGTATGTGAACAGTGACGCAAGATCAGTTTGATCTGCATTGCTGCGTTCTGAAAAGTTCACAAGTTTGTTAAAGTTAAACATCCCTAGCTCTCCTTGGAGCATTCATTACAGGAGTAGCAATGATGTTATTCAAATGTTTTCAATCAGTCAGTTGATCCAGTTCACAGAATGATCTGCAATAATTACAACTAGAGATCGTACTACGTTTTTACAGCTCATTGGAAATTAATTTTCTAAGTAATGTATTGTAATAAATGTGTTAAATTTGTTGGGTGACAACAAATGTGTTCAGGAGATCTGCATGTCCTTTGCACACTACTCCCTGTAATAAAACAAAACCCCTCAAATGGTTAAAAAAAACACACACACACACACACACACTAAAAATGCTGTTAGCATGCGTTTCATAATCTATTCTAGACTATAACAAAAATATGAATAATTCTGATGTCGTTCAAAATGGAGCAACTTTATTTTCTGGTTTGTTTGTTACTTTTTTATTTAACTTTTGAACTTTTTCTTTACTCTTCAACCTAACATACAACACCTAAACCTTTTAAAACTAATGATTAAATTTATGCAAAGCTGATAGAGTCCCTTGTCATTTATGTTCTCCATTTGAAAACTGGAATATCAAACTTAATTTGTCCTACTGTTCATATTGTTGTTGCTGCTTCTGTTATTGTTAATTCATTCTTGAAATAAACTTATGTGCAGTATATCATATAAATATGTTCTTTATATCAGTTACCAGACATATAAACACAAATAATCAGTAGCAGTAAAAAAAAAAAAAAAAAAACGGTGAACAACTTTTTTTTGTTCTTTTGCTTCACACAGAGCTATCGTATTATTTTAAAAAAAAACACAAAGGAAAAAAACTATTGAACCACACTTGCTTATTTTGTCATTTCAGAGCTTGACAGCCCTCATTTCTCATTTACCCTTATAATATGGAAAATGGCAGCAAGTATATTCTTCAAAAATTCCCTTTTTTTTGTTGCACAAATGAAAAGGTAATACGATTTGGGACAACAAAAGAGTAAACAGAACATTTTTCATTTTTGAGTAAAAGGAGCCACAAGGTTTTTGACCTTGGTATTACCACATAGCAATTGCATCAAATATTTAATAAGTAAAAGAACTTTGAAATTTGCACTTCAAATAAAGGCCATTCAAATAAAACATTAAGCTGGTCATTTAAAAAACACACACACACACAAAAGCAAATGTCCCTTCAAAAAAAAAAAAAAAATAATAATCTACATTCCAAAGTCCAATAAAATTTGGTGTTAATCAGATTAACCAGCTTTAGTTTGCCAAGTCAGCACTTAAAACACAGTTTCTTATAAATAATAAATCAGCTTCATCAAGCTTGTGGCCACACGTACATGATGAAAGTCTCACTAATGGAAAAAAGATGCTACAGAGGGGAATTACTGCCCTGAGATTTTGCAAGAACGCAAGTCAAATAAAGCGGGTTCTTGACGCAGAATTTTGTTTATGTTGTATAGCTTATGTGACTAATGACATTTGTGTCAACATCTTCTGTGCAAGCCTAAAGCTGTGCTGGCTCAAGGCCCACCAGAGCGCTTTTCTGTTTGGACTCCAATTAAGTGCTTGAGTGCAGATTTCCCGCTGGAGCACAGCTCTTGTGTGATCCAACAAAATTATTTTGCAGGGGGAAGTGTCTAACCTCAAGCTGAGTGGGCAAATGACGCTGACGCATTTGTTTGCCATGATGCAATTTCAGTTGAACTAGCCGTTCAAAAGAACCACCATTAGAAAGATATGTGTCAGTGGCACGGAGATAGACACGGCTACTAAGAATCGAGTCTTTCAAAAGCAGTATTAACTTGCTGTGGTTTCCATGTGTGTCTATGAGGCTTGTGGGATTAGATACCTTCATGTAAGACGTCTCGTAGTGTGACTCTCTCTCTGGAGATGGCGATGTCTTTGACCTTTGCCTTGGCCTCAAGGAGAGTGACACTTCTCAAGTCCCTCCGAATCTCATCAATCCGCAGCGAGGGCTAACCGCTGAAAATCAGACACACCAGAGCCACACACACACACAAAAATGCTGGATTAAAATAAGTGTTAATAATTCACATTAGAACTAATTAAAAGCCTGTCTAATAACAGACTAATCAAAACAAAGACGATTCATGGAATGAAAGAGGTTTGCAGTGTTATTTTGACAACTGGAAGTATTTAGACACTTCATCAATGAAGTAAAAACCCCAGCTTTGCCAAAGGCAAATACTGCAGCGTCACTCTTGCAGAACATGTTTTGGTGTTTAACTGATTTTATCTCACAGTTATACACAGTCAATTGTATTAGATGTTTAGAGAAAGCTGTGTTTTATTCTGTTCATTTAGCTGCAGTGTACTTAAAATACACAAGCCAAATACACAATAAAAAAAAAACAGTCAACAGGTCTGTAGTCACAAATACCATCATATAGGCTGTTTAAATTTGGTTGTTGTCTCATGCGATGTGTGGTTTTAGGCCTGAATAAGTTTCCCTATTTGATAATCCATACTTCACTGTGCCTTGTGGAAGGCATTATATTATTGTTTATATAAACTACGTTGATAACTGTAAGAGCTGCTATTTTGACACAATCGTATTGGATATAAGCACGTAAATTCTCTAATCAAAGGTGAACTAAATGATTATTAATACAAAACAAACAAAATGTAAATAGCCTTTTTCCACTAACAATACAACTAGCACAGTGTTTCTGATTGATTTAGGACTAAATGGTCTCTACTCATACAACTGTGTCATGATGCTGCCCCCAAGTGTTTATTATAGGGTCCTTAATGTGAAACTGCTACTTCCGATTCATTCTACACAGTCCTCATAATCGGTAAAATAAAATACAAATGTATCAACAGTTTTTATAAAAGTTAAGCAGTATAGTTTTTAAAACTCATCTTAATAAGACATGTTTCCTGAGCACCATATCTGCATTTTAGAATGAATTTTCTGGACACTATGAGTATGGCTGCTAAAAAAAAAAATATTGCCATCACAGAAAAAGATTACATCTTTTAAAAATACATTAAAAGAAAAACATTTATTTTAAATTGTAATAATATTTCACACTATTACTATTTTACTGTATTTTTTATCAAATAAAATGCAGACTTGGTGAGAATAAGAGACTTCTTTAAAAAACATCCAAACTTGTTGTAATCTTTTGTAATGATACATTTTTCTACGTTAGTGTAGGCAAAAGTGAAGTGAAGTGACGTGTGGCCAAGTATGGTGACCCATACTCGGAATTAGTGCTCTGCATTTACCCATCCAAAGTGCACACACACAGCAGTGAAAACACACAAACCGTGAACACACACCGATCCCCCGGGCAGTGTGCAGCCTTTATTCTTCTGCGCAGTTTGGGTTTAGGTGCCTTTCTCAAGGGCACCTCAGTCGTGGTATTTAAGGTGTGAGAGAGCGCTGTATATTCACTCCCCCACACCTACAATCCCTGCCGGTACTGAGACTCGAACCCACAACCTTTGGGTTATGATTCCGACTCTCTAACCATTAGGCCACAACATTTTATTTTGTCTTTTTTTTCCAGACTAGGGTATCAACTGTTTGGTTACCCACATTCTTCAACTCATACAGGTTTGGAACAACATGAGGGTGAGTAAATGATGATAGAATTTTCATTTTTTTGGAAACGCATGGGTGTACCATGGCTACTGATTTACCTTCCTTGTCATGCAAACGGAACACGTCTTTGTGCTGTGCAATCACTTGAAACAGTGTACACCAATGAACCAGCGCATGAAGACCCAAAAAAACAAAAATGGTGATGGTGAAGAAGAACCAGTTAAAGGTAGAAGGTTAATGAACACGATTAAGTCATGATTCCCGGTTGCTCTCTCTATCTGCTACACAGCAGCAGAACTTACTTTTGGTTTCATGCGAGGGGGCACCAGGGTGAGGGAAGGAGGCGCCTGCAAGATGGAGCATGGGTGCAGAGCCAGTATGAGCATCTGATAGAAGGAAGAGGTGGAGGGAGGGAGGAGGAGTGAGAGAGAAAAAAAGAAAGATGGAGAGAGGTATATGAAGGATGAATAATCATAGCAGGCAGATGGTGCCTGAGCTATTCCACACACAAGAAGAGTGAGACAAGAAAACACATGGTATAAGCATGAAACAGTCTAGTGCACCAAGCATGTAAGACCACTAGGAGGCACTACACACCATGTAAGTACACAGCCTAGGCAAAATGGAGCGGACATCTCCAAGATCAACTATCCACACTGGTTTATGAAAATAACTTGCAACTTTACAACATGATTGTCTCTGATGGACAGTATTTGCTAAGGCTGGCCTTAAATATTGCGCAAATCTGTTAACACCAAGATTACTAAACATTTTAAAGTACTTAGCTGCAAAAATTGCTTACTATTGAGTATGTTCCGCATCTGATGAAGAAGTTACTTCTAGACCATTCTATATGCAGGGATGTATGTATGAAAACAATTCAGATATATAACATTAGTAATGTTGGAATTGTTATGTTACCGACATCAGCTACTTTGCCGTTTCCTGCCATTTGCTAATATAGCAACTTCTGTCCTGGGGCATAATTTTGCTTACCTTTTTTTAACAATGCTGTGCATTTTACTAATTTGACATTGCTTTTCTCATACTGTACAGGAGGGAAGTAGTCATTTTCAGATGTAGGGAGTGACACCAGTTGCTTAAAATGAAAATACATTTCTTGGCTGAGTCAAGTGATGTTTGCTCTAAATAAAAATAAAAAAAGGTCTTGTACCATTTGACATTTCCATATCTAATTAAAAGCCACAGAGACATTTATTTCGTGACTTAACGGTCTAAATATTTTCTGGGGCCACTGTGAATATAAGACCCACGGAATCACCTGGTAAACTTCAACTAATTGGAAGTTGAAGGGAGGTTAACTTCCTGTAGATTTGGTCTTATTTGCGTCCTAAGTTGGAAAAGAAGTGGAGGTGGTCAGCTTCTCGTGGTGGAAAAAAAGGGAAAAAAAGACAACAACCTAAGTGTGAAGAAACGGCTCTAAGATGGCACTAGCGAATGACAGTGAAGGATTGAGCAAATACCACGAGACCAACATATGACTTTTGTACTATTGTGAGGGGACCTGACAATTTCATAGTACGCATACACAAGAAACATTTGTACTTATTGCGATCACACAAAAACAATTAATGCTGGTTAAATAACCTTAAGGACAAAAATGTGGAGGGGGAATGTGTTTGTCTGTTTATTCCAACCTTCTGATTCCAGTTTAGCTAATTTAATAATTTGTTTCCAATTTTCTCATTTATAAAGGAATGCACATTTGGTGTATACACGACAAGACAAAAAGCAGCCAGAGGTGTGAAATTTAGAACAATTTAACAAGCTGGTGTCTTAGCCATGGGGAGCAAAGCATCCTGGTGATGTTTATCTGCTCTTTGAGCTACTTCTCCTGGTGGAGAGACAGGTTTCTGACTGGTTTCTGGTTTCATTTTAAACATGGAAGAGGAGTGCAGATGGTTATGGCAGATGGTTGAGATGTTTGAGAGAGTCGCTGATCTGAGGTCAGGGGTGAGAGACATGGTCTGGTCGTAGTCTTACTGGTGACAGGTGTAGCGTTGTTGGGGGTGTCTGCCCTCAGGTACTGGGTGGTCTGGGTAGACGGCTGAGACAGACCCTGAGAGCTTCCACTGTCGCTGACGCTAAAAGATTTAGAGAGAAGAAATTAATTAATTTAGGAATTGAAATGCACCAATTTGAAAGGTACTTTGGCTTATATCACGACTTACTATAATAACCTCAAATCTGTTTACTAAAAAAGACCAGTCCTTCATTTTTAAATGCTTTCACAGCCTCTTTTATGATGAAATCATGTTTTTTTTCAGAAGGTGTAGGGTTTTACCTGGCCCTGAACCCCAGTGCATTTAAAAACTAAGTGCTGTGTAATTGTCCTAATTAAAGCCATTAGACTCCAACTCCAAAGGTTAAACACTGAGGCCTCTGAAGAAAGACCTAAAATGTTGCAGGTTTAACCTGTCTCCTGAAACTCAATGAACCTAATCATGATCTAATGCCATCGACTCATCATCATCATTATTAAACAGTTCTGGTTTCTTCTGGCCTACTTAGGCTGTGGAGCAAAAACAATCTACCGGTAGAAAATGAAGTCTGAGCACATTCTTGTTCTGAGGTTGATATGTTTTAGAAGATAAACAAAGCTCTGTGTCTCTTCTTGTAAAGAGAAGCAGATAAAATCTAATCTACCAACCTTTTATAATGCGTATTAAAAAATGACATCTAACGCAAATTGGGATACTGGATGCCCAATTTAATTTCAGAAAAAACACAGTGAAACTACCCTGCTCTGGTATGAAATTAGTAGGACATGAGATTTTTTTCCCCGTCTTCTTCTGACAACCCACAATGAATAGAAAAAATTTTATAAAAAAGACACACACAGACACACACACAGACACACGCACATGCACACGCACACACACACACACACAGAAAGCAAATGACCAGAACCACTATAAAAATTATAATTATAATTATATTATATATTTGCTCTATACAACTGAGAACTACTGAGTAGTACTGAGACCACTACTGTTTTGGTGCAGTTAAACTAACTAAACAATAAAACACAGAAGTGCATGCATACACGCACCTGTCATCCATTTCCACTCTCTTCATGCTATGAAGGTGTAACACAGCGAGGATGATGGCTACCAGGAAGATGACGATGCAGCACACACACACGCTGATGTAGAAAACTCGTGTGGATGTGGTGGGAGCATTTGAACTGCTCGCTAAGACCAAAAGAGGGGAGTGTGTTTACAAGAGCTGAGTGAAGACTATCTCACTGTAGAACCACATTCACTAAAAAGGCCAAATAATAAATCGGAAATACTCACGGTCTATTCTCTGTATGGTTGTGTTTGGGAATGGCAGAGTTTTGGGGGGCTCTGGTTGCTCAATTCCTGTAAAGTAAGTCAATGAGGTGAAGGATCAGCAAAGTGTAAGGCATATACCAGTTTACTGGTGACAGCAAAACCCTTTAATTCTCATTATATCTCTTTATTGTATTCCAACAAAAAGAGACTATAAGGCATAATTAAGGGCTGATTCTGATACAAATCAAAGACAATACAAAGGCAATAAAAGCAACTCTCGTTTATACTTCACTTTAATTACTTTCTTTGATTATGATATTGAGAACAATATTTTCCTTTAAGCAAAATATTACTTTTTTCTTTTGATTTTGGGCTGAAACGTGACATTGTCTTGATGGGCCTCATGAGATTCATCTAAACACATGAACTGGTTAATTGTGGTCTCATTTATGTTTGGTTTGTAAATTGCTGCCAGGGCAGTAAAATCTCACTCCTTCCACACAAAGTGTAAGACACACAATATCTTCTTGACACCCGGGGGGGGGGGGGGGGGGGGGGGCATACACTACACTCGCTGAACCAGTATTCCACAAGGGAGAGAAAATTGGGGCATACACAAACTCTTTTTCTTCTCCGGCAGTTAATTTGGCTCATGTGCTTCAAATAAGCAGAGAATAAATTCACTGGCTATTTCCATTGGGGACGCATATGACAGAAAGCCTGTGTTATTATTATCTTTGCAGTCTGTGGCAATGTGAAACTTGACACACAATCTGCCAAACACACAAAACTCACAGCATATTTACAGAAAAAAAAAGAGTGAAAAAACACAAACTACGATCTAGATCTTCAGAAACAAAGATGGATTGGAGGAAATAAGGTAAAACTGTATGAAAAGATCTTACTTCTGTAACACATTTTCCTGCGTTTGAAGTTGAGCACTGTGAAGTTGTTGACTGGTGTAGTCAGGTTCAACTGCACCGTTAGCACAGCCTCTCCATCAGCCTTTCCAGAGCAGAAAAGGTCTACTCTGAACACTGAAGTGACACACAGAAAGCATACTTACTGGAAGACCAAATTTGATTTTATTTAATATTCAAGTTGTAAACACTAGAATGCAGGGCCTCATTTTGAACTTTTTGAAAGGTACGGGCTGCTTTTACTTTTCTGCTGGCACATTAGCATTTGCCCGATTCCTACTAAACTACATGAGAAGACCAATTAAAGACCTGTTCGCACCAATACGAATGTTCGACACGAAGATTTGGTCAATTTTTCACACTGTTCAGACAATGTGAACAAACATCAAACAGGTTGCACACAAACGCAAAAAAACTCTCTGACAGTAAGTGGTGCAAACAGTATTGACAGTATGTTTTCTAAGAGCCACTTAGATTTAGTTTTCACTATGGTGTTTATCAGGCAACACCAAATACAAGAGTACTGAGACAAGAGAGCCAGTACAGGATTCTTCCTCTGCTATTCACTGTCGCTTAGCAAAATCATCTGTTTGGAAGCGCCACCAAGTCACCAATAGTTTTATGTAACTGCAGCGGCTCTGGGCATGTGAACAAAAGCATGCATCGTATAGGCTGGTCTTTATTCACAGTGCAATGGAGAAGAGATTTTCACACCTCTCTGTGAAAAAAAAATTCAGTTGCATTGACGCCATGTGAATGTTAATGCTGCATTAACTGCCGTTCATTCAAATTAAAATGCTTATCACACCGAATTTGTCTTGGTGTGCACAGGCCTTACAGGAATTAAGAGTAGATAAAACCTTTAAAAAAAAAAAAGCTGTGGGTTCTTAAGTTGTGATATATAAACTTTTTATAAATAAATGCCTGACAAGAGTAATTTTACCAATAGAACAGGTCATTTTTAATGCAAGGACCTTTAAACATACAAAGATAGAGTCAGAATATTTTCACTTGAATATACAACATGTGACAGGAAGAAAAAAAAGAGAGAAATATTTCACTCACCTGAACGAGTGCGTGGGACCTCCCCCTGAGCCTCACCTGAACGAGTGCGTGGGACCTCCCCCTGAGCAGAGATGTTGCTCTGAGGTTGATCCATGGCTGAAGTGTTTTCCACTTGAAACTCTAACCTGTAATCCACCTAAACAGAAGACAAGGATTGTGGAAAGTATATAGTTATAATGGACAAAGCGATTACAAAAGTTTGGGATTGGTATGGTTTTTTATTTGGTTTTGAAAAAAGTCTATTTCACTCATCAAGGCTGGATTATTTGATCAATAATGCAGTAACAACAGAAATATTACAATTTAAAAGTTGATTTCCATTTTTTATTTTCTTTAAATGTAATCCATGTGATGGCATGTCATTACTTTGGTCTTTAGTGCCTCATGATCCTACTAATTAGGGTTGGGAACCGATAACTGTTCTGTTTTTTTAAAAGAACTGGAACCGTGAGCAATTACTAAGTTTCGGTTCTGAAAACGGTTCTGGTGCGACACGTGACCAAGCGCTGTGAGCAGCCTTGCGCCGGCGTTTCCCGTAAAGGATGTCACAAACCAAATAACAGAAACGCCGCCCTGCCTCTTTAATTACTGAGCACAATGTTTCCCATGACGCGCACTCCACAGACTCTTTAACTGCCGAACACATCGTTTTCCACAACTGTATGCGCACTCGCATCTTTGATAACTGTGCACGTTGTTTTCTCTCACTGTACACGTACCGGCAGCACGCAGCTCCTGCCGCCACTAAATTACATGATATTTTTCCCATATTGTCATTAATATACATACTGACTTCAACTTGGACCACTAAATAAATATACTGCTATTGTTATGCAAGTATGAGGGTTAGATTATTTAGTGTACAATGTCATTTCAAGAGTGATAAAGTGATAGAAAATATTTTCATGCATTTTAAATGTTAAAAATGTGGAAGCCACTCATTGCATCACACCATCTCCTGAATGCATTATTATTTGTAAAATAGGGGCTTTATGCAGTGTGTGTATACATGTATAATGTACGTTATAAGTATAATATTTAATTAATTTAGGGAAATGAACAAGTGTCTTAGCCCTCAAGGGACTGTTTGGCCAAACAGCTTATTCCTGCTTGAAAAGCAAAATGTTATTGATAGTGTAAAAAACATCAACTTTGAAGCACATGCATTACTCAACATTACTACTTACTACCTTCCAGCAACACGACATTCAGTTAAGAAAATAATAATAGTTCATTTAAATGGAACCAAAATCGGAACCGGAAAATTTCTAACAATACCCAACCCTACTACTAATACATCATTCTGCTGATTAGGTGCTTAACCCCTTTGCTGTCACCCCCCATTTTCGGCATGGAGACACAAATGACATACCCAAAATAAAAAGGTTGCTGCTCATGAGTCTTTCTGACTAGATACATAATCAACATATGTTCACAAAGCTGACACTTCAAAGTTTACTACTCAAGAATCTGAATTACTCAGACTGTTATGATAATAGAGATATATAAGCTCAAACATAAAACAAAAATAAAAAAAAATATTAAAAAAACTTTTTTAAATGTATAAAAAATATGTTGCTGTGGTAAAATGGTGTAGAAACAATGAGCTAAAGACACACGGTTACTCATGCTTCATTTACTTTTAAGGTGGACATATGAAAAGCTGACTTCAGGTTTTAAGTGCTATAATCAGGTCCCAGGATCTACCAACCAAGGAAAAAGTGAAAACAGATTAACTCAGTCAATTGTTTGGGAAGCCTGTCTTCGCAAAGTGTATGAGAATACCGAGGTGTCTGATTTTGATCCATAGGTGACGTTGCTAGGATTCATTATAACATTACCACCCCTTAATCTGTAAGTTTACACCCACGGCGACGTTGTTGTGTTTTCCCAAGCGACAATGGTGTACTAGTTCTAATGCCATGGCGAAAGTTTGTAACTCTTGTTTGTTAAATTGAGGAAAGGACCCGGAAAAAACAGCGTGTTCGGCTTCCACTCAAAATAGGCATTTTCAACTGATATATAAAGATCGGTGGAGTATTTTGAAGCGAAATTTCACGGACCCATTCTGGGGACACCAGAGAACTGAATATTACTACTTGTAACAAACGGGGCATAAAATTATGTCTACTTAAAACACAAAATTTCAGGACATAATCTCTAAAACTTTTTTCTAAGACCATGACAGGTGTGTTTTTAGAGAAGGCTAACAAAAGGCTAATAAAATTGATTTATGGCCCTCTGTAAGCTCTCCTGCATGCTGTCGCCTCATGTCTGGCCAGGTATGAGACATTATCCTCATTATTCCTTTATCATTCTTCTTTTGTTTTATTCAGCCATTAGTAACCTTTATTTTGGCATTACAAGGTTTTCCAAGCAACATTGCTTCATTGATTGACAGGCGACAGACTAATCAGGTCTCTCTCTGTCACAGCGTGAGCACGGAAGAGTAAACACACCGAGACAGCCCAGTTATCATCAGATCGCGTAAATCAGTGGAAAATGAATAGAAATGATTATTCTGTCTGAAGAAATATGAAGTAAACATGAGTAAATATATCTATATATCTCTATGTATATGCATATTTGCACTATAAGCCCTTATTATCGCTGTTCAGTGAAGCTATGTGAACAAATAAACCGCTGCAGACGTGACTGAATATGAATGCGTGGTGAATTCCTATTCCAAATATGACACATACGGATTTATTATGTTGCACTCCTGACATAAATTACTGTCACTGCAACAATGTTTTATCAAAACAGTGGTCAAATATAGAAGCTAGAGTCTTTAATCTTTCTACTGATGCACAGTTTGTCCAGATCAAGTAAGAGTGTGATGTTTTAACGTGCTGTTAAAGTGAAACAACAATAATCTGGGGCCGTCGCTGATCTTTGACAGTTAAGGGATTAAGAAATATTTATTATAATTATCACAGTTGAAAACGGTTGTGCTGCTTAATATTTTTGTGGAAACCTTTAATTTTTTTTGGATTCTTTGACGAACAAAAGGTAAACAAAAACAAATGTACTGACACCAAACTTTTGAATGGTAGTTTACATAGGATACATGAACAGGGCCAACCTTGCTGCTGGAGTGCCATGTGAAATGCAGGCTGTTAGTGTCACTGGGGACAGGCAGGATGAAAGAAAGGGCATAATGATTTATCACATCATCCCTCACATAGTACAACTCAGCATCAAGACCTGTAGAGAGAGAGAGAGAGAGAGAGAGAGAGAGAGTGTGTGAGAGAGAGAGAGAGAGAGAGATGATGCCCGAGAGATACGCCGAGAGAGAGAGAGAGAGAGAATAATTAAAATGATATAACTGATAAGGACGACAGAATTTAAACTGTTAAACATTTACGTTCACACAACCACCCTGCCTCATGAGAGGAGTAAAATATAGTTTCATAATGCCAGACTCCATATCTGCTCTCATATGAACTCTATATTTCACCATCAAAACATCCTATGTGCTCATTTAGGCTTAATGTATTCCACAGTGCCTGGAAGTATATGGTACAAGAGGAAACCAAGGCAACAATACATAAAATACATTCTTTCAGTGTGGTGAACAACCACTGTCTGACATAGTTCCACTTCCTTGCAGGATAAAGCAAGATCTGGATCCATTATGTCAGAGAGCAGGTATGACAGCCACTGAAATATAATTACAATTTCCGATCAGGAGGATATGACTTATAACAGGCTGAAGTGTTCATGCTGATATTCTAGAATGTTTCACATAAAGCTGATGGGACCTATGAAACTAACAAGACTGCTGCCCAAGTTTTGACCACAGTTCATTCCTCTCTCTCTAGCCTGTCCATTTAGAACCACATGGAATGCTTTTCATCCTTTATACCAAGAACAATATCCTCAGTTGCCACCTCCTCCATACAGTGAAGGAAAAACGTTCAAGTGTAGTATGTTTATGTTTAAGGACTTCACCCCTCAAAGCAAAACATCTCTGCTCTCCCCTCCCTGGCCTCCATTTTCTAACGACGCTGTAATCTAAACAGTGTTTCCTTCCCGGCTACATTCCTGAGAGAGACTCGACCTGAAAAGCCTTTCTCCCAGTCAGCACAGCACACCTGCGATCCCAGTTCTACTGCAACCAGCCCTCAATGAACAGCTGGAGAGTGGCAGTGATGATGAACACGAGACTGAAATCTATAGTGGAGGCGTGTTTCCCACACGAATGAGACGCAGTGAAGTGTGAAGTTGATTGACAGCTGGAATCTTCTGCCATGCCTTGGGGCAAACCTTATCATGACTGAAAGGCCCCGTTGAGGGTGACTGGAGCCCATCAGTCTGTCATGGGGTCTGCTCAAACATAAGGGGGATGGGAGTACACATACCCTTTCTAAAACATACCTATCAAACAACAGTAGATGATTATTATTATCTTTTTTTTTTTGCTAAAATTTTTGATGTTTTAGATGTACACCCTTAGAGACAACATGAAATCAATATACACTACTGCTCAAAAAGTATTTTGCTCACTAAGGTGCAAATTAATAACAAATACAGGGGGGGGGGGGGGGGGGGGGGAAACAACAGTACTACTGTGAAAAAACTACAATTCCAAATATTGTTTTCTAGATTAATATCTAATATTCCACAGCCATGACAACTGTATCAGTGTCACATTATCCTTCAGAAATCATTCTAATATGCACAGAATAATTTCTTATTATCAATGATAAAAACATCTGTGCCAGGGCTTGTCGCGGGATTGTAGGGATCGTGCATAATTCTACTCATTCCTGCAGTTTCCACGCCTGAAAACGTGGGAAATTCCCACAAATATTTCAGAGTGAAAGACACTCGGGACAGATGACAGAACATATCATTTGCACATGCTTTTGAGTCTTACATTTTGAAACTTTCAAGTGCTCAATTCAGTACTTGCGCGCTCTCTGTGAGACCCATTTCTGTGAGCTCACACCCAAGGCGCGCGATTATAAAGCCGATTAAGAGTCTGAACTAGACGCTGCAGAAAACAGCTTTTAGAATATGTAAATATGTGCTGTGCACTTTCCTCTGAATAATGAAATAAACACAAAAAAACCAGTATTAAATATGAAAAAAAGGGTCAGTGTTGCTTTCAGTTAGAATTACAACTTGATTATGTGTTATTAAGCAGCTCTTCAGTGCGGAGCTAGCTAATGATAAAATCTTTTTATTAGTGAATGCAAAAAAAAAATAATCATATTACATTAAAGTGATTAAAGATTAAAGCTTAATCTAGCTCAGAATTGTTTTGATCATTATAACAATGTAAGGTGTTTTAAGAGAGCAAATGTTTTGAATAAAAAAAAAAAAAAATTACCCAAAAATAAAATCTTATCCCTTACCTTTATTTTGTTCCATATCCGTACGACTTACAAAAGGAGATGTCAGGCAGAATAATGTCATTCAGTGACTTTTTCATATGGTTAACTAAACGGTGAATGAGAGTTTATCTGTCTGTCATCTCATTTTGTGCCAAATATATTTATTTGTATTGTAAAAAATAATTGTATAACAATTGTAATTGTACAATAGTAATATAATTGTTTGACATTTTCAAAAGCTGAAGTTTGTATCTTGTCTTATTATTAGTTAGAATATGCGTAACTCAATATTTTAACTAATTGTAAAAGCTGAATAATAGAACAAAGCCTACTGATTAATCTAGTGTTGTCAAAAGACCAGGGTACTTCGGTACCAAGTTGGTACTAAAAAAATGAAAACGTTACGCTACCAGGTTTTTTTAAGTACCGGTGGAACCGAGTACCCAGTCAACCCAGTTCTTGATGCACTATCCGAAAGGTGCACAGATGCGCTCTCTTCACAAAAGCACTGAGACGTGGCGACATCAAAAAGAGGAAACACACCAAACTAACAAAACACAAAACACCCAGATCAAATGAAAGAGTTCAAGCAGGTAAGTTTCATTTTAATTTTTAATATTTAGATCAGTGTTTCTCACACATTGATTTTGTGGCGGCCTGCCACAATATCAAAACTGAACGCCACAAATAGATTTTCCAAAAGGCTTTGACTTCGTTGAATAAACATGAGCACTGCACGTTTCAAAGTCGTGGCCTAATGGTTAGAGAGTCGGATTGTAACCCAAAGGTTGTGGGTTCGAGTATCGTACCGGCAGGAGGGAGGTGGGGGGAGTGAATGTACAGCGCTTCTCCCACCTTCAATACCACGACTGAATTGCCCTTGAGCAAGGCACCGAACCCCAAACTGCTCCATGGGCGCCGCAGCAAAAATGGCTGCCCACTGCATAGGGTGTGTGTTCACGGTTTGTGTGGTTTGGGTTTTCACACTTTGTTTGCTGTGTGTGTGCACTTTGGATGGGAAAATGCAGAGCACTAATTCTGAGTAGGGGTCACCATACTTGGCCACATGTCACATCACTCACTCAAGCACAAACCCGGTGCGGGTGTTTTTTTATCACTGTATTTCTGAAGGAAACGACTGTCTTCAGAAAATAATGCATGTCATTTTCATTTCATCTTGCACGTGATATCTGATAAAGCAGCGTTTGTGAGCGGAGCGCTGCTTTGTGTACAGCCGTTACGGGGAAAACCTTGCTCTCTACCACTCCAACAGCGCCTCCTGCTGGCTGAGAATGAATTTGCATATATATATGCCCCCACAAATAGAGTGCAAGTCTGGGGGAAACACCGCTTCTGTTATGAATATTATTCAATATTTCAATTTGAATGTCGGATTGCAATGAACGCTGTTATTAGAGTAGTTAATCGTTAGCATAAGTGCGGCTAACGCTAATATAATGAACATTAGAATGAAGTTTCTTTATTAACTATTTAATGCTCCTATAACTTTTATTAGGGTAAAAAAAAAAGGAGGACATGATGATATTTACTATTTTTAAATGAATTGTGAATCTAAAATATGCGTGTTAAAGAATGTCCAAATGGTTAACATTGTGTCATATCAGTCAGAAATGCAGTTCTGGGCTTTTTTTTTTTTTTTTAGCTAACTTAGTTGTTATTCTTGGCTTTCAAAAGCCCTTTAAAATTAAATATGTACACAATTTGGATTAAATGAAAGTATAGTCAAATTTTTTTAATTAGCATGTTTTTGTGTTTTGATTTGGTTCCGAAATTGGTACAGAGAACCGTGGATTTTCACTGGTATTGGTACCGAATACTGAAATTTTGGTACTGTGACGACACTAGATTAATCTGTAAAATAATCAATGATCAGTCAATTAATTGTTGTAATAATAGTTAGATTAATCGATTATCAAAATCGTTTGTTGCCGTCCTAGTTCCTTATGAACTCGAAGTCAATCGAAAGAGGGAAAAACATAGATAGCTAAGATAAATAATTTCAAAGATAATAATTTCATGTCCCCTTCAGTAAAGCCTTTAAGCTCCACAAATATCATCCTTTCTTGCCAAAACGGAGATATTCAGCACCAGCTAGCAGCATTAAAGGATAGTTTGAGTTAACAGAAATCAGCCCGCCAGTGATATGAGGCTGCCCACCTATGGAGCAAACAGGCTGTGTGGCCCCCAAAACAGACACAATCAAGATGCAGGAGTCCTCAAAGTTCAGACAGATGTCTCGACTAACATAATCCTCTGAGCACAAAGGAAAAGAAAATTAGCTAGCTGTGAGAGACTACCGAGGCATGACTTATACTACAGATGTACCCACAGACTTGAGACTAATTACCGTTCCCGTGTCTTGTGACCTGTCTGAACCTACTTTTGTCCACATTGCTTTGATACCCTTAAAAAAGTCAAATAAAAAAACACAAACAATCTACAGACCCAACATGTGAGGCGAGAGACCACAGAAAGAACAGACCAACTAAACTGGGCTCACTGTAGCTTTTTCTGGCCATGAATCTTCTAGTCACTTAGAAAAGAAGAGGACATCTGACTGACATAAAGCAACCAAGCACAGTCACTTTGCCATTTAATCTGAAATTTAAAAAATAATAATAATAATAAAACTAATAAAATAATACTTGGGGAAAAAAACAACAACATGGCCATAACCAGGGTTTGAAAATTAGTGAGGTCTCGAGTGGGGTCTTAAGAATTGTGCTATAATAACCCCTACAAATACAACTCATTATACAAACCACTCATATAAACTTTAAAAGAGACCCATATATAAAATTATATTAAATATTTTAAATTAGATCGTATTTAGCGTATTCAAATTTGTTAATACTATAGGTTGGCATTGATAATTGTATTATTTGTTTATTATTTATGCAACAATACTTATTAATGTAAAGGTAATAATAAACGGGGCAACTTTTTAAAAAATGTTGCTTGGGAACTTTCTCACTGAGAATGGCCAACAAATCTGGATACTTTAGATCGGCCGTGGGCCCTGTGTCTCACCTGGCTGCCCGTTGACGGAAAAATTGCCCAGCAATATTGCTCAAAAAGTTGCCCCATGTATCATCAGCCTAATAGTGTTTCATTAGTAAGCATTGCTATATGATAAGAACTTTGTCTAGTGCTCTTATGAATGTTTTCAGCATGACTTTGTGAAAGGTTAGCTACTAAAACTGAATGAAATAGCATAGCCTTCTTCATGGCCAGTGTCTGCGTATTTGCCATATTTCATTCTGTAACCTACAGATCTCTGTGCTAGTGTTATTATGCTACTGGTTTTGATAGCATTGATACTGTTTCTTACAGATAACATCATGATGATCATTGCGTTTGTCTTACTGAATGTAGTATCCTGTCAGCAATAACATGCCCGTGCTCTCTATGGGCTTTTTTTGATTATTGCCAGTTTAAGTGCCGCAGATGCAGTGTTGCCAGGTATTGCTATAAAAACCGAAAAAAGCACCAAAAACAAAATAATTTTCTAATCCCTCAACTGCAACTTCCTACTTTATTTAACTTGCTAAAGTGACATTAAGTGTGTGGGTCCAAAGATGCTTATAATAACTAGATCTGGCAAAACGAGGGAGGCTGGGTCCGTGTTCTCACTCCAAACTCCCTCTCAAGCCCCATTCACATGAATTCCCCGCCATTAATGTTCACAACTAGGACATTGTACAACCTAGACAAACTGTCTAAATTGGATTATTCATGCAGACACTCACAGGAAGAGTTTTAAAGTGCTAATTAGTCAGAAAACTTTCAGTTTTATTTTTGAATATGAAAAATTGACTGAGGTCCGGACCTCGGTGACCTCAGGTTCGGACCGTGCACAAAAGCCAGGTTTTTTTTTTTTATTTTTTTTATAAATCTGGTCCCCTTACTTTCAAGAAGTTGCATAGAACCAACCAGATTAGAACTGGCAGTTTCCAACTTTGGCCATTTTTGTATACAATATACATCAAATGGTCAGTGAACAGACTGTGAATGTGAAGGCTGAGATTAAGTGAGCAGAGGCAGGAAAAGTTGAAAGTTGTAATGAAAGAATGGATAGAAGAGACATTTCTTAATTGAAATTCCTTCTTTTCTCAATCTCTGACACTAAAATGATGATATACTGAGAAGGGAATTTGCGGGAGGAACAAGCCTCAGCTCAGTCATAGACTGAGGCCACAAAACAGTGGATGAAGAGGGTGTTGAAGTTCATGGGTCAAGTGTGCTCAACCCTCTGACCAGAAGTTTCAAAAAGAAAGCAGGAGGTTGTTCGAAAACAGTTTCCTGTGTGGCATAAAGTGCTCCCACCCTTGAAGAAGTGGTCCATTACAGGATGATTAGGAGAATGAGTTTATTATAGCATATGTGCAGCCTGTGTTTTCAAGCTTGTTTATTTGTGACTCTGAGGGGGACCCTTTTTAACCTCTTTTCTTTATGCTCAAGTAACAAGTTTATTTCAAAAGAGCTGTGGTTAACCGTACATCTTGGAAAAAAAAGTGGTTTCCGCTTGCTGCAAAACGAAATCTTTGCATCCCCCTCACACCAGTGCTCTGTAATGTCTTTTTATGTAGCTTCAAAACCCCTTTCAAGGTTTAATTGCTTCCACTCTGAAAAAGCAGAGACCAGGGAGAAAACATGTCCACGGGGCGAGACTTCGATACAACATTATGTCGGTGGATCTTGCTCAAAGAGCTTGCCAAATATCCAGCTTTGTTTGAGAGTCATCTTCAAGCTTGCCAGTGAAAAAAAAAAAAGCTGACCCCATAAAAGACATGGCAGAACTGGAAGTGCAAAGAGAACAAGAAATTAAATTCTTATATAAATCAGAGTAATGCGTCAATAACTCCTAGATAAAAATACCACTCTATGGTGGTTTAAAAATCATCAAAATGTACTACTTACGATTGAATTACTTCAAAACAATAAGAATTTATGGTTTATTAAACGTGGTCTAGGACAACAATACTTTTCTGTTTGGAACACTCAACACAGTATAAAATTGAAGTTACAGAAAATACATGAATGAAATGAAAATACATGAATGATTTACATTCATGTCATTTCCCGGCCACAGTCAAAGGTATACCTGCGGTTTTGAATTTCTTGGCCTCTGGAGATCACATTTCTGTCTTCAGAAAGGTACAACAAAAAAGTGAGAGCCAGGAGAAGAGGTAAGCACAGGTAGAACAAAGAGGCTCCTGTAATCAGAGACTGATTTATCCTCAATCTATCAGTGCACAGGACATAACAGCAGCCAAGCTCAGAGAGTGAGCGGGATTGAGGAGAGAGCGGCTCTGTTATGTATTGATCAAGTTCTAGCATAACAAACCAAGTAAGAACTCGACACACAGATAAAGCCATCAGTTTACAAGCAGACTTGAAGTATGTTAAGTATTTCAAAAGCTTGATTTCAGAATCTTAATTTCAGATTTCAAACCCTAAAGAGCTATATCTAACTGACATGGGCTGGTATGAAATTTTTACGGTATGATAACCTTAAGCAAAAATATCAGTTTCACGGTATTGCGATTACGGATCTGAAATGACTTATTCTTAAATATCCCCCCACCCCCACTCACACCCACCCATTGAACACAATTTATTTTATTTTAAGTAACGTAAAGAATATTTGGAACTTTTTAAATATTTATTTTAGTTTTTTTAAAGGGGTCATATGATGCAATTAAAAAAATTTTCCTTTAAACTATTTTGTTTACTTGGTGAAATGTGCTTTATTCGGTTTTAAGGTTACAAAAAACATTATTGTTTCTCCTCTATGCCCCGCCTTTCTGAAACGCGTAGATTTTTACAAAGCTCATCGGTCTGAAAAGCGAGGTGTGCTCTGATTGGCCAGCTATCCAGTGCGTTGTGATTGGCCAAATACCTCAAGCGTGTGACAGAAATGTTATGCCCCTTAATATACTGTGATGCCTTGTCCCGGCCGGAGCGACGAGACAAAAACATTAAAACCCATTACAAACAAGGCATGTCTTGCATCCAGTGGGGACATAATTACGGTTATAATGACTTTTACTGTCTTTTTACGCGTTGCATTGCACCGCGAGGCGTAAACATAAAACCATGTCTGCATTTGTGATCGGAGAAATGGAAAACAACAAGCGCTACTCTACACTGCAAAAACTTGCGTTTGACATCGTTCAGTTGCAAATTCTTTAAATATAAAAAATTTACGCACAGTCTGTGAGTCAGAACAGGCGCATTTAGTCTAACTTAACAGGCTCAGGAAACAGCTCATCCATAAAAGGAGATGACACATCGTGAAATTTGGGTTTGAAACGTCTGAACAGTGTGTAAATACAACTAATCTTACACGGGCGGGCTTGCGGCAACCCCATGTGACAACCCCGGGCTGGACTCCGCTTCGTCCACGGTGAAAGCCGATCTGGCGATCCACAGCGCGAAGTTGATGTATTTCCTCAGCGACCAGCACGGATCAGCTCTAGGCTTGACAAAGCAGAAAATCGTCCTCTTTTGGAAGGCCTAACAAAATAGTTTCGATTTCACAACGAAACACACAGCGCCTTAACAACATGGCGGCGGCAACAACAATACCACAGCGAGAATAAAAGTTACGCCTTCTTTCTTGTGTGAACATTTGGGTGGTGTTATGCAAATCTTCTCACATAGTGAGGTAGGTATGTGGGGGCTTGTTAGAACGAGCCATTTTAGGTAGTTGGTTGGACTCTTAATTTATAAAGAATATCTCTTTGGATTATTTGAGACTTTAGTCTTTGCAACTGTACAGATCTTCTTTATGCACCAAGAGCCACTCAGATGTGAAGCCAGCACCTAAAAGATAGTAAAATTACCAATCGTCATTAACTTTCTAATGTGACGCTACTAGGGATGTGTGCGACGACTAATTTGACTGTCATTTAAAAACTAAAGTTTTGTCTCCGACTAGGCGACTAGTCTAAAAGCAAGAAACCCCCCCCCCCCCCCCCACAAAAAAACATCTATGAATCACACTGTCAAATCCCTCAATGAATTACGCTTGCCGCACACTTGCCTCGCGTTATCATCATTTAATTTTAGGCGGTCGTTAAAAAGAAAAAAAAAAAAGAAGAGCACACACTCAACATCAGCCAATGCTTATTTATTTAGTAGTTTAGAACTTTCTAATTTTTTTTTTATTGTAGAGCATGTGTTAATTTGTGCAATGATAACCTACCAGCAATGTAAATATTTTTTTAACATATTGAATGAGTACATCCCAATATACATGTATTAGAATGAGTACATTATAATTTATGGGCTTAAAAACAAGATGCAAACAATCAGAACATTGTACCTGTTGGGGAGTGCACAATGTAAACATGAAATGTATGCCATTACCTATATTGTACTGTTGTACAGTTATGTAGGGCCTTCATAATGCAGAGGTCAACTGCCTGCTTTGCCAATAGTTAGAAATGGCACTATAGTAAGCAGTGTTTAATAAACAGCTGTTTTTCTAAATTCTGCTGAGGTGAAATTCAGTGCAGTCATGTATCGTGATACGTATCGTATCGTGGCCTCTGTATCGTGATATGTATCGTATCTTTGCTGGTGATAACAGCTCTCTCTCTCTCTCTCTCTATTCTGTGGTTGTAAATGAACAGTTGATGAATCACACTTTTCTGAGAATAGAGTATTCGCTAAACTACAAGCTAAGCAGTGTTTTCAGAAAGCAAGCGTGTTTATCCACAGTGGAGAGAGAGCGCATGTGCACATGGTTGCCAGGTTGACAACGATAAGTAGCACACTTAGCAGATATTTCGGTATCGCAAGTGTTAACGCTCTGTTTGGGATTCGTATCTTTATAGCAGCAACCACGGTTGTGTTCCTCTGCGGCCAGATTAAACCTTGTTGTAGCCTATATATGCTCTATTCATTCTTTTTTAGAGACCTCGCATTTCTTAACTCCAACGTTGTAAAATTTTAAACAAATTAAGCGCGGTCCACTGCTGCACACGTGCCACAATATCGATACAGGACCAGCTGTATCGATGCTTGTATCGTCAAATCTCTGTGACGATACATCGTCGTATAGATATTTTGAACACAGCACTATTGAACACATTGTTCGTAGTAAACTGTACTGAATGGGCTGGGACAGAACAGCAGCAGACCCAGCGGAAATGGCAGTGGTGTCACAACTTGGACAGCCGGTGAAAATAACCCAAACTATGGTGAAGTATAGGAAGAAAACATCTCCCAGCAGACATCTGACCTCTGAAAGGCCACAGCCCTGTTTGAGATCAACTGCAATTACCACACACATATTCTACCCTGTGAAATTTCAAAGAGTTTCTGCCGGTGTTGATAGCCTGAGGTCCCACTAGCATAATAAATAAAAGAAAATTCATTTTCCACACTTTAGAAAATAATTGTCAGCTTCACTAAGAGATTGCATTCAGACAGCCTATTTAAAATGAAACAAAGACCTGAATGCATTCATTTTTATCCAATCCACTACGAATCCTTCAAAAATACAAACCGTGTACATGAATTCACGTATCAACATTGATTTCTATAGACCAACATGTCTTTTTATGCAATGGAATGTCCTACAGAGGGAGACAGGATCTGACAAAAGACTGAGTTTACAAATGAGTTTACTTCAGATTCTGGAAATATTCTCATCCGCTTGTGTGATGATAAATAATCAGCAAATAGTTTTCCACATTTTCTGAGGAAAGTGGTGGTGTTCATCCAACACGATGCCATGGCATTGTTATGTAGTTTCTAGGGTGTTTTGAGTGGTTTTTAGCGTTGCTATGCCTTACTGACTCAAATCAAAAGTGTCCATGTCAAAGCTTTTATATTTTGTTCTCTGGATTTGGCTTGGGTCACTCCTTCAATGTAAGTCTATGGATCTCTTTTTTTGATTAATTGTCTGCTAAGTGAGTATCACAAGTCAGATCAGTTTAAGCAACAGAATCTCTCTTTAAACAGCCACACAAATTATTGCGTATAAAGCAATCATACAATGTCGTTATGAACAGTCTGAATGAAAGTTTTGGTGTAATGGACTTTCAATGGAAGGACAAAAATCTCTCAGGTTTCATAAAAAATATCTTAATTTGTGTTTCCAAGATGAACAAACGGCTTGGCGATATAGCTAAAAAGTGTATCAATGATATAATGTTTCATATCATTCGGTATCAATAATTATTGACAATTTTTATAACCTTTTTTTAAAACAAAGAGCAATAGAATTTTTTTTTTTTACATTTAACCACTGTATTTTTAAATTAACTCAATTTTTTGAGACAAACAACAATTTATTTTGTTTTAACAGTCAAACACAAAATAAAAATTAAAAAAATATCTAATTTCTAATGTTTTATAAGCAGATTAAATAGGTTAAACTTTTGGCTTGTTTCCCGAGGCCACAGGAGGGCGCAATGAGCAAAAAAAATGCAGCACATTAAATTGTCATGGAAATAACTGTCTATAAAAAAAAGTGCATTACATCTAAATTAACTCATAAATCAAATATAATTTCGTAAATTGCATAAACAATTATGAACAAAACCGCATGATGTATTTATGCATTGCTTACTACAAAAAGCCGAAGCACCGATCACACAGACTGCATTTAAAAACAAATGAGATAGGGATGGCACGATATGCTCTCGTACTCTTACTCGTTAAAATGCCCCGATACCAAATGCCGTTACCACACAGCATGTGATAAGTAGGGCTGGGTATCGAGTTCGATACTTTTTAGGCACCGACCGAATTGCCTCGATACCATCGAGTATCGAAAAATGTATTGTCGTTCTGTACCAAATTTTGATACCTAAGGGGTTAATCTCATCAAAGTCAGTGAGCCAATAAGCCTGCAGCACAAGCCGGTGTTTTCGACTAGAAGAGGTGCGACGCAGATCAATCATCCGCGAGAGCGATTCGAAAGCGTACGGAGCAGTCTGCTCTCTTTAGCTCTCGTGGTACTGTATTATCACCAGTATAGAGTAGCGCGGGAGCTGCGTGGAGTTCCGATCATATGCAGATGTCCGTTCATACTAACGTTACACGACCGAAAGCGCGTGTTATGTGACCATTCATGCAAACTGTAGCATCATGCTACATAAGACAATAAATAAGATTTATATTCCGCTTTACTCAAAACTCACTTTAAACCACAATCGAGTGTTTGTAATAACTTCCGATAGCCGTCTAACAGGGCCGGATTTACGCACTGCTCAAGACATTGAGCAAATAAATATAACAAACAATAGGGAAAAAAATACAACATATTTAACGTCTTACCTATTATTCAGCGCATGGCACCGCCAAATGGCAGCAAGGAAGGCGAGCTCCGCAAATTCTTCTATGTTTTTTGTTTGTTTGTTTTGTGTTTTGTCATTCTTCTTCTATAAGTTTTAACAGAGATGAACTCCTTAACATTAAGCAGCACATCCCGTGGCTTTCGGACTGCGCTACGAAGCATTCATTTTGCAAATGTCCGTTCCCTTCCTAACAAAATGGATGAACTTCTTCTCCTCACCCGCACCTACAAGGACTTTTCAAACTCTGCTGCACTATGCTTCACTGAAACCTGGCTGAGTGAAACCATTCCGGACAACGCGCTTCATCTGCCAGGCTACCAACTGTTCAGAGCGGATCGCATCGCGGAGTTAATGGGGAAACCAGAGGTGGTGGATTGTGTTTCTACATCAACGAAAGTTGGTTTTCAGATGTAACAACGCTGAAAAAGGAATGCTGTCCTAACTTAGAGGCACTCATCATAAACTGTAAAACTTTCTACTCGCCGCGGGAGTTTTCCTCTTTCATTCTTGTGAATGTGTAAGTGCCTCCGGACGCGTGCGTGAGCGCCGCGATGCAACAGCTGACCGAACAATAACTGAAATGGAGCAAAGGTACCCAGCCTCTATTTTAATCATTCTTGGAGACTTTAACAAATCAAATCTCTCACGTGAACTGCCAAAATACAAGCAGCACATAACATGTCCCACCAGAGACACCAATATATTTATATCACTGTTACACAGCAATAAAGGATACATATCACTCTGTCCCACGGGCAGCTTAGGGGCTCTCTGGTCACTGTTTGGTTCACCTTATACCGACCTACAGGCAGAAACTGAAATCAGCTAAAACTGTATTAAGGACTGTAAAAAGATGGACTAAGGAAGCAGAGCAGGATTTACAAGCTTGACCTCACTGATTGGAGCGTTTTTTAATCTGCTGCCACCGATCTGGACGAGCACACAGAGACTGTAACATCATATATCAGTTTCTTTGAAGATATGTGCATTCCTACCAGGACATTCTTATCATTTAATAATGATAAACCGTGGTTTACTGTGAAACTCAAACAGCTTCGTCACGCCAAAGTGGATGCTTACAGAAGTGGGGATAAAATTTTGTATAACCAGGCCAGGAACAGACTAAAAAAGGAGATCAGAGTGGCTAAAAAAAACTACCTAGAAAAGCTGAGAAAAGAGCTTTCAGAAAACGATCCAGCGTCAGTATGGACTGGTCTGAGAAACATCACCATGTACAAGACACCACCCCCACAGCTTGCGGAGAATCAACAACTGGCTGACGATCGGAATGTGTTTTACTGTTGATTTGAAAAGGCCAGTCTACCACCCCCATCCGCTCTGATCTGCACTTCACACCTTAACCTACCACCCCTGCAACCCCCCTCCCTCACTCACCCACCATTCAACCTGTGTTTAAGGTATGTGTAGAGGATGTGAACAGGGTCTTCAGAAGACAGAAGTCTAAGAAAGCTTCAGGCCCAGATGGTGTTTCAACTGCCTTTTTAAAAGTCTGTGCTGACCAACTGACCCCCATCTTCCCACAGATCTTCAACAGATCATTGGAGTTGTGTGAAGTTCCCTGCTGCTTTAAAAGCTCTACCATCATTCCGGTCCCCAAAAAGCCCAAAATCACTGGACTTAACGACTACAGACCTGTCGCTCTCACGTCTGTGGTCATGAAGTCATTTGAGAGACTGGTCCTGGCCTTACCTGAAGGACATCACTAGACCCTTGCTGGATTCTCTTCAGTTTGCCTACAGAGCAAACAGGTCTGTGGATGATGCAGTCAAAATGGGACTGCACTTCATCCTGCAACAACTGGACAAAACAGGGACTTATGTGAGGATCCTATTTGTGGACTTCAGTTCGGCCTTCAATACCATCATGCCTGACCTTCTCTCGGACAAACTCACACAGCTCTCCGTGCCCACCTCCATCTGTCAGTGGATCACCAGCTTTCTTACAGACAGGCAGCAGCTAGTGAGGCTGGGCAAACTCACATCCAGGACTATCACCATCAGCACTGGCGCCCCCCAGGGTTGCGTCCTCTCCCCACTGCTCTTCTCTCTCTACACGAATGACTGCACCTCTAAAGACACCTCTGTCAAGATCCTGAAGTTTGCAGACGACACCACACTCATCGTCCTCAT
This sequence comes from Sinocyclocheilus anophthalmus, assembly GCA_018155175.1. Classification (NCBI taxonomy): domain Eukaryota; kingdom Metazoa; phylum Chordata; class Actinopteri; order Cypriniformes; family Cyprinidae; genus Sinocyclocheilus; species Sinocyclocheilus anophthalmus. The sequence goes on from JADLZN010008917.1 coordinate 32,139, forward strand.
TCAGGACGGTGACGAGTCTGGTTACAGACAGGAGGTTAAAGAGCTGGATGTCTGGTGCAGTCACAACAGCCTGGAGCTCAACACGCTCAAAACTGTGGAGATGATTGTGGACTTCAGGAGAAAACCCCCTGCACTCCCCCCACTCACCATCATGGACAGTACTGTGACTGCAGTGGAGTCATTCAGGTTCCTGGGCACCACCATCTCTCAGGACCTGAAGTGGGACACTCACATAGACGCCATTGCAAAAAAGGCCCAGCAGAGGTTTTACTTCCTTCGCCAGCTGAGGAAGTTCACCCTGTCACAGGAGCTGCTGAAACAGTTCTACTCTGCGATCATTGAGTCTGTCCTGTGTTCATCAATAACTGTCTGGTTTGGTTCAGCAACCAAATCATACATCAAGAGACTACAACGGACAGTCAGGACTGCTGAGAGGAATTTTGGTGCCCCTAGGCTCAGCCTCCAAGATCTTTAAATCTCCAGAGTGAGGAAAAGGGCTAAGAAAATCACCTTGGGACCCTCACACCCAGCCCACTCTCTTCAAACTGTTGCCTTCTGGTGTTTTTTGCCCTACAGAGCACTGACCACCAGAACAGCCATGCACAAGAACAGTTTTTTCCCACAGGCTATAATCAGTCTTAACAATTAAGCTTTCATAATTATACATCGTCCATCACAACTAACATAGTATATTTATATTAACTGCACACTTTGTAAATAACATATCTGCAAACTAATAAACATATCTGTACATTTATCTAAACAATAATTTTTTTCCCTATACTTCTATTTCTGTATATAGTACAATATTCAATTTTTTTTTTTTTATTTGTTTTATTTTTATGATTATTATATTAGTTATTCCTATGTATGTCTACACTATCTTGTATGTCTGCACTATGTTTGTACTTTTTTCTACACTGGAAGCTCCTGTCGTCAAATTCCTTGTGTGTGTAAACATACTTGGTACTAAAGCTCTTCTGATTCTGATTGATTTTGTATGTAGGCTACGGAAATCAGGCTTTCTTTCTCCAAGTCTCTCTCACAGACGCACACACAGTGCAGACACGCGGAAATGCGAACAGAAACTTCTTGTCAGCGCTACACCGCAAATTTATCAGTAAAATAGTTCTGTAGCTGAAAAGCGACATGACATTTCTCAGTAGCGAGGTTCATTAAGGAGTTTAACTTAAAGATTCGCTATCAGTAGACGCTGCTGCTGAACGCTGATGTGGAGGAGGAGAGCTAGACGCACTTAATCTCCTCAGCGCTTTCGCTCTTAATAACCGCATTAGACGGCATGAATAACTGCCTAAACCTGCATATCAATGGCTCAAGCCTCTGTTATTAGCTCTAAAATGGCGTTTTGGAATTTGCAACGGAAGTTTTGATATGAGGTGCGTAAAAAAATTAGTTCAACCTACATGAGATTTCAGGACAGAAACATGTCAAATGTCTTGAAACAAATGAACTGAACAATGTCTTGACGTGTAGTTGGGACTCCAGGCCATTAAAATTATTAGAGAAATAATGCACTCCCAGAGGTGGTTATGTGGCCACGACTATAAGGTATGGTCTTTCTCAGTTCTCAAACAAAAAGAACTATATTCGATTTGTATTGATTGAACGCAAACGCTTATTGCGATAGAAAACACTGTAACGGTTTCCAATGATTAAGAAATATTTTTGTTTGCTTGAGTGGTAATATTAGGCCTATTATATTAATATAGGGAAGGGGGCCCAAAAATGCTTTTTCTACGTCACGAAAATAGGTAAATCCGACCTGCCATCTAATGTGTGTTTTGGCCATGTAATGTTGCTGAAATTAAATGTTATTACCTCAGAGCAGCGATCATGGAAGAGAGAAAACAAGCAGACAGCGCTGGAAGCTGCTAACGCTCATCAGTAAATCAGTGGAAAATAAAAAGAGCTATGCGTTTTAAAACGAACACTAAATAGTGTAAATGTAGCCTAACAGATGTTTAAACTGAAGACTATTTGAGCTTTATCAAAACTATTTGCACTGATTTATTGTGAGGGTTACATTTTGTTCCTTTGTGCAGTGGCTAAGTAAATGAGTCTTTGAGTTTGTATAAACATCAACAAGCTGAAAAATAAAACCAAAGTTTTTTTTTAGATAATGTAATCTTCAAATAGATTTCATAAAATTGGTATCGAAAAAAGATCGTCCAGGAAAACGGTTCATCGAAGTCAGGTATCGGTATCGATATAGAAAAATTTTGAACGATACCCAGCCCTAGTGATAAGCGCCATATTCAAACAAAGAAACACCAACAACAGAACAACAGACAGCAGTAAGGACTTTAGGATGTCTACTACGAAGTATATGTAAGCAATGAATATAACGTTAAACATTCAATATTAACGCCTGTATAGCTGATGTGCGCGAGCTGATAAACAAAGCACGCTGAGTGGATTGAGCGCACAGCGGCGCAGATGCGCGAGCTTGTCGAGTGAATATATCTTTCTCACAGACATCACTGGAAAGTTTGTAGTTCGGTCGGATATGTCAAAAACAAGCAAGTAAAACAATGCACAAGTTACTTAACGGTATGGAGAGGGAGAGAGAGAGAGAGAGGGCGCGCAATTCTGTTGTGTGATCATTTGGATTCAAACTAAATCGTAAAAATAAAACCATTCATAGGGGCATTCACTATAAACATAATTTATTTTCAACCTTAGGCATACACGACTTTCTGGCGAAAGTGAATCTAGCAGCCTGTGTGAAAAGCGCTAGGCTATACAACTGTCCTCTCATTCTGCATCAGTACAAATACGTGCACGCGTTGCGCGTGTTTTGCTTGCTTGAGTGTTTCTGCATTATTTGAATGGCTTTGGAATATAAATCGCAGCACATTTCAGATGAAAAAAAAAACGCGACTTCTATTTCTGAAAATATCACTGTTAGGAGATTTATAACGAGTGGTTCCCTGCATTATTACAGCAAAGCATGCCCATGAGACTACAGGCTGTCATTTACATTTCTACAGTCTAAAGGTTGCCCGACAAAGTATTGATAGTTGTGTAAATACTGTCATACTAACAGATGTCAGAATTTTTGGTTGATTGTAATCCATTACATACATTTCTATCAAAATTAAACATTATCAAGATGAATTTGTTCTGACACAGTTTAACTCTGAGTTATTTTTATATTTTATTACCATTTTCTAAACTTTAGCAAATAAACTGTGATAATGTGAGTAATGTTGAAGGTGTCTGAATAAATTTTGGTTTGACTATATATTTGATAAAAGAAGTTAACCAACTAACATACCCTTTTGGTTTCTGTACCCAATATTTAAAAAAATGTACAAATGCAATAAAAATATCGGTATCGGTATTCGGTATCGGCAGTACACAAATAAAAGTATCGGTATCTGGCGAGTACTGGAAAAAGTGGTATCGGTGCATCCCTATATGAGATGCAGTGAAAAGGAATAAACCTTCACAAATTCGTGACGTGTTTTCTAAAAGTTGAAACGGTTTTAATTTTGCATGGCTTTCTATACATCTCTTGGTTGACGCGAGTGCAGTAGTTATATTTGTTAGAGCCCGACCGATATGGGTTTTTTTGGGCCGATACCGATATTAGGGTGAGTTTTAAAAAGGTTGATATAATCTAGCGGCGATATTCTTTGTGTATATTATAGTACAGTACCAGTCAAAAGTTTGGACACTTTCCCATTCGTGTGTCCAAACATTTGACTAGTACTATATTTAGAATACAGTATATACATAAACAAAATATATATACATAAACACATTTTTTTGCAATGAGCACTCAAATGTGGGGATCAAACACTTATAATGACGTGACAGAGATACGTAATGGAGGCAGGGCATTTAACAATAAATATCCAAATGAGTCTGACATCAGTGCACTGAACAGTAAAGTTGAAGTTTATTCAACTTTAATTCAATTAAATTCCATTCAACTTTATTCCGTTGAAGTTTATTTCACTTCGGAACATTCATTCACGGATTTGCGCTACTGTCTTCACACACAGACGAAACTTACTAGAGAAGTGTGAAGTGTGACATAATATACCTCTGTAAATAAATACAATATAAATAGGGATGCACCAAAATGAAAATTCTGGGCCGAAGGCTGAATTGTGTATACCGAATACCGAACACGGTTTTTCTAGTTTTTTTCCTCCTGTATTTTGCCCATTTTTTTTTTCACTATTGCATAAATTAAAAAGCCAAAATGTGATTTTTACTGTTTTGTCTTGCTTTTCAAAGAAAAAAAAATCAATTAAAAAACAACAATTTAAAAATATTTACTAAACACTGAACATTTTTAAACATTCTACACCAACAAAGCACAATTTAACTTAAAACTAATAAGTTAGTAAAATAATAATTTTTGGCCATCTNGATGATTGTAAACACTCTGAGTTCGTCTGCCTTGGGAAAGCTAGTTTGTCTCCAACATAGTGATAACACTCGAGTTGTTGCCTTCTCTAGTGCAGCTCGACCTGGTCTCGTGCCATTCGTCGGTATTTGTGATATCACAAATCCCAGAAAATATGCGTTGTAGTCCAAATGAGTCATTGGTTGTAGTTTTTGAAAAGTGATTTCTGTTAAATAAAATATCTCTTTTTGAAGTGAACATTGAGCTTTGTAACTTTGCAGATCTTTTTTATGCTCAAACAGCAACATTACAGACTAACTAAAGTTGAAAAAGTGAAAAAGCATAATAGGACCCCTTTAAGGTAACTAAGACAACCTTCAGGACCCCTTTAAGGTAACTCTAAGACAACCTTCAATATAACCAAAAGTTGAACGTAATATTTTTATTAATATTTTTAGCACAAAGAATCTTCTCTCCTGAATATTTCTACTGTTCCAACAGTATCCTTCAAACTGACCCAAACTGGGTAAGACCAGGGTCAACAACTTCTTGTTATATTGGTACACAAACTATATCCTTAATTTGTTATGCTCCTTCAACAGAAAAATGAGTTATTTTTATGTTGACCAGTGTTATAGCTTGTAAGGAATGAAAGATGGAGACTAATTCAGATATATATTTAAGTTTCCAGGACTCAAAGAGTTTTCAAACTACTGTGACTGCATTATTAACTGAATAGGTTTTTTTACACTTTAAACAGCCTACCACGTATTCTAATTCGCATAGACTAGTGTACTATTAAATAATAGGTTGAGTCATGACAAAAAAAAAAACATTGGAAAAGGGGCCTACCCCCTATTTAATGTGGCAGTTCGAATAGACAAGCATACAAATGAGAATACTACTGCCAGTCATTCCTATTCTATTCATGGACTCCTTTTGTAATAGCTCCCTGCTTGCCTTTCAGCTCGCCTTGAAAGCATTCTTCAACCTCTTTTCTAGCTTTGGGCACATGTTCAAGTCGAGTGACTATGCGGGCAAAACACAAGAATCTTTCAATGGTACCATACTTTGCCCTGTTATTTTAGAAGCAGCTGTAAGGCAACTTTAATGGAGAATGATTTTACTTGAGACTGGCTGTGGTTTTAGGCTTGGTGGCATTCCAGTCAACCAATATCTCTTCTACCATTACTAGTGAAAATTTGATATGGTGTGCTGAGCAAAGGGCAGAAAAATCCTATAATATAGCGCCCATTTTCCACTACTTCAGTAGACATGATGTAGGGCTGCACGATTATGAAAAAAAATCATAATTGTCGATTATTCCCCTAAAATTGTAATTGCAATGATTAATTATGATTATCACAATTTACATTGAATGATGTTTATACCATTGTTTGATGCAACTGCTGAAAAACCTTCAGTGCTTTTCTATAGTATTAAGCTATAACGGATCCATTATCCAAATATACATCGGATTGGTTTCTTCTTTAAATGGTAATAAAAGTAAAAATATGAATGGTATTACAATGTTATACTAAAACTAAAACAATGGAAAAACCCTTAAGATAACATGTAGAAAGAAAAAAACATATCTTAAGCGTGCAGAATAACATAAGTGGACTTTGAACGATTAATTGCCGCTTTGAACGATTACGTAATTGTGTCATCCATAATTGTAATCGTGATTAGAAATTCGATTAATTGTGCAGCCCAAACGTGATGCTCTCTACGGATCACTAATGGATCTTCCATGTACCGCAGGCAAAAACAGAAGCACATGCACAGGGAACTAAACGCCCTCAATGAATTAAGTGAAACAACGCTTGGAATGTCTATATGAATTGACAGTAAATAATCATATTGTGTATTTTAATTAGTAACTTGTCAATTATAAGTAACCTAGACTTTTATTTTAATCCCAATTTGGTTAAAGGCCACCGCAGATGAGCAACATGGGTGTGCAGGAGGCACAGGAAGCCCCAGGTGCTTCAGCAGGGGTATAATAAGTGTCTAAGTGTGTGTGTTTATTTATGTGTGATAACCAAAGCTCCCTGAAACCCCCCAGCGGTGAAGGACTTATAGGCTCGGAGAGAGGCAAGTACATTTGGAGAAATAATTACTAACACTGCCAAAAAGTATCTCAGTAAATGACAACCCCACATGAGCACTGCTAGGAAGTTCTGGGTGTCCTTTAAAGGGTTAGTTCACCCAAAAAAATTAAAATTATCTTGTGTTTTACTTAATATATTTTCAATATTTTTTATTTGTCCTGCTGGTGCATTTTCCCTCAATTTTACATATTAATTATAGCCATTCAACATTACAGTATAATTGAAAGCCATTATTTTTAACATTTAATAGGCTCTGAAATATATAACTTTTAATTGAAGTGATTTCAAAACAATCTTCACAAACTATATTATATATGCATAAACTATACATATTAATCTTTATTCAAGCTATAAAAGTTAATCAGCCACTAGAACAGTCCAAGGATTTCTCTTTTTCTTTTGTTCTTTGATTTACATCAATGACATACTTCAGCAGGTTTCACTTTAAAATCAGCACTGTCTCTTTAAAAAACCTGATGCATATGACGTGGATCTGACACATATCCGATTTTCTCCCAACTCTTTACAGCCATTTAAAACTTTATAACTCATTCAAGACTACTTTACGAGGTAACTCGCCAAAACCACGCATTTTGACATAGCTGTGTGTTTTCATCCATTGAAGCGCTACTGATGAGCTGTCTGAAGTGGCTCAGCGTATGTGTACAGTCGAACACGCAGCCTTTCAAACTATACTTCACTGCACCGTTTAGGTGGCGTAACCCCAGGCATGTGTCGTCACATTCTCGGTTTATGAAGAATAAAGAAGGGAAAAGTTAATCTTCCGAAATGAAGCAGCAATATCTTTTCAGGTAAAAGTTATTAGAACCGTGTTTAGGGACAAGCTGGCCATCAACAGGCTTGACATAATCACCCGTTTTGTATCCTATATTTGATGCGCTATTGTCGTTATGTTCAGAAAACAGCGAATCTATTTAAAAACTGGCTGTGTTTTCAATTCATTGCATGTTATGAATTCGTAAAGTTGTACCACCCACTGGCAAATGACACTCATATACTCGCCAACGCATATTTTTACGCGCATTGGGGCTGCGAGGTAATTTAAGGCCTGGATCCTAGGTGTATTGACTTATTCTTTCAGACGAATACAGGTCGAAAGTTATATTAAAAATTGTCCGGCTATTCCAAGCTCTATTCATTGCAGTCCGTGGGTGTTGCGTTGAAAGTCACAAGGCGTCAAAGATAAAAGTCACGTATCATAATAAAAAGTGCCACAGCCGGCTCCGGGGGATGATTAAACGGCCCCCTGTAGCGAAATCCATGAGTTTTGTAAAACAAATATCAATAGTCAAATGTAAATAAACACTTTCTTCACTTCGCTGATCACTGTCATAAATAGCAGATTTTTTTAATTTAACATTTAAAAACATAAAAAAAGTTAGTATTCTCTTGACAACGTTTTTTTTTTTTTTTTTTAATTGAATATACTTTCTCACTCAGAAAATGTAGCCAGTACCACAAAATAGAACTGTACGAATGTTGTATCATGTTGACCTTAAAGTAGGGCTGAATGATTTTGGAAAATAATCTAATTGCGATTTTTTTTTTTTTACCAATATTGTGATTGCGATTTAATATGCAATTATTTTTTTATGTTCTGTATTATTCAACAAAGACTAGCTATAAATCATTGTATCGTATGACCAACACAATATTAGATAGATTAAACATAAATGTTCTTTTCTGTAGGCCAGGCCTATATGTTACGATGAAATTAGGTGATGCATGAACTGATATGAATTACATTTTTATTTAACAACTACAATCACATAGTATATTGACTGATTTGATTAACTTCAACTGTAAGCAGTAATAAGTATGTTTTAATACGCCTGGTGTAAACATTAATATGAAAGCCAGTAACAAATCACACAAACTAAAGTAGATTGCAGAAATATTAAAACAAATCCGTTGCTTTAGCACACTACTTTAGGCAATTCAAAGTCACTGTAATAAACATAAACATGTAGACTGCACTAAACACTGTCTGTTAACTTTAGACCAGTGGTTCTCAAACTTTTTTGTTCGTGCCCCCCTTTAAACCTATAAAAAAAATCTGCCCCCCTTTCCGGAATCCCCATCCCACCCAGGACTTTTAATTTAAAAAACCGACAGGGAAAAAAACACCTGCATCACTTGAAACATTGAAAAATAGCATAGAGAGAATAACTGTTATTATTATTCTCTCTCTGTTATTTATTTTTTGTGGGTTTCTTGCTGTCAAGCTAAGGCATAGGACACAGGCTTTCCTCCTCACCAACGACATTAAACACCGTGTCTACACCGGACGCGAGCGGCAAAATACAGTAGAACCCATTATAATCAGTGACGCTGTGTACACCGGATGCAACGCGACATTAAACTGATGCCTTGTTCCATTTATGACGTACTGACACAAAGTTCAAATGATTTGCAACGGTCGCTTTGTCGTGTCCAGTGTAGAGCTGTTGCGGCGCGACACAACAACTGTAGCGTCCGGTATAGACACGGTGAGAGGTGAGTTTAGCCGAGAGCAAGATATGCCTCGTCATATGTTATGCATTTAGCTTTGAATGGCCAGCACCTGCCTGGGTCTGTGCGACTTCATCTATGGCTTTTTTCTTCCCTTTCACAAACCAATCCATCTCCCATTCTAAGTTATGTCCTTTGGCTGTTTACCATTTTATTTATTTTCTTTTTCTGCTGATGGCCCACGCTCGACTTGAAGCAGCGCTGCTTAGACTGATGGGTGTGTGTCATCAAAGTACTGTGAGAGCTATAAGAGAGCAGACGTCTCCTTTATGCTTTCTCTCACCGTACTTTGATGTGTTTCAAGTCGAACACCCCTCTTTACTCTCACGTGTCACGTGACCAAGTGTAATCGCAGCCTCTGCGATCGAAAAATCGCGTTTTCTCATATCGCGATATTTATCGCAAATGCAATTAATCGTTCAGCGCTACCTTAAAGGCCTTTATCTGGTAGCTTTTTTTGTGGGTTTTTTTTTTTTTTTTTTTAAGCCAAAAGAAAGCAATTACCTGTGCTTGAAAACTATTTGGTCTAACAGCAATATTTTTCCACGATATTGCATTTATACAAATAGACAAAAAAGTTCTAGTAAATATTCTGAATTTAGTGATCTATGGCAGGAGGGTCAACAAAGTATTTTATAGGTTCACATTTTGGGCCCAATGTTCAGACTGTTCTGGCAACAAACTTTTCATCCCAGACATACCGATTTCAAGTCACACTAAACACAGACAGATTTGCTTAAGAGGGTAACAGCTTACGGTACAGAAAGTATTCCGACTGGAACTACCATTTGTCAGTTTATGCCGCCCACTTAGCCTTTATTTCACTACAGTACACCATGCCGTCACAATGAAAAATTGAAATAGGCCATCGGTTTAATCTTCACTGATGAAATACTGCAGAAGATATCATCATCTGAAAAGTTTTTGTTCCATTCCAAATGCTCACGGAGGTAATAGATAAAAGCAACTGTGATGATTAACATCAAACAAGATTACAAAGAAAAATCCTAAGGCTATTCTTCAATCTAGACATAGCCGCTCCTCAAAGTAATGGAACATAGAGTTACATATATTATATTACATTAGTATTTAAACATGTTTATAGGTGCCACATCATAGGGCTTTCAGTCTTTGGCCCCTAAACAGAAACCTTTAGGAGCCAAATTAACTTTTTAGATGACAAATTATAGATAGACATTGTTCAGAAGGCTTCAATTCGTTGAGTCCAGCTTGTTTACCTTTTAACAACAGTCACTTCTATGTGCTAAAGACTTTATAATTTGACTCTATAATTTGACTCCATTTAATTTGTTCCATATAAATAGCACTGCTTTGCAAGAAAATTTTAAAAACTAACCAATAATATTTTTGAAGTATTAGAATTTTTAGAACACTATTTGTTAATTTCTTACATCCAACACGTGAATATGAATCTTTATTTGCATTATGTATGTAACAACCAGTAGGTAAATAGACAGACTAGGTATGTGCGAGGCTAGGCGACTAGTTGACTAAATGATACTGCTCAGTGTTGCTATCGACTTTTTTTTAGACGACAGCAACAGAACTGCATGATCACTAAGATTCAGTTAGCACATGTATAAATGTGGTCAAGGTTAAATAAGTTAACCTTGAAAATGCTTCATCTGCATTCAAAACACTTCAGTTCACGTCTGAGGGTCAATGTGAGGTCTAAATGCACAGAACCACCAGAATTAGCATTCCATTAAAGCTCTACAACTAAACTATAAAATGTTTCACTTTATTTTAAGTCCACTCACGTATTCTTATGGCTAGACTTTACTTCAGGTTCTTTGATCAGTTTTAAAGCAGTGACAATTCTTTCTTTCAGTGCGCCATCACCGAGTTTAGCTCTCAGCTCATTAATGAACATAAGTTTCCTGCAGGCCTGCTTTTCCTGAGGCCAGGGTCTGAGGGATCACTTGGACGGCTAGGCTCGAGTCTGTGGAAAGTGCATTGTTTTGAAGAGACAGGTTCCAGATTGTCATGGCTGAGTTGTGGCAGCTCGGTAATGAATCTTGCTTGGTGCTCAAAAGGAGTCAGTGCCAGTCATTAATTACAACCACATGAGCCAGTCCTACTACAGCTGCCATCGCAGTCAAGCAAACAGAGCTTGTTCCATAAGAGCTATCCTCAGAACTCCCCGCCTGTACTGGAACAACATGGCAGTAAAGCTGCTGCTTAAGTAAACAAACTTCTATGGGTATGATACGACGAACAAGGGAGGGCTCACTTACTCCCATGAGAGGAAGGCCAGGCTGGTTTGTAACTGCAACACAGTATAATGTAGTTGAAAACTAAAGACCCTGTGATAAGCCTAGCCCCACAGAGACTAGTTTATGTTACTCTTGAACACTTGGCAATGCCAAGTGTTGCATCGTCATAAACACAAATTTATACAGACCCAGATTTCAGACCTTTCATTAGACAGCTGTCCATACACGTATCTGCGTTATGCAGGAAACCACTCAGCTCAAGCTATCCATTTCTTACTCTTTTACTGTATATGAAATAAGATGAATTGTCTATGTCCAAAATTTCATCTTAACGATTATAAGGCCACCTAGATTATGTGATTTTTGCATGTGGTTTCAGTTGTTTCCATATTTTGTCATAAATTAAGAATGCAATTTAATACAAAACTTATTGGAATATGGTGTCATAATTTGTTTGTGAAATTGTGTGCACGCACATTTCATGCACAAACCCAGTCTCCTAAACAGACAAGAAAAATCAATGAAAAAAATCAAGACATGACAAAATCATTTACAAATCGCAGCCAATCAGAAATGTGTGCGTAGGGTCTCTCTCTGCAAGCGCTCGCCACACAAGAAAAAAATTAAACTTTTCAGTTTGTTTTCTTTAAATTACTTTCTAAGATTTGAGGTAAATTACTAATTGTCTTTTTATTATTAACAAAATGTATATTCAAACTCATATTAAACCTTCACTAACACTCTACAGTATCACTTGATGCGTATTGTCATCACGGCCAGTTAGCATCAGTATTGAAATTGAGAAAAACAATTAAACATAAATGTGCTTTCTAACAGGCCATTAGGGCTGTGCGATTTTGAAGAAAAATGCGATATGCGATACCTTGTTAAAAAATGCGATATTTGATATGCGATACGATATTGCTTAAAGTGTGAAAACAATCCATTTCAGTATATTTAAAATAAAACATTTAAAATGAAAATATTTAAAAATTTGTTTCACATTCTTTCTTGGAAAAGAGAGAATCACTACAACTTCTGAAAGTGATCAGCAGTGTTCTAGCATTACATAAAAAGTTATGTCACAAATCAGAAAATGTCATTTTAACATCAGTGTGAACATACAAACAAAAAAAATTAATGACACTAATTTTATATCATTGTAACTTTGCTTTCCATACACTTTAAGTACTTCTTCATATACCACAGCAAAAACGATAGTCTGAGAAAGTTCAAACAAGATTAAAGGCAAGTGAACAGTCAGTAAAAAAAAAGAAAAAAAAAAGAAATAACAAGTTACAAGCATAGATAAAATAAACAATAGTATTCAGATACAGAAATTTAATAATAAAGTGTAAAATAAAACTGCATAGTGTTCACTGTATAAATTAAAAAATAGATTCACTTTGTTATAGCTGTTTTGTTAACATTAGTGACATATTCAGCAGCACGTATTTATAGGCTGTTGTCCCTTTAAATCTGACTGCACGGATACAGTATAATGATACACATCCGATTTCTTTCTCAGCTGTTTACATTCATTTAAAACATAACCGACTGCGTTTACGAGAACGATCATCGAGACGGGTACTATTGACAATTCTGAGTGTATGTGTCTGTTCAAACATAAGGAAGAGATGCGAAAGACGAATCAACTCGGAGTGAAACACTTCTCTGTGTGTGTGTGTGTGTGTGTGGGTGTGCTGTGTGTGCGCACTTTGCACGTGTGCGGCAGAACTGAAGATACACTGTGCAAGATGCAGCTTGTGCATGCGCTTCAGGTGTGAGTCAGACAACAAGAAGAGACGCAAAGAGTTGTTTTCTGCAACTTATTGCACTTAACTCTTTTTAACGTCAAGCAATTCTCTGCTATATGCGTCGAACTAAAACTTTGTTAAGTAGCATATACTTAAAAGGATTCAGATATCGCAAGACCTTGCGATATGCCTTATTTTTTTTTTTACGATATTACATTTGCGATATGTCGATTAATTTCGATTAGAGCCCTGACGATATGGGTTTGTTGGGCCGATAATGTCGATATTAGGGAGTTAAAAAAGGAAATGATCGATATACGCGCCGAATTTCTTTGTGTATATATAGTACAGTACCAGTCAAATATTTGGACACACAAATGGGAAAGTGTCCAAACTTTTGACTGGTACTATATATAGAATACAGTATATACATAAACAGAATATATATACAGTACATAAACACATTTTTTGCAATGATTACTCGAATTTGGTGATGAAACACTTATAATGACGTGACAGAGATACGTAATGGAGGCAGGGCATTTAACAATAAACTTTATTATCCAAAATGAGTCTGACATCAGTGCACCGAACAGTAAAGTTGAAGTTTATTCAAGTTTATTTCAATTCAATTCCATTCAACTTTATTCATTTGAAGTTTATTTAACTTCGGAACATTCAATCACGGATTTGCGCTACTGTCTTCACACACAGATGAAACTTACTAGAGAAGTGCGAAGTGTGACATAATATACCTCTGTAAATAAATACAATATAATTAGGGATGCACCGAAATGAAAATTCTTGGCCGAAGCCGAGCAAAATTAAAACACTGGGCCGAATACCGAACACGGTTTTTCCAAGTTTTTTCCCCCCATCAACCCTCTACGGACACCTTGGCAATATAATCACCATTGGCTAGTAAATTTTTTTGTGTACTAGCCACACGGTGAAATACTACTAGACACCACCATACATACCTACATACACACACACACACACCCACACACACACACACACACACACACACACACACAAAACATATATATAGATAGATAGATGTTATGCGCATTGTGACACAACATATATATTTGTTAAATGGTACAGCTTTTTAAATATCTGAAAATACACTCTTAATATCAGTCAGTCAAGCAGTCAAGCATTATAATATGATAATCAAGTATTATTTAATAATAGAAGTTTAGTAATTAGAATTAAAACTTAGTAACCATGAACTTAGGACTGCGGCTGGAGCTTTTTTGGTCCTTCAGTCGTTCCGGTAAAAAAAAAAAAAAAAAAAACGAACAAAAATACTGATAAGATATTATTATTATTATACGAATTATACTAATAAGAACAATATAAAACGCACTAGGGATTAATGAGCTACTGGGTTCATGAATATTAATCAGCTTGTGTGCGTTTGCTCGAACTGATTCACTGAAATCAAAACAAGGACGATAATAGGTGAGCACCAGCCAATGAGATTGTCGTTTGCGCATTAGTTCCGCCTACTACAGGAAAACCCGGCAGTTCTTAAAAGCTGAAGAATTCCAAAGGAACTCAAACAAAGTATATCGGAAAAAAATAAAACAGTATAATCGTTTACCATGTAGCGCATCCAATCGCATGTTATGTAGACACTCTCTCTCACTCTCTCTTTGCGCGTGTGAGAAAAAGCGTCAGCGAGACGTGCGCCTTCACACTAGACTTTACATTATGCCAAATACACAAACACAGGTGCGCTACGCATCCATTCAAATGAACTGAAAAAAAATCAGAGATCGCTTGACGTAGAGTGAAACTATGAAGTGCACAGTCAGAGTGTTCTGTGAGTGAAAAAATGTCTGTGCTAATCATATACTCAGCCTCAAACTCACACACTGGCGAGTAAAATCTAAGAATTTATTAGCCAATGGCTAATATTAGACAATTTAGTCGCCCAGAGTGAAGATTTAGTCGCATATTGCGAGTGATTTACTCACTAATCGAAGAGGGTTTGCCATGTTATTTTGCCAAAAAAAAAAAATTCACCATTGCATAAATTAAATAGCCAAAATTTGCTTTTTATTGTTTTGTCTTGCTTTTCAAAAAAAAAAAAAAATCAATTACAAAAAAAAACAACAATTTCAAAATATTTAACACTGAACATTTTTAAACATTCTACACCAACAAAGCACAATTTAACTTAAAAATAATAAGTTAGTAAAATAATATTTTGGCCATCGTGATATCAGGCATGTTTTGTTTTTTTGTTTACTGTTCAAATTTTTTTTTTCCGGTGAGAAGAAGAAGCAATTTTTAAAACATTAGCAAATATTACAGCTCATAATTGGAAACACTATGTGTGAAAACGTAAGTAAATGTATTGAAAACAGAGCGTTTGTAAGATTACTTATATTTATTATTGTCTGGCTGTTATTTATTTTACAGAAGAAAAGGAAGAACGGTAAAAATTACAATCCTAACATTTAGGAATGTTGAGAAAAGTTCTGATTTTTCACAACTTTGATTACGGCGGAAACCGAGGAAGAACAGATTTATAAATGAGTCTCATTACGAATTCGTGGTACGCATCGCATTGTCACATGCCTTGTAAAATTCATAAAAATGTGACTGAGCAACTGACGACTGATTTTCCTCGCGCTTTGGACTTTGAACCCTGGTTAACAAACATATATAAGTTATATATTATATTAGATATACTATATACACAATGGCAATAGAAAACATAACGTTCTGCAGTTTATTTACTATTTGTTTAAGGCCATTTCGCGATTTCAGTCATCATACAGTAACCAGCAACAACCACCCTTCCTCTTCTCTTCGAAGACATGTGCTGCAGTACTAACCAGTCTCTCGCTGTCGGTGCTTGTAATGTTTTTTTTAATTTTCGCGTCTTTCTCCAACAGTTGAAATGCTTCCACACTGCTGACATGTTTACTGCATTATAAAGAGTGCGCGCCTCTCACTCTACGCTGGTTGCTATTTGATCGCGTCATATCATTGCTCGGTACAATTTATTCGGTCTTTTCGCTATTCGGTTCGGCTGACAGAACATTCGTGTCCTTTTTTTTTTTTTTGTTGGTGCATCCCTAAATATAAATTCACGTCTCGCGCACTTTAATGCCTTTTGAATGTAACGTGTGTACGTTCCCTTGGAACTGGAATATCATGTGAAGTCCACTTTGCAGGGTACTTACGGTCGAATAAGACAACACTTGAATGCTGCTGCCTGAACAAGAAACCACCCTTACGAAAATGAAAGTGGGACTGGTGTCACTGTATCTCGCGAACGCGCCGGCGGATATCACCAAATTGGGGATCCCTTCAGCTCGAGAGCCCTCCGAACGCCACCATCCGCGCTGTCGGTAGCCCCAGGGGACTAGCGTGATCGTTCGACGCCGGACCGTGAATTTAACCACCCGTAACTCCCGAACCCTGGGGGCTATCAACGCGGGGGTGGTCTCATTCGAAAGCGGGCCTCTACACGTACACTCGAGTCGCGTTCGAGAGGGTTCCTCGAGCTGAAGGGATCCCTCAAATTTGGTGCGGATTCGCCACGCCATTACGGAGATATGGCCGTTCAAAGTTTCAATGGTTTTCCATAGAATTAAGCTTTAAAGCATTTCATTCAGGTCGCCAGTAGCAAACAATATAGCGTGCTCTGCTGGACAAACTAAGTAATTACACCATTCAGCATTTTTATCATGATGATAGGCTGCTAAAAAAAATTTCCTATCGCCCCCCCCCAAAAAGAGTAATTGGTCGGGCTCTAATTTCGATATATCGTGCAGCCCTACTGGCCATCAAGTTTTGTGGTGAGTCAGCTGACACTCTTCATTAATGAGATCTTGGTATAGCACTATACATTCGGTTTCATGTCTATTCTTGTTGTTTTTCTGAGTGTCAGGATCAACCCCACATAAACACATTGATTTAAATCAGCAACTCACTCACCTCCCTCTCACAATGCCATGGGAACTACTGATAAAAGACTGGAACAGGCCAAATACCTCAACCTCTTGAGGTCTCTCCTAATATGGAGTCAGAGGAGAAAGTCTGCTGAAGATAAAGACAAGAGATGTAACCTTTCCTTTTGACAAGAGTTAGGCAGTAAAATTGAGGTTTTTGGTGGAGTGGAGAAGAACGCTCCTCAAGACAGTGGTATACACTGCGAGACCAGTGAGATGAAGACAGCTCTGGAAAAACACCAAAGAGAAGAAGTCAAATAGCCCATCACAAGAGTAGCTCTGCAGAGAATGATTCTCCAGGGGTTTGTGTGATTTGAGCATGCAGCTCAGATCTTTGATCCAAGACAGAAATTCACTTGGCTAGTGGAACTATACAAGAAACTGTAACAAAATTGAGCTGCTAGATTTTTCACAAGTCTCTTGTGGACTAGCCGAATATGTCAAAGTATTCAGAACCTCTCTAAAGTTGTACTTGCAGCCCTTGCAAAAACCCAGGAATTATCATAAACTACCAAAAAAATTTTTTTTTTTTTTTTTTTTCTTTTAAAATTATGAATCTAAAAGCTTCTTTTTAGCAATTTTTAACTGACCCCAATTATATTCTTATTTACTTGTGCATGATTATGCATGTACATTCATACACTTTTATTCAAAGCATCTTACATCATATGCAAAAATCAAACCCATGACCTGATTTTTAGTGCAATGCTACATTGCTTGAGCTACAGGAAATCTTGTTATACATTATCCCCAAGAAAAAACTTTCCTTTGTGGCTGTCACCAAAACAATTTAAGTTTCAATTTCACAGGTATCAGACATTGTACACAAAGAACTGCAAACATCCATTTGACATGATCTATTAAAACCACTTAAGCTCGGGGCGTTTTTTTGGAATTTTCGCCTAAATTTTTCATACTCAAATTCAATTGTTTGCCCTACACACATACAATGGAAGAAATTTTAAAAAATGGTTTCATTGTAAATAAAACCCTTTGAACTACAAAATATGAGTGGAATTCTTTATAAATAACATTATATATTTTTCAAATATTACTATAAACACAAAAAAAAACATAGGCGCTTTTTGAGTTTTAATTGAATATTTTTTTTTGAGATTCTGTAATTCAGGTTCTGTTAGGCTCAACTCGCTGGAATTTACCTTGTTTGATGCCCCTACATGCCAAAAAGTACCAGAAAAAAAGAATATTTCAAATAACAGCTTCTGAACAGGAGTTAGAACAGTATTTGTGAAGCAATAAAATGTCCAAATTTGCATCGAAATGTGTCATGGTGAGTTTCTCTTGCAAACACAGGCTTTATAAAACGCATTAACCCCACAATCCTATTGTACTCTGTGCGATAAGAACTTTAATTGATTATTTATTGAATTATGTTTTTTTTTTATGTTTTTCTAAGTAGTAATATAAAAAATGCAACAAGCGAAGCTGGACCAAATGTCATATTTGTGAATTTCTACAGCTCAGTTTAATTATTTCAGGATGCTCAAGACTGTCTACATTATAATATATATATGGTCTATAACAATCTAAAATAGAATCCATATCCTCCAGCTTTATATCATTACATTTATATGCATTCTGTATTGGGATTGTGATCACAGCATCTCTGACCTCAGCATCAGTTGAGCACCGCATCTGTCTCTCATCCTGCATCCAGCTGTGCTTGCCTCCGTGGTCCAGAGCGGGGCTAATCCGCTAGCCGCTAACTACAGTCACAGCGCCAAACAAACATATGTTAGCTCATCTACACACCACTGTAATAATCCATCTATATTTACTGTACATTTACTGTATACTTGCTGAAATGCATAATGTACTCTACTTTTCTGTCAGCAAACAGTGTATCAGCGTGCTAGTATAGCCAACACGTTTCATAACAAAGGAAAACACGCTCAAACTCACAGCTAAAGTCTCCCCAGACGCCCGTCCACTGCTCTCCAAGGCTCACCACGGCGCGCTGACCGTTCTTCATCATATATAACTTGTAATATGATAATCATAGACTGATATGATCCGAGTCGCGTTCGCTGCAACTCTTCCTTGCGGAGAAAAGCCTCCAATTCTCGGGGTTTTGATGAACTATTCTCCAGGTCCACTGGTGGATCACGAGAGCGGGGAAAGCGACCCTCATTTCTCTGAACTGTGCTGACGCGGCGGTGTGGGGTGTCTTGTCAGAGTTCACAGAGTCTGTAATGGCCGATCTGAGTGATGTGTAATCTGACCAATTGGAGCCCAGAACTGGCCGTAGATCTTTATAACATCAGAAGGGCTGAATGCGCCCTGGCATGAGATGGAGACCCGTGATCCACTGACGCGCTGAATTCCGTTACCTGGGCAGAACGCGAATATCTCACCGATGGAAGCACGCAGAAACGTGAAAATGGTCTTGTTTGAAAGAAGAGATCCTAATCTAAAAGATAAAATAGAGTATATAGATATTTGTGGCTGACTGAAGCAGTGCTACGAGTATAAATGTTACACAATAAAAAATTTCCGATTTTTTTGTTTTTTTTTCCATCGCGATTCAATTGAAGATAATTCGATCTATGATTGTCACACAATAAAATAACCTACATCATGAAATTCCTGAGAATGAGAGCTTTCTTGTGATATATGACTTGACTTTATTGTGAAAAATATATCAAATACACATTCTTCGTAAAAAAAGTTCGCAATGGCTAGGCGGAAAATCGTGTGTGGGACGAATACATTTCTAAGCTTAATTTTACTGCTTTATGAATATAAAAACCAAAAGAATGGTATTCTTTGTAAAGAAGACAATCCAAGCTTTCAAATGAACCCATATATGGGCTGATAACATATAAGGAAGGCTATGTAAATGAAGAATAAACATTTTTAACATGATTTTGGACCCATATCCGGGTCCGCATAGCTACTAGTAAATTTCCAATGGATAGAAGCCAGTCACACACTTTTATGAAAATACAAGATCCTATTTTACTCTGAAATAGGGATGCACCGAATGTTCGGCAACCGAAATTATAAGCGAAAAAAGACCGAATAAATTGTATCGAACAATGATATGACGCGATCAAATAGCAACCAGCAAAGAGTGAGAGGTGTGCACTCTTTATAATGCAGCAAACATGTCGGTAGTGTGGAAGCATTTAAAACTGTCCGAAAATCATGACAAACACCGACAGCGAGAGACTGTTTAGCACCGCATCGCATGTCTTCGATGAGAAGAGAAATTGCTGGTTACTGTATGATGATTGAAATCGCGAAATGGCCTTAAACAATTAGTAAATAAACTGCAGAACGTTATGTTTTCTAATAAACGCGCGCATTGCATGTATTCTGACAGTGCTTCACAAACTCACTGCGCTATCTGCTTGTTAACCAGGGTTCAAAGTCCAAAGCGCGAGGAAAATGCGCATGTGCTGAAACGTTGTTACTCGTCAATTGCTCAGTCACATTTTTATGAATTTTTACAAGGCATGGGACAATGCGATACGTACGACATATTCGTAATCAGACTCATTCATAAATCTGTTATGAACAAAAAGAAGCATTGAGGTCTTCCTGCGCATTTCCGCCAAAATAAAAGTTGAGGAAAAAGCAAGAACTCCATCAACATTCATAAATGTTAGTATTGTAATTTTACTGTTGTTCTGTAAAATAAAATAAAAAGATAATAATAATGATAATAATCATTACAACAGCTCTGTTAATAACATTCACACATAGTGTTCAAATTGGGATCTGTAATATTTTCTAATGTTTTAAAAGAAGTCTCTTCTCAGCAAGGCTGCTTTTAATTGTACAGTAAAAAAATACATGTCTGATTCAAGAAGGGGGTCTGATGGCCAAAAAATATTATTTTACTAGCTCATTAATTTTAAGTTAAATTGTGCTTTGTTGGTATAGTGTCTGCTAGAATGTTAAAAATGTTCACAGTGTTAAATATTTTAATTGTTGTTTTGTAATTGATTTTTTTATTTGAAAAGCAGGACAAAACAGTAAAAAGCACATTTTGGCTATTTCATTTATGCAATGGTGAACACAAATTGGCAAAAATACATGGGGAAAAACGTGTTCGGTATTCGGTAGGGATGCACCGAAATGAAAATTCTTGGCCGAAACCGAAAACCGAAAAAGAGGAAACCAAAGCCGAAAACCGAAAACCGAAACACCGAAAGAAATTATGCCAATTATTAGTACCATTGCATTTGCATAAATTAATATTAAAGTTTCAAAGAAGAAATCAATTACAAATTATGGAAATATTTATTTAGCACATTGCACAGTATAAAATAAAATTCAAACTAAAATGTTTAACTTGACCCCACTCATGTGTACATTAAATAATAATGTACAGGCCTACTGGCCTGCAGAAAGGTTTTAAAATTAAATCTTCTCTCATAAAAACAAAGTGCATTTAGGTCAAATACATTTTAAATTTTTCTCTGTAGGACTACTACAAAGTGCATTCAGAACAAGTGCAACTGCTTAAAGATACAACAATATTTCTCTGTAGGCCTTCAACATAATAGTGTATCAAAACAAAGACCGCCATAGCCCATATGTTAACCGTAGAACTTTAACAACAACAAATGCACCAAGAATTGCAGATGTACAAAGTGGATAATAAATATTTAAACACTAGACAAGCACATTCTACTTCTTGAGGTAAAGTGGCAGGCTTTTCTTGATGAAAAGTAGCTTCTCTGCTTTATCACAGTGAAGTCTGTTCCTCTTCTCATCGAGAACATAAGCTGCTGCACTGAACAGTCTCTCGCTGTCAGTGCTTGCACGGAAGCAGAACAGTACTTGCGTGAGCCCTCGTTGGATAATGATATCCCACTCATGAGGGGCACATCTAGGGTGTTTGGGGATAAGAAGTTAGGCGAGGTGTGGGATGCACCGAATATTCGGCGTTTTCCTTTTCTGTGCCGCTTTCCTTTCATATTCAGCGTAGCGATCGGAATGTTTGGACTTCAGGTGATAAATTAAGCCCGACGTGGAGAAAGTCTTTGCAGATGCACCCCGTCTTGAAATTTCGGCATTACATGTTTTGCAAATCGCTATCCGTGGGTCTTTCTCAGATATACTGAAACACGTCCACACCGCAGACATGTTGCTTCAGACAAAGCAGTGCAGGGTCGGCCGGTTCTGTTTGACAAGCTGTCATCACAAAACCATTTCCGGCCGGAGTTCACGGTGATAAAAGACTCTTGTCGGCGCCGAAAATTTATCGTGGTGGTGCCACGAATATTGAGCATCCCTAGTATATCGGCTTCGGGCCACAGTGGTTTCATTTTGTTCGTGTTTAGGCCGAAGTTGTGCATTTCGGTGCATTACCTACTCTTGAAATACATTTTTTCTCACATACAGACGTCAAATTGACTGTGAATGTCATAACTTAATTTAAACGCAGCCAATCTGAAAGACTTAAAGAAGTTGGTGAACAATGTGTCTGTTGCATCCTATCAAGGACGTTTCCACTTTTGTACAGGAGGGGGAAAGAATGTTCATAGGCGAACCAAAGGTCACATGTAAAGCGAGAAGGGGATGTGTTTCGTGGAACTAAAAATTGTCCATGTACTGCCTACCACTGTGACGGCAATTAATGATCCCAAAATAAACTCAGACACAAGAGGGCTGGACGCGGGTCTTGTTTTAGAGATGAAGAGCTGGTAGTTGGAGAAACGAATTTTCATAGAATGTGGTGTTAGGACTGTTGAAGGCGGAGAGTGAAAGCTTCTCTCTTTCTATACAGCATGAGGCTGGCACTGAAAACAGTGCAAGTTGAGGTACACAGGGGAAAGCCATCAGCATCCTGACACGGGAGGAAAGATTTGTTGGAGGAAAAGTTGAGGGTAAACAAGGCTTCTTTTGTCACAAGTATGCGGCACTTAATGACCTAGTTCATTGCGGTTCTGCATTACTTTGAGGATGACAGGATGCCTTAAAGGGGGTTATATGATGCTTTTTTAAAGATAATTATTTTGATGTATTTGGTGTAACAGAATATGTTGACATGGCTTAATGTTCAAAAAAACATTATTTTCAAAGAATGTACATTAATGTGTAGTCCTCTATGCCCCGATCTCTCTACAAAAGCTTCGTTTTCTCAAAGTCCCTCTTCGGACAAGCGCAGTCTGCTATGATTGGCAGCTGAACCCAGGCATGGACTGATATTGGAACTGACACGAAGCACTCGGTCGGGAAAAATGTAAGCCCCCCTTACCTAATCGCTGGGAGAAAAGGGGAAAGAGTCCGTGACAGACCACAGTGCATGAAAGCTGGTTAATGTGTGCAGTACACAACGCCAGGTTAAGACAGCAGACTCCACTGTTGATGTGATGTGACCCCCCCCCCACCTCCTCTCCTCTGAGCGCACACAGCTCTTCACGCCTACACCACAAGCGACAAGAGGAAACGCCACATGTGAACAGTCAAAAACAAGAATCCTTAAACTAATAACAAAGGACAGTAGCCTGGATTCAGAAGCGGCACAGATTTGTCGTAGCAGTCGAAATTACCTCCATTCTCCTAGGTGCACGATGTAACTGGATTCGTCATAACAAGCATTGCGGTCTGTTGTAAGTAAGCGTAAAGATTCCTAAATATGCATCTACTTTGGGAAGAGCCAATAAGTGCTTTGCTTCGCACTGCAACCACACGCGTCTCCCATGACATGGCTGCGTCAACACTAACTGCGGTTACTGAAACCACGCCTTCTTTCTTTGCGTGCACATTTGGGTGGCATTATGCAAATATTTCCACATAGTGAGGTAGATATGTGGGGGCGTGTTAGAACGAGTCTTTTTTTAGGGGGGCGTGGCAGAGTCTTAACTTCGATAAAGAATATCTCTTTGGTTTTGAGACTTTAGTCTTTGCAACTTCAGGGATCTTATCTATGCACAATCAGCTTGTAACACTCCAAAGAGAAAGGAAAACTTGAAATCACATCATATGACCCCTTTAACACTATATTCAGCTCATCTGTATATTTTATTGGAATGACGATCTCCATCTCCACAACCTCTAATTTCGATAAAACACTGAATACATCTAAAATTTCATTATGGCCTTGAGATCAATGACATGAATTAAATTATATTTTTATGCAACACATGACTGCCAAAAACAAAACATCAATTGAGCAGAAACTGGCTCTGAATTAGAAAACAAGGTTTTTAGCAACCACCATCAAAACACTGCTTTCACCAACAGTCTCCATAAGAAGCCAGTGCATTTACTTTTATGCTACGAGTTAACTCACAGATCTGAGAGGGAAGATTGTGATATGAATGTAAATATCACATCAAACACTGCCTTTCATCATTTGAAGTAATCAGCAATGAAATGTCCTTTCACACACATCAGAGTCACTATAGTAGAGCATGTATAGGATGAGGTTATATGCAGTGACATAGCTTTAAAGAAGAAAAAAGAGAGGGGAGGGGGACAAGATAAAGATCTGTGAAAGGAATTACAGAACTCCTAAAAGCTCAGACAGGAAATGACAAGAGCATGTCAGAAAAAGAAAGCAAGAGGAAAGAAAGAAGAGGTAGAGTAGAAAGTGTGAACATGTCATTCTAACATAATCCAACAGTAACTTCTAACGTAAGCGAACCATCTGCAATTTTGGAAGAATGCAGAAAATAGTACAGTTTGTATTACGAGATTGCAGAAAAAGGATACAAACAGTACACTATCACAAAAATAGGATTATGGAATTCATTGATATCCGGGTCAAGATATGATTCTTTGTGATTATTTTGTGTACAATTTACACTAAATTACATTGATTGTTGGTTTATCTATTTTCCCCCAAATATTCATGAAACAAAAATATTGATAACCGGAATGAGAATGTCAACAATAACATAATATCAAAAAGGTTGTGATCTAAATATAAAACACAGCAATAATTTTAAATATAAATGTTATCACCACCACTAGTCCTAACTCCAGAAATTGAGGCATTTGCTTTCAAAACTGTTACATCTGCAATAGCGATATTGGGGAAATTTAGGCTTTGACACAAAATAGTCAAATATAAATCCATTTGACTTAAGAGAAAATGTAGACCTACATTTATTTAAAGCACCAAAAAAGGGCATCCATATAACCACAACCATAAACTTTTAAGTCAAGGTTTCCTGTGAGTGATAGAACAGGATCTCTGAACCACATCAATGGTAATCAGACTCCTGTGCAGAACAGTGGACACCTGATTCTCTGAGGCACTGGCAGTGCAAAACTACAGGCTACTGATGTCCTGTTGATAAATGCATTTAGGGACTTCTACTTGCAACCCCACTGCTTACAATGGCTCTCAGTCTAACAAGGTGGGGTTTTGATTCCAAGATGGCACCCATTGCAGAACCAGAACAGAGAGCAACAAAAGGCATGTAACAGAGACGGACCAGTGATATTCATGAATCTTAGGTGAAGCTTATGCTACAGATCATTATTTGATATAAAACCTTCAGGTTCAAAAAGAATGCAGTCTGAGTAGGTTCCCAGAATGCACAAAAAAAAGGGAAACCGAGCAAGAAGAGAGAAGGGGCAAAGTACATTATGAATTTTTTTTTTTTTTTTTTTTTAAGAGCTCCATTCCAGCCTCCATCACAAGACAAATGCCAGAGCACTCTGCATAAAACTACAGGTGACATGTTGATTATAACAACCTGATATGATCGTCAAAGAGTGTAAAATCTCACCATAAAGTTTATCAATCATCACTGAGGAGACACAGAAATGCAGAGCACCCAGAAAGAGGCACTCATAGTTATAAGCTCTGTTCCCAAAGCCAGTCGTGACAATATATATATAGGTGTGTGTGTTGTGTGTGTGTTGTGGTGTGTGGGTGGGTGTGTAGGTCCGCTTTAAAAGGGATACAAAGGATAGACAGGGGAAAATCATCTTTCACACCGTTCTGCATTACTAACAAAGCTAAAACAAGCCTGTCAGCGTTTCCTATTTGGGATGAGTGTTGCCCCAAACTCAGAGAGAACCCTTTCATTTTAACTACCTTTGGTGAATTTAAACCAAAGATATGTACAATAAGTTCAAGTTCTCTCTCGAGATATCAGCATTAGCCACGGATCTACCAACACTGCTCAAACCGCCATAACCCACCACAGACCGTATGAAACATAGTTAGGTTACATCGTTCAAAATTCAAAGCAGTTTCAAATGTAAAAAGTGAAGTACTGCATCACTGAAACCTTATATCCTATGGCACATTCAAAGTTCAAACTTTAAGGCAAATGCTACAGCATTTGCATCAATTACTAATATGCCACATTCTAAGTGTTTTATTTAGGTTTAATAGAAATTGATATTCAATTTAAGCGAACGGTAAACACCCTAAAAAACAAGGTTCAAAACAAGGTGCCTAAAATGCCCTCGTCTCCGCTTCCTCTTTCAAGCAGGAAATTGATGCTCCAGCCAAACTGATTAACCTGCTGTACTATTAGCACTGTCCGACTGCTATAGGCCAGTCACAAATACCCAGGAATAAACAAACCAATAAGCAGCTCAACGGCTAAGCACAGCCTGGTGCTGAATTCAAAAAACCACCGCAGTGAATACAAAGACCACAGCAAAGGCATCACAAAGCCTTTTTTCTTCAAGAACCATGAAGAAAAATATCAGATTACAAAAACTGGTTGGCCCTAGTCTGGAAAGAGGACTATATTCTGCAAAAATTTACATTTTAGGCAGAGCCATTAAGTCATAAACAAACACATCAACAATCAGATGTTGTAATAATTGCATAAATAAAATACTATTAGTGTTGCATTTAGGGATCAAAAGAGTTATGCAAAAATGTGATGAAAAAGACACACTTCTTATTACACTTAACCCGAAAGCGATATTCACTAGAAAAACCTTGTGCTAAAATTTATGAGCATCATAAGGCGTTGAGGAAAGTGATAGGTTACATCTCGAAGATCAACATTTGTAGAGTTATATGTTTTGATCCCCAAAATTAAAATTACAAAAATTTGACATATTATTGGGAGGTAGTGACACCAATGTATTTTATGCAAGTTAGTCTGTTATACTGTTATAAAAAGCTCTGATTCTGACAGGCCTGACACAAAGCAGAAAGAGACAAATCCATTGTGCGACTTTTGTTTTAACTAATTCTGACACACAATGCCAATGAATGACTCGGATCAGCTCATACACCTCTGCTCTGTATCTTGTGCATGTGTGTGATATAGACCTTACAATCAAATCACCACACAATTACGGTTCCTATATAACAAACATGTAAAGCTTTGGAATACACTTGGAAAACTTTCTAGCAACCACTTTCGATCTAATGACAAACCCAATCGCTTTTGATTTTTCTTAAATAGCTTGCTGAAGTATAACCTCATAAAAATACTTTCACATGTGCATTTTGTAACATTTCTGTACATATATTAACGCTTTTCTTAAGCAGAAGCTGTCTATTTAGAGGTTACAAGGACGCTGCGGATTGTTTGGCCTATCAAAGCTAACATATGGAGAGCTAACCAACAAAGTTTCAGCAGTTTGTGAGCATGTTTAAAACAACTTGTGTACTTCTGGACACTAGACAGACACACGAGATAGCTTTTAGTACTTAGTTAGAAGCAAATACAGTTAACCTGACAGAGTGGCAACAATTTCTGTATCCAAGCAAAACTTTGGATAGGGCAGGAACATAGTCGAGCAGAGCAGACGGGGAAATAAAGTATACGCACCCAAGAGTTTCTTGACCTCTTCCTCGCTCATGAAGACGTTCATATTCGGCCTATTGTTATTGTTTATGCCAGGCGCGTTGCTCGGGTTGGCGAGGCAACGGGCCCCTTCGAGAAGCAGGAGGAGAAAGAAACCCCCCAGTCTCCACAGTACCGTATGCGGCCAACCCCGGGACACCGCCGACGCCGCGCCTCCACCGGAGCCCCGCGCTGACAGAAACATCCCAACCCACCGTCACGTCAAAAAGTCTCTGCGATCGAACTGCGCCACGGAACCTCATCCAAAGCTTGAGTTACTTCTTCCCGAGGGTGACATGCTACTAGGTTGGACGACGGCGCTCTCTGTCGACCCCTCTCGCCTCTCCGTATTGTCCCCCTCACCCGCCGCCGATAGCCGTCCAGCTAACTTCTGTTAGCTCGCGCTCAATCTGAGTGAGCGCACGGGCGCGAGCGGGACCAGTTGGACGTTGTTAAAGCGCTGTATCTCTCCTGGGAGAAAGTCCTTAGCTTCTATTTCTTAAAATAAAAAGTCGGGGGACAAGCCACAAACACTACCCCAAACAAACAGCCCTTAAAAGTGTCTCTGTCCAGCTCTGTCCTTTCATGGTCTTTTCCACCCCCCGCAATCTCAGTTTTCATTGAAGAAAGGGGCGGTTGGGGGGGATGGCATTTTTGTTTTTGTGTTGGGTGTCGTTTGTGTGTTAATTTTGATCTTTTATTTTTGTGTTTTTTTGTTAGGTAGCGCACGCACGGACGTTTACGGGCGCGCTCCTAGGTTTGGTGTAATAATAATACAGACAGGTGACAACCAGTGTTGGGGGTAACGCATTACAAGAGTAACGTAATCAGATTACTTTTTTCAAGTAACTAGTAAAGTAACGCATTACTTTTTAATTTACGAGAGAATATCTGAGTTACTTTTTTTTCCAATTGATTGATTGACAGCTCTCCTGTCCCCATGCTGAGAGAAATCAGAAGATGTCACTGTAGTTCTAAAATAAATATGAATATGCATTAATTCATCTCATTCACACAAAAAAATAAAAAATTCAGTATTCCTCAAAATGAATAAAAAAAAATGCAACTCAGAATATGACGCAAACTGCAATAATTAAATGTTAAACAACAAAAATATCCTTTATGTATTTAATCCCAATCTATTAACCAATGTCTTAGCTTCTGACCTTCGATGATCCAGTTCAAAATTACTCTAGACAAACATTTGTGTCTTTTTATATTGCTGAAGTGTGTTGAAATGTCTTCTTCTGCATTTTACTGTACGGACGTACATTTACATTTCCTTCAGCCTGAGGAAATTCTTTTCACTCTTGGTGTGAAAAGGCTTTTATATTTGCAAAAAATATAACTTTTTTATTTTAAAACAAACAAGCAAGCCCTGTCAAGATTTAAAAAGTAAAAAAAAGCAAAGTAACGCATTAACTTTTCCATAAATAAAAACAGTAAACTAAGTCAGTAACCCGTTTTAATTTGTTTAGGTACTTTTGTATGGAGTTTTTTGAGTTTGTTTTATTTAGTTTAACGCAAGATTGTTAAAACGCATTACTTTAAAAGTATAACTTTTCCCCAACTAGGTGACAACTGTAAGCTTTTGCCTACGCCAGTTACTGCTTTCTGAATCTGTCTGATCTCCAAACAAATTTGTTCTTGACAATAAACGCATTATATGCGTTAAAGAAAAATGCTATATCAAGTTAACTTAAACCAAAGTGAAAGTTAAGAAACAAAAGTAACAATCTCCCACATTAAAACGTATAATGTGACTGTGTACATCAATATTGTTTTGTTTTTTTTTTCTTTTTGATTGTTTTAAAATGCAGCCATAAAAATGTATATGTAATAAAGGCTATATTAAAATAGCTCTTATTGAATATACAATGAGGGATCTGTGACCTGAAAAAGACTGAAGATATCATCTCAAACATAATATATCTGAAATTAATAATAATAATATCACATTAAGAACTTAAATTATTAAGGTTGATTTTTATTTTATGACTATATTTCTCTAATGATATCACTAAGAATGAATATTTGATCAATCTTTGATGGATGTACAAGAACCTTTGTATCAGTTTGTTTCCTTAAATTGCAAATAGTTGTTTGTAATATCATAAAGCATCATAAAGCTCATTATAGACTTTATCCCAGTTATCATTTCTAAGATTTTGTTCTCTTTGCACACCTTGTCTCTTGCACTGAGCTGGTCTCTGCTTTCTCAACCTTATACTTATGCACTTTTTTATAGAACATGATAGTATTTTGTATATAAATATATCTATAGACATATTGCTATTTGCATTTCTGCAGAAAAAAAAGGTACAAAAGCTGTCACTTGGGGCAGTAAAAAAAAAGCTACACATTTGTACCTAAAGGGTCCCTATGGGTACTTGCACATATGCAAATATTAGTACTTAAACGTTACAAAAGTGCACCTTTTGAAAAGGTATAATTTCATTGGCTTTGTAGTTATACTTTGCACAATTACAATAAAGCTGAATTCAATCTAATCTAATGGCATAAATGCACTAACTGCAGTCCAATCCTTGGTTTAAGTGCTTTCTTAAAAGGCACAATGAAGTTAGAGCAGGAAATTGATATCCGTAGCCATCTACTTTCTGTGTCACCTCTTACCTGGGACTGTAGACTTGCAGTTTAGTGGGCAAGATCCATAACTACATATTTCACAAAACCAGACAAACAGTCTCAGGAAATTTTGCTTGATAAAAGGAAGATTCTTAGCGTTTTATTTATTTAACAAAATAGCGACACCTTGTGGTAATTTAGGGTCTAGCATAGCCTCATCGGTTATTTGTCCTAAAACTCAAAATCTGTTTTCTGGATAAGAATGCCCACCAATAAGGTTCATCAGTTAAAAATTTAGATTATTTACAACTTACATATTTCTATACATGTTTCATATTACCCCCTCCCACCGATACTGTCTTTTTTCCTGAAAAAATGACGAGACCATGAAGTTTTAACATTTTTTTAATTAAAATATTCAACTACAAAAACACACTATAAACACTATTTACATGGTAGCTAGCAGACAGTTTTCTGTAACACAAACATAAACAATGGTATGACATTTTTTCCAGTATATTGTGTGATCTTGCTGTAGGAGAGAACCAGGTTTGAATGAACGGCTGAATGCAAATACTTGTAGGTTTTGGAGACTGAACAGGCAATAATTCAAAAAAATTCCCTGAGGGACTTGACGGCCACTACATGTCAATATCACATAATATTTACATTTGAGGTATGCTATTTGATGCAGATAAATCCTAAATCATATGGTCAAGCTCATCTACAGATCTGGAGTTGTAAATGAACAAATATACATCCATAGGACAATGTAGCCAATAAAAGGTGACCAGTGATGCAAAAAAAAAAAGGGTCAACAATGATGGCAATGCATCCTCATTTAAACTAAGACTAAGAGAAGCAATTACTCCCCAAAGCTGTCATTGATTCAGTCTCCTAAAACAGAAAAAAAAACACATTCAGTATGTGACGATATGTTTTTGTCCATTTCTATCAGAGATATAAAATATACTCGCCACTATTGTTGTTGTTTTTGAGTTTTTCTGTCTGATGAGAGAGAGGGGAAAAAAGGTTGTTTAACTCATATACACAGCATTAATACTGCCATCTATCAGCTCCATGACATTATTTAAATTGTGCATATTAACAAAGTCACTTTCCACCACATGTTTACATCTACTTTACAATGGAACCAGGAAAAACTGTGTATAATGTATACATTATACGTACTTGGAGTCTTGGGCAGTACTTTCTTAGGCAGCAAAGGCTCACATATCTCTCTAAAACAAACATCCTGCTGAACTTTATATGTCCTTTTGTACCTGAGGGTGAAAACAAGTACTCAGCAAAAAGAGATACAACTATTGGATTAGACTGGACCCAAACAGGACAATAGACATGATCCAGACAGCAGACACTTACAAATAATGGCAGACACCATCCTCCCACACAGGCACACTCTTTGTTTCGGAGTAAAGGCGAGTACATGGGTGAGGTACTCGCTGACAATCTGAATACAACAGGGAAGAGAAAGAAAATACACAGTTGACTAAAGATCTTATAACAGGCAAAGCTACTAAAGATTATATTATTTTTCATTTTGTGAAATTATATAAAATTAGCTTTTTTTCAGTCTGATGCTTTTAAAATGACTAATACAGATTCTGGTGTCTAGGTGGTGGGATAATAAATAAATAAATAATAAACTAAAATAATAATAAAAAAACTCAATTTTAATTCTTCAGTTTGGCATTTATTAGGGATTCATTAGTGTGTGTTTGTATGCTTGTGAATGAACAGAAGTGGTTATACTAACATAGCTCACACCGTCTGCCCTTGAAACCAGCGGCACAGTTGCAGCTGAACGACTCGTTGATCTGCGCACATGTTCCACCATTCTGGCAGGGCTGAGTTCTGCAGTCTTGGGATGACTCTGAAATTTAATGAAATGTTTTTGGATACAAACACATAAACACAATGCTTTGCTACATGATGAGTTTAAACATTGGCGAGCTTGCAGCTTTTTCATGTTTGGGTTTATTTAGCTGCTCTTTTAAATACACAATCACATGCACATAAGTATGATTTTTTTAAACAGCCATAAGTGACGGTTTTTGGGGGGCTGAAACCATAACAGATTGGTGATAGATGTGGTTTGTTTATGGTGACTGTCATGCTGAAGACTATTCAGAATACATGCAGTGGTATTTTGCCACAGTCTCTCTCTCTCAGCTGGGACCAATTAGAGAGTTTGAATACCACCAACTGTTAAAACATTCTCCTGTTTTAAGAACCACGTACTCCCTGTCTAAAGTTAATCAACAATTTTCACTTGTCTAATAATAAACTTTATGGAGTTTTATTGAAAGATCACCTACCAGATTTACTCGTTGTCACTTCTTCAGGAATTTCCAGAGCTAGACTAATCTTATTGGTGGTTTCTTCCATCCTTTCTAATTTGATTGGAGCGTCAGGCTCTGTTTAAAAGAGACAATGGCAGAAATGTAAAAGTTAAATAAAAACTAAATATAAGGATTTTAAAATTGTTTATGCAAGGGACCCCTTCATAAAATTATAAGACAGTAAAAGTAAAATTTTTATACAGTATTCTCATATATAGTGACCCATTTACGCTTTATAAAAAATGTTAAGCATAATACTGTTAATACCATATTATGTTGCTTTAAGCTGCTTTTTTTGTTTTATTTTTTCCCCAAAATGCATTCATTGACATTAATTTTGAAGTACATTGTAGGCTACTAAAACCACATCAAATTATTAAAATATTTTCTGAAAAATAATTTACTTTGTAATGTTAACAGTGTATCATATACACACATTCAGTAACATTAAAGGAGACACATTATGCCCCCTTTTTACAATATGTAATATAAGTCTCTAGTGTCCACAGAATGTGTCAATGAAGTTTCGGCTCAAAATACTCCACAGATAATTTATTATATCATTTTGAAAATGCCTATTTTGAGTGGAAGCAGAAACACGCTGTTTGTCGGGCCTGTCTCTTTAAATGCAAATGAGCTAATGCTCCCCGCCCTGCTAAAAACATCTGTTTTGGTTCTGATTATCATGTTTATGGCGCTGAAATCATGAGTTTAAACTTCTGATATAGTTTTTCTGAGTGCACACGGACAGAAAGCGGCTGTCACAGCATGTGAGTACTAAACTAAGTTCTCATTCATACACAAGTTTAGGTTAAAAACACACATGAGCTACAAAAACAGTCGGTTATGTCTGTGAAGGTAAACAGCTGGGAAATAAATTGCATGTTTATTTTA
The DNA here is from genome assembly GCA_018155175.1 of Sinocyclocheilus anophthalmus. Taxonomy (NCBI): domain Eukaryota; kingdom Metazoa; phylum Chordata; class Actinopteri; order Cypriniformes; family Cyprinidae; genus Sinocyclocheilus; species Sinocyclocheilus anophthalmus. The sequence continues at coordinate 65,728 of JADLZN010008917.1, forward strand.
GATCTGTGTGGCAGAGCAATATACAATAAATAAATAAATACATCCATTGCTCTGTTGTCTCCTCTGAGGCTGGGACTCTAATAGTGTTCTGTGCTCATCAGTGCAGCCAAACACAGAACAGTTAGCATGCTCTGCTCAAACTTTCTCCATGGCATTGGAGCTGGTACACCGTTGTCGCTTGCGAAAACACAATGACGGCACCAATGTGGAAACTTACAGATTAAGGGGTGTTGATTTTATCTCGATCAACTGACATGCTATCGAGCGGACAGAGCTCGCGTCGAGGGAGGTAAGACCCGCGGCGGCGGGCTTTGTGTTTACATCAATGATGCGTGGTGCCGCGATGCTGTTGTGGTCTGCAAACACTGCTCACCCCTGGTGGAGTTTATGATTATTAAGTGCCGGCCGTTCTATCTACCGAGGGAATATACAGCCATACTGCTCGTTGCTGTATACATCCCTCCCAGCTCCAGCAACAGCAACAGGAGTGAGGCACTAAATGAACTGTACCAGCACATCAGTGAGCAGCAGACAGCCCACCCTGATGCTTTTCTCATCTTAGCTGGGGATTTCAACCACGCAGACTTAAAGAGTGTGTTCCCAAAAATACACCAACACATAGACTTTCCAACACGGGGAAACAACATTCTAGACTTTGTTTACACCACACAGAGAGGAGCTTACAAGGCCCTCCCCCTCCCCCACCTCGGTGCCTCAGACCACATCACTGTCATGCTAATGCCTGCATACAGACCGCTCGTTAAAGTCACCAAACCAGTTCACAAACAGATACAAGTGTGGCCGGAAGGGTCGTCAGAGGCTCTTCAAGACTGTTTTAACACCACTGACTGGAATATGTTTAAACAGGCTGCAACATACAATAACACCACAGACCTCCAGGAGTACTCAGAGACTGTCACTGCCTACATCACCAAGTGTATTGATGATGTAACAGTCACAAAGAAAATCACTGTCTGGGCCAACCAGAAGCCGTGGCTAACAGGAGAGGTCTACAGACTCCTGAAGACGCGTCACGCTGCCTTCAGAGCTGGAGATGAGGTGGGCCTGAAGACAGCTAGGGCCAACCTTTCCCGCGGCATCAGAGAGGCAAAAAGACAGTACTCCAGGAGGATAGCCCAACGTTTCAGCGACAGCAGAGACACTCTGAGCCTGTGGCAGGGGATACAGACCATTACGGACTACAAACCCCCACCACGCACCTGTGACAGCACAATCTCTCTGCTGAACGAACTGAACATATTCTTCGCTCTCTTTGAGGCACAAAACAGCACCACTGCACAGAAGACTCCACCTCCTCCCGGCGACCAGGTGATGACGCTGTCCCCGGACAGCATGAGGAGATCCCTCAGCAGGATCAACGCACGCAAAGCTCCGGGTCCTGACAACATTCCTGGGCGTGTACTGAGAGACTGTGCAGTGGAACTCACTGATGTCTTCACAGACATTTTCAACATCTCGCTAAGTCAGGCTGTTGTCCCCACATGCTTCAAAGCTACCACATCATTCCAGTCCCGAAGAAGTCATCTCCATCCTACTTCAATGACTACTGTCCAGTTGCACTTACCCCCATCCTCATGAAGTGCTTTGAACGGCTAGTCATGCAACACATCAAGTCAGCCCTCCCTCCCTCCTTGGACCCCTTCCAGTTTGCATATCGGTCCAAACGCTCGACCGATGACGCCATCGCCACTACCCTCCACTCAGCACTCACACACCTGGACAAAAAAGACTCATACGTCAGAATGCTGTTCATAGACTTCAGTTCAGCATTCAACACAATCATCCCGCAACAGCTCATTCACAAACTGGTCCAGCTGGGGCTCAACAATTCGCTGTGCAACTGGCTGTTGGACTTTCTGACTGGAAGACCTCAGGCAGTTCGGGTCGGCAGCAACACATCCAGCACCATCACACTGAACACTGGGGCCCCCCAAGGATGTGTGCTGAGCCCCCTCCTCTTCACTCTGCTGACCCACGACTGCACACCGTCACACAACTCCAACCTCCTTATCAAGTTTGCGGATGACACGACTGTAGTGAGTCTCATTAGCAACAGAGATGAGACAAATTATAGGAGCGAGGTGAGCCGCCTGGCCGGGTGGTGCAGTGACAACAATCTTTCTCTAAATGTGGAGAAGACGAAGGAGATTGTTGTTGACTTCAGAAGAGTGCGCACTCAGCATGCTCCTCTGTCCGTCAATGGTGTGACTGTGGAGAGGGTGAGCAGCACCAAGTTCCTGGGTGTGCACATCACAGAGGATCTCTCCTGGGCTGACAACACCACAGCACTGGCCAAGAAAGCACAGCAGCGTCTCTACTTTCTCCGCAAACTAAGAAGAGCCAGAGCCCCGGCCCCCATCATGTGCACCAAGGGTCTGAGAGTAACGCAATTTCAATTCTCTGTGTGTATGTGCTGTACATGTGGAAGAATTGACAATAAAGCAGACTTGACTTGACTTGTAATGTTATAATGAGATCCCTTTGCAACGTCACCAAGGGAGCGAAATCAGACGCGCTCGTTTTCTCAGACGCTTGCAGAAAAAGGCTTCCCAAAACAAAGTTACTGAATTAATCTTTTTCACGTTTCCTTGGTTGGTAGATGCACTGGGGACCTGATTATAGCACTTAAAACCTGGAAAAGTCAGATTTTCATGATATGTCACCTTTAAAACTAATGAATATAATCACAATTAATCTAATTGATTTCTGTCTTTAGGAGAATGAATAATAATAATATTTATAATATCAAATGTGGCAAATGTTCTAAAAATTATTGTTTATTATCCTCAGTTAAAATGTTAGCTTTGACAACCCTAAAAAACATTTTGTAAAATTATTTTTTTTCTCAAGTTTCTCACTTTAAAAACTTCTTGAATACAACACACATTTATTTATTTTACAGATTTGTTCATCTAAAATGATTTAAAACAACATAACTTAAAATTCATAATGCATTACCATTATATATGAAATAATTACTGACTTGTGTGGTGTCTGATGGTTTTATGTGGAAGGTTGGTAAATTTAGCTGTAATTCTCCCTCTTCTGTCAATAAGCTCTGTATATCTGAAAGAGAAAACAAACACACAGAACTCATTATTCTTCGCATGGCTTCCCAGCATAGCATCTATAATTGCATTGTTGCATTTATATAGTACTATACCTTTGGGGCTCTTCAAGGAGTTCTGTGTGGTCATCTGTGCCTCCATCTTGAACTTGTGTCAAGGTCTGTCCTATCTGGTAGTCCTGTCCTCCCTTAAATCTGTCACCGCTGCTTTGGTCCTTTGGAACTGGTACTGTGCAATACAGGATACACAGATGTGTCACAATGACAAAGACATCTTGACAATCTGCAGACAAGCAGTCATCTTAAATATCGGCGACTCACGTGTGGTGAAGGCTAGGTGTTGAGGGACGCTCTGAATGTTGTCCTGGTCCATTTTGCGTACAGCAGTGAGGGCAAGATGGTAATGTTGTCCTGGATTGAGGTCTCGTAGTGTATAAGTCCCTAAACTTCCATCAGGTAGGTAGCGGCTACGGGTGCTCAGGCCTTGAGTAATATTGGCCACAAAACCATCTGGAAGACTCCGAGGATGATGGTCCCATGTGACTCGAGCAGAGGTGGTGGTGATGTGGGAGAGTGAAAGGTTCTGTGGTGGAAGCGGTCCTGATGGAGAGAACAATATAATGTGCTGTTACTTACTACAGAGGTGCATGTGTTCGTAACACAGAGCTGAAGAGGTACTCACTGGTCCAGAAGTGCAGTGGCCCAGCAGATTGGCTAGTTGATGGTAGGTCTTCAGGGCGCAAACCACTCTGCGTGACTACATCTACTGTGTACATCTGACCTGGGAGCAATGTGCTGTGGGTTACACACAACTAATCAGTAAAATATGTGTTTTTCATTTGCATATTTTAAACCTTTATGTGATCTCAGATCTCACTCAGTGATCATGTATAATTGTATGTAGTGATGCACCAAATTTTCAGAAATGAGAAACATCAAAAATTCAAATTCAGAATTTATTTTGGAAGGCTGAAATCATTGGCTTAAATGGTGACGTGCACATACGTGTATAAAGTACAACAGGTAAACATGTCAGCAGGGTGTACACACTTCGCTATGACCAAAAATGATGTTAGCCTATGTAAAATGACTTTGCCTGAAATCTCAAGAGGTGGCTTGTTGCAAAAGAAATTTACCATGATTGGTTTAATAGACCTTAGTCAAGAGTAGCGCCATATTTAATTTTGACAGGAATGAAAATGAGGCTGTGAGGGATTGAAGTGCCATTGCAAAGACTGTCTATTACTTATAGCCTTGTTTTTGATCCACGCTAAATTCAATATGGTGTCTAATCTGACTAAGGTCTGTATCACCTGAGAACATGGCACCCTGAAGAGTTCAATTACACATTTAATTACTGAAACTTTATTTTTGGTTGTGTTTTTTGGCTAAAAGAAAAATGTTATATCGGTTTTAGTAAAAAAAAACCCTGCATTATATTTTTTTCTTACATCATTTAGGGTTATGTACCTAAAAAAGAGAAGAATAAAAATAAAAATATTTATCTTATTTGTCACAGCCAGGTAGGCTAGATAATGAGAATTTTCATTTTGGGGCAAACTATTTCATTAAAGCTAAGCTTATGAAAAGAACATTGTCAACATTTCACATTGAAACATTATGTTAAATAGGCCTACTAAATGTTAATAATTTGCCTATTAATAATAATATTATACTTTAAATCGTTAAACTTTAAAAATGATACATGGATGAATCGTTCACAGAGGAGCTCTCACATGCATTTACAAAATAGAAAAGGTGATTGTTTTTTATTGTTTTGTTTTGTTTTTTCAAACTGGCACCAAAATTGCCGTGCTGCTCTGGCACAATTAAAAAGTTATCACTGCAGAAAACGACTCGCACAAGAAGGAATCAAACTACTGTTATTATTTATTTATTATTATTTTATTTACATTTTTTAAAGAAAACACCACTCTTCCACGTTAACGTAAGAGTGGAAATCATGATAGTTATTCCGTTCTGTGGTAAGTAATTACCAAGCTCATTCAATTTTGTCTAGTTAAGTTCAACCAAAAATTCTGTCATCATGTACGCACATGTCGTGAACACTTTTTAAAGAGTATATTTAAATTATTTTGAGCTGTGCATTTCTTTACTATTATTCTGCCCCGAAAAATACAGGCACGCAGTAGACGTTATTGTGTCTAATACATGTATTGCAGGCAAACGTTCTTACAAGACAGAAGATTGCTACCCATTGTGCAAATGTTTAAAGATTCACATTTTCAAGTGTTAGAATGTGTTGGTATCCACTTTACACATGCTGCCTTCAAGTGCACTTTTGGAAACTCCTACTTCTAGGTCCAGAGATTCATTATTATGACATTATTTGGCTGCACGGTAAAGCGGGAACAATGTTTAAATATGTGCTCAGAACTTGTGAATATGACATTTCTGACTGCACTTGAAGCCTAGACTAGATGGGCAAATTACAAGATCATTCTCTTAAGACTATGCAGACTTGTGTTTTCTTTTTCTGCGTGTATGTGCTGACCTTGTTCGGTGTCATGACTGACCTAAAGGTGTACTCTGTGACGCTGCTATTGAGCACAGCTGTGCGAGGTCCACTACCATCTGCAGGCAACAGGGACACCCGAATCTGACTGACCGCAGCATGGCGGCCAACATGCACCAGCCACCGCAGCCAAACCTGAGAGGACGACACATTCACTACCTCCAGCTGTTCCACCTTATGTGGCCCTGAGACAGAGCAGGAGAAGAGTATGTGAGTGAATACTCTACATGTACATGTTAGTTTAGCACTATTATTGTGTAAAAATGTAGAAAAATAATAAGGACCAAAACAAATAAAAATGTAAAAAAAAAAAAAAAAAAAAAAAATTTAATAAACATATTGCAATCCTGCTGTCACACTGTGCTAAGGAAACAGATATGACATAATCACCATGTAGGTACAGAAGAAAAATTGGGAGCTCTCACTAGTGCGGATGAGAGCGAAAGCTGGCTGGCTTATGTCATTGCTGTTGGTGTTGCGTTTGACGGAGAAGGTGGAGATGTTGTAAAGCTGTCCGGGGTTCAGGCCCTGTAGTACATAGGTAGAATGCTGCTTTTCCAGGTAGTCTGTCTTCCTCGGCCCACGACCAATAGGAGCAAAGGCAACTGCAAAGCCGCTGATTAAATTCTGAGTGGCATCTGACTGATCCCATCGTAACTCAACTTCATTTTCTTCTACCCGCAACACATGCAGGCCAGATGGAGGCAACAGGTCTGTGAACAGTGAAAGTATTAGCTATAAATAACTCAATTACCCTCTAAACCAGTGATTCTTAGCTAGTGGGCTGCGGCCCGCTAGGGGACCTCAGGAAACTTCCAAAGTGGCCCCAAGATGTCTTAAAATGATTTAAAATAAAAACAAGCATTTATGTTAGTTAAAACAACTAAAATAAACATATTTCTTATTTTAATTCACCCCCTCATCAGGATTTTTATTTCTTTGAAGTATGAGGTAGCTTAATTTTAAAAGTGATTTCTAGATAAAATACCCATGGTGTTTTAAGATTTTATGAAAGCATTAATATGTTTCTAGCTATGCACAGCTATAAAATATTTTATCGAGTAGAAATTGTGAGTAAAATAAATAAATCACTCAAACAATGAATCACGAACAACTGGAAACATCATGTAAATTCATTGGTTAAATAAGTGGGATCCCTGAAGAACATTCGGCTATTAAAACTTTTGTAATTATGACATTTATTAAAATGAATTATTTTTTTAATTATAATTATTTTAGTTACTTAATGTAATATGTGGAAACCTATTAGCCTACATGGGGGCTCTTCAAATATTCTTGTGGACAATGGGGAATTAACGCTTGGAATTAATTGAAAACCACTTCTCTAAACTATGAAAGGAAATTTCATTTGTTATGAACACAATACATACATACCAAATACAGACCAAAGAATGCATATATTTTAAGTTTGTAACAAGTAACAAACTTCCCATGTCTCTGAATAATTAATAACTTCCCTGGAAGCAAGTTATCAAATCACTTTGCCAGTAAAAACACACAAACTCTGAATTCCATTCTAGTTACTTTCTAAATAGTCTCCACTTAAATAAAATGAATGCATATGGGTTGATTTTGAATAATGGAAGATCAGGAGCTGACCTCTCTCACAGTCTCTCCCTGTGTGGCCCACCCTGCAGGCGCAGCTGTAGTTCCCCCTTTTATCACTCCAACAGACACCTCGGTTTCCACACGGCTGCAGCACACACGGGTTCTCCACTAGACGGCAACAGAGGACCAGATGAGACCTTACATATCTGACAGGTACAGAACTAATATAACGACCTCAGACTTCCAGAAAGTGTAAGGGTACACAGATTTAACTGATGATTTTAATTGTATTCACATCAAGAAAAAGATTTTACGTTTGTGAGGATTTTGATGAATTCAGATCAGTTTAACATAGCAGAAGGCAGACTTATTTTTGTCAGAGGCAACTTTTTTCCCCCATAGTTTCAAATGCTTCTGCACGTAGGATGGGCCTGACCAAATAGCTTCACCAGGTCTATTATTATTATAAACAATTTTTTTTAAAGTATAGCAACACCAGGTAATCTTAAAAAAATAGACAAACAATATAAAAGCAAGTAAGTCAGTCTTAGCAACAACGTCAACTGCAATTGTAATACTTCTTGTTTATTTGTGATGTATTGTGCACAGGAGTAATATTTAATAATGGTTAACATACATGTCTGGCAGCGGTCTCCAACATAACCTTCTTTACACACACACAGGTGATTCCTCCTGTAGCCTCGGCATACACCTCCATTCAAGCAAGGATTTGGCTCACATCCATCCTGTTCTGCAGAACACACACACATCTGTATCATAAGATGGAAAATCCTTCATTCTGAGAGGTGGGCTGTTTGTAGGAGATAAAGTAGGTGTGAAGTGTTTTGTGTATCAAATCAGATGCACTGTAAGTCAGAATAAAGGGGAAAGCAGATTATACAGAATGACAAAAACAGTTGCAGATACAAGCTGGAAAATGAAGAAAAACTATTTTGATGTTTTACAGTGTCACAGATAGTTTAACTGGGATTTTTTTGACACTGATTAACAGACAAATATTCTTTCATTCCAAAATGAATTTTTATTTTTTTTTACAGTTTGGTTATTACAGTTATTAGGCACAAATGGATGTTTTGCATAAGTATTCAAGTGCCACTGCAGTTTTTCCCCATTCAGGTTACATGGAGATGGCTTTTTTCCAAGCCGACCTAGTAGGTGTCTTGCAGACTCCATCAGGTTTTTTTCTTCTTTATTTCTGAGTATTTTGCTGCATTCATTTTATCTTTTACCTTCATCAAGTCTTTTAGACATTCTGCAGAGAAGGATCTCCTCCATGTTTTACACAAATTAGGGAAGGTGTGTTTCTGATTATACACAGTGTGAACTTGGCCAAAAAAACTCAGTTTTGGTCTAATCAGACTATGGAACCTTCTAGCTGGTGGAAGTCTCCACATGCCTTCTAGAAGACTGTAGCAGAGCTGTCCTATGACATTTTTAATAATGGCTTCTCTTTGCCATTCACCCATAAAACTGTGACTGGTACTCAGAAGCATTTGGGTAACAGTTATCTGCACAGATTTGATCATTTTTTTTGTTCTAAATCTTGTATCTTCATCAGAGTTGTCAGTGGCCTTCCTTCTGCATTGCCACTCCGTTTTGAAGACATAGATCATCTGTGCCACAGTGGCTTGGATATACTTTACTGGCTGCCTCAGTGATTTAGTCATATATTAAAAGATTGTCAAACTTATGAGAACCATTCTGTTTTCTTTTTTCAATTCTGACTTTTTTGTATTTATTTAAGATCATGTTGATCACATTTTGAAAGAGTGTTTTTCTGTTGATCAGTGGGGAAAAAAAGCCAAATTAAGTCCACTGTGATTCTAGGCTGTAAACTCAAACAAAGGAAAGTAGTTAGGGTTGCAAAATTTTTTGAAACTTTTCGGAAGTTCACCGGATAATTTCCACCCCTTTGCAACCCTAATAGTAGTGAACATACTCCTGATGATGTTACCTATCTCACAGTCCTGTCCTGCATAGCCCTGCTGGCAGTGACAGAAGTAAGAGCCAGGCTGATCACCACACGTACCTCTGTGCTTACATGGCTCAGAAAGGCATTCATCAATGTCTGTCAAAACATTCACAGAAATCTGAACTTAAGCCAGGTTTTGCACAATGAGGTGTCAAAATCTCTAATATCAAAATGTCAATATGACATAAGATAAAGAATGAAGAATAAGCAAGAGATATGCAGCGTGCTACCTGTTTGACAGCGCTGGCCGGTAAAACCATCTTCACATTCACACAGGTAGGAGGCTACCCTATCACGACAAGTTCCCCCATTCATACATGGATGAGACAAACACTCGTTTATCTCTGGAAAAAAAAGGGGATGATGAGAGTCATTCATGTACAAATCCCCTAGTACATGGACCAGATAAGCATTTAACAAAACCTGAAAACACACACACACACACACACACACACACACATATAAACAAATCCTGAAGCACACACACACACACTACATAAATAGACACATTTTGTGTTCAAGGCATAATACTGCATGTTGTTGATCAGGAAGCACTTATTGTAGAGCCCAATGGTTTTGTGTATGAATCAATATTCAAGCAAGTCCATTAACAACAGTTCTCAAGATGAACAGAAATCCAGGTCCTTGTCTCACTGTGTACTTGGCCTATTTATTTCATGTGATACAAATGATGTAGTAGCTCATGTTGCCAGAGCAGCATCATGCTTTATGTCCCACAGAGAGACCGCAGAATTGTTTTGTGTTTAAAAACTCTGAACTGTATACCAAGGCCTGACTACTTTCTGTTAGCACCCTGACAGGCTATACAAACTTTATGTTGGTTTCAAACTACAATTTGTTTTAGAGTGTTTCTACTCGTTTGACATTTTGTAGGCTCATCAGCTCTTCTTCCCAGCATTCCAAACCAACCGACCATTTTGGAATGTTGGATTCAGGGCAGGACTGTCTTGGGTAAACTTTGAACAACAAGGGTTTTGAATCTCCACTAACCTTCACAGACTGGAGGCTGGCTCCAGGACCCCTGGCTGCTGCAGATGCTCTGGGTGGCCCTTGGAAGGGGAGTGTAGCCTGGGTGGCATACATACGAAGCCATGGAGCCTGGAGTAGTGGAGGAATACTGCACCTCTGCGTGCTTGACTTTCACAGGGGGGCCACAGTCCAGACCTGCAGTGTGCACAAACGGTGTGCATGAAAGTAATTTTCAATATGCCAGTGTTGTTTTATATAGTTTACAATAACTCAGCTTTATTAGAAATAATTATAATAGTTATGACAAATAATATAAACAAACAGACTGTTGGCAATGAGTCAGGTTTGTTAAACAATTTTAAGACTTATTTCTGATAAATTATGACATCATATTTATGAATGTTACTTTGATATTAGATACTAAAATAAATGTATTTTACAATAAATAAGCTATTTGTTATTTAAAAAACAAGCAAAATGCACAGAAACACACAAACAATTCTAACCGAGAGAAAAAAATTCATCCAACTAAGGCTGAAGAATTTCATTTAGTTACTTAATTTAATTAGAACACTTAAAGAGCAAACGCAGTGACAAAGCCCTACACTGCAAAAAAGAATGTCAGAAACACTATAAAACAAAATGAGCAGTGGCAGCAACAGATATTTGTTTCTTTCTTAAAAAAAATGACTGCTTTTCCTGAAAACATAAAGAACCAGCCAGTTTCAATTTACCTAATACACATGGCCACATTTACAGCCACGAGCAGATTCATAAATAGAGAGAAGCTGTAAAAACATCCTTTTTGTGAAATGTTTTAGGTGATGGCATTTCATCCTATCGTGGAACAGCAGGACACAAATTTAACCGCACCTTGTGGAAAACCTTGTAGAATCAACAGTAACACGGAGGCCTGTAACAGCAGAGTTATAACCTCTGTTCAGGGAGAGAGTATCAAATGCACTGAGGACTTTATCCAGCTTCATCTCTGGGGAGGTGACACACAACCCAGCTTTACTGCAGGAACTGGCACCTGCTGCTTCGTCCTGGCATCATCTGAATGAAGATTGACGACTGGTGTTCTCCTCCTAACATGCATATCAGTTACACCTAAATGAATGAATATTGACTACCGCAAAGCTGTGTGAGCTCCTGATTCCTGTTGTGCTCAGTGTACTTTGGAGGTAAAACAGAGTTTGATTACCCTCTAATGCCGGATTGGATCCTCTGTTGATCTCGCAGTGTCTTCCTATGAAGGATGGGGAGCACTCACATTTGTATTTACCAATGTAGTGGAAACATGTTCCCCCATTCAGACAGGGACTGGAGGCACAAGGATCTGGCTTTCCTAAACATAAAGCATTAGATATTTTAAAACAGTTGTTGTACAGTTCTGTGTACACGTGTGCACATAGTGTGCACTTGCATATTTATTTGTGAAAGAAAGCATGGCCATGTGCGTGTCAAAACGAGGTCAACATGTGTGAGAAATCATTGATCATTACAGTAGCACTGAGAAAGAGAAACAGCTTTTCATGCATGTGCCAGGGCAAGTTGTTTTTCCTACATGTGAGGAATCCAAGTGTTGAACAAACTCCAGCAAATTGGATCATTACACAAGGCCAAACAGTTGCACAACTCTAATGTAGGACAAAGTTGAGATAATGAAAATCCAGAGATGGCTTTGAAGAGCTTTTTTCTTTGTGCAGTTTTATGAAACTCTGTGTGTGCGGAAATGCCATTTTCCAAACATGAAGAAAAGTAGATTACATTCTTCTTCCATTTGACCAGAAAAGAGGAGAGGAAGGGTGACTGAAAACTGAACATCCCCTGGGTGCTCACTGCTGGCTGAGAATTTAACATTGCACACTTAAAGCCCTTTCATGGCAAACAAAACACGAAAAACTAAACGAATCGCAGACAAATGGACATTCCAAACCAAAGGTCAAAGGAATATGCACCAGGCTGAAGAAAAGCAAATTCATGCCCCTACAATAGAGGGTGCAATATGAACGTACATTTTACTAAAAGTATATATTAAACCAATCATTTTGCGAACCCGGCTTTTACACCTTCTTTTCTTATACAAGCTGTACTCCATCTAGTATTTTGGTAACTACGTAAATTGCTATTATTTATCATTTGACAATCTTGTTTCATGTTGTAAAAATGCTTTACAAAGAAACTATATTATATATTATATATATATAATAATATATATATGTATATATATTTATAAAGATATACTGTATGGATTATATCTACACTGAACAAAATTATAAACGCAACACTTTTGTTTTTGCCCCCATTTTTCATGAGCTGATATCTAAATATCTAAGACTTTTTCTATGTTACACAAAAGGCATATTTCTCTCAAAAATTGTTCACAAATCTGTCAAAATCTGTGTTAGCGAGCACTTCTCCTTTGCCGAGATAATCATCCACCTCACAGGTGTGGCATATCAAGATGCTGATTAGACAGCTTGATTATTGCACAGGTGTGCCTTAGGATGGCCACTCTAAAATGTGCAGTTTTATCACACAGCACAATGCCACAGATGACGCAAGTTTTGAGGGAGCGTGCAATTGTCATGCTGACTGCAGGAATGTCCACCAGAGCTGTTGCCCGTGAATTGAATGTTCATTTCTCTACCATAAGCCATCTCCAAAGGCGTTTCAGAGAATTTGGCAGTACAAACCGTTCTCACAACCGCAGACCACGTGTAACCACACCAGCCAGGACTACCCATCCAGCATCTTCACCTCCAAGATCGTCTGAGACCAGCAACTCGGACAGCTGCTGCAACAATCGGTTTCAAGAATTTCTGCACAAACTGTCAGAAACCGTCTCAGGGAAGCTCATCTGCATGCTCATCGTCCTCATTGGGGTCTCGACCTGACTGCAGTTCGTCGTCGTAACCGACTTCAGTGGGCAAATGCTCACATTCGATGGCGTCTGGCACTTTGGAGAGGTGTTCTCTTCACGGATGAATCCCGGTTTTCACTGTAACAGGGCAGATGGCAGACAGTGTGTATGGCGTTGTGTGGGTGAGCGGTTTGTTGATGTCAACGTTGTGGATTGAGTGGTGGTGGTGGGGTTATGGTATGGGCAGGCGTATGTTATGGACAATGAACAAAGGTGCATTTTATTGATGGCATTTTGAATGCACAGAGATATCGTGACGAGATCCTGAGGCCCATTGTTGTGCCATTCATCCACGACCATCACCTCATGTTGCAGCATGATAATGCACAACCCCATGTTGCAAGGATCTGTACACAATTCCTGGAAGCTGAAAACATCCCAGTTCTTGCATGGCCAGCATACTCACCGGACATGTCACCCATTGAGCATGTTTGGGATGCTCTGGATCGGCGTATACGACAGCGTGATCCAGTTCCTGCCAATATGCAGCAACTTCGCACAGCCATTGAAGAGGAGTGGATCAACATTTCACAGGCCACAATCAACAACCTGATCAACTCTATGCGAAGGAGATGTGTTGCACTGCATGAGGCAAATGGTGGTCACACCAGATACTGACTGGTTTCCGGACCCCCCAATACAGTAAAACTGCACATTTTAGAGTGGCTTTTATTGTGGCCAGCCTAAGGCACACCTGTGCAATAATCATGCTGTATATTCAGCATCTTGATATGCCACACCTGTGTGTTGGATGGATTATCTCGGCAAAGGAGAGTGCTCACTAACACAGATTTAGACAGATTTGTGAACAATATTGAGAGAAATAGGCCTTTTGTGTACATTGAAAAAAATCTTAGATCTTTGAGTTCAGCTCATGAAAAATGGGGGCCAAAACAAAAGTGTTGCGTTTATAATTTTTGTTCAGTGTAATATATATATATGTATATATATATATTTATATATAGATATATATATAAAAATGGAGAACATCAAAACAAACAAACGTACAAACTTGGCAACATCACATTCGCACTACTTAATGTGCTGATATTGCTTCTGCAGTGGTACTAGACACTTGATCCAAAACTTTGGAACATTTCATAGTTGGACGAAGAAAAATTAATCGACCAAAAAAACAACACTGCTTTGTTGTCAGGCAAATGTATAACTGGTTTGAATCACTCAATACAAATACATTGTTCCTATTCAAAATTTTCTCATGTAACATGTTTGGTATGAAAGGGCCTTTATGCTTATCAAACTAATATGACTCTTTAAACAACATCATCAAAATTTCCCACACAATTATATTCACACCAGAAAACCACATATTGCAAGAAAATTGTCTTGACACTAAACACATACCCACTTCACAGTGTTTCCCTGTGAAATGGTAGGGACAGTCACATCGGTAGCTGTCAGCATCTTCTTTGCAAGAGCCTCCATTACGACAGGGACTAGAGGCACAGATACTTAATCTGACTGAGGAAAAAAAAAGAGGAAGAATGCTGTATGTACCAGCAAATAGGCGAAATTACTTCTGCAAAACGGATATGTGGTGCATTAAAGGCACAATATGTAAGTTTTCACAGCGAGAGGCGTGTATCAAAACAAACAAGAAAAGAGAAGAAGAAACAAAGGTGTAGTTTGATGACGCCGTGACTGAGTGTGGAATCATGGGAGTTGTCGTCTTCATCCCCACAGCCGATGCAATCCAACGGGACTCGGGCAGAAATCATGTTCATGGATGAGCTAATGATTTATTAACGTTGTAGTATGAAGCAGAGTGAGGCTGAAAGCCGTCAAAGCGAAACGAGGTCGCTGAACGAGCGCAACACATGGCTCGAAAGCAGCGGAGCTTTTATTATGCCACACTTTAGTGCTTCCGCACCTTCCGGTCGGGAGTATGTGGGGTAAAGCAGCACTGTTTTATCATACTAGATACGTTTGAAAGTTCTGTTATAATGCTGCTATGTGCGGTCGTCACCGGTCTATTAAAACGCATAACATATTAAAGCGTCCTTAATGTTTCCATGTTTTCTACAAAACAACCGGAAATCGAGGGTGTATGATGTCATTGGCAGGCGACACAATGACACTATGGACACGGTCCGTGTCACTAGTTAAAATGTTATTTCTCTGGATTTAAACATTCTTCGAAACATTTGGGATAATGTAAGTACACGAGTCAGCAAAATATATAACACTGTTCTAGTGGTTTTTGGATATTTTAATAAAAAAATCTTACATATTGTGCCTTTAAACAACATGATGCACAATGATTGAACTTCTGTGGATGTGACTACCTTTTAATATGTAAGCATGCAAGGACAAAATGTTAACACGGATAGCAGATGTAACATACCTCTTTCGCAATGCTTTCCTCTGTAGCCGTGCTTGCACTCACAAATGTAGCCTCCGTCTCTCTCATAGCAATACCCTCCATTCTGACACGGTGAGGAATCACAGGCTGATCGGGGCTGTACTGAAAAACACACACACCTTCACCTTCACCATGTTCCTTCACAGCAGGTGATCGTCTTTTAACGTTCACTAGTAACTTTTATTTGAGTGTGTTGTAATTATTTCATTTAAATGCACACCATAGCATAGATCCTCTGTGCATTTCAATAGCCAAGTTGAAACATTATCTTCACATTGTCAGCATACAAATAAATCTTTCTTTTCTCATTTACTCAATATAATGCCTTAGCTGCTTTGAGGACCTTTGCCATCCTGAGGACCTGGCACAGTATTTGTTCATTTGTCATGGAAACCATGCTTAGCACATGGCTTCAAGTTTCTCCAGGGCTCTTACCATATGGGTAGAAGTCCTTGTGATCAAAGTCAGCACCAGTTTGGCAGGTGCAGAGGTACGTGCCACCATACTCTAAGCATGGACCTCCATCCGGACACGGTCTGTTGTTACTACAGGGGGTTTGTGTTACTTCTAAAGAGTAAAACAAAATATTACAGATATTAATTGTTATACAAATATGTGTACAGTACTACTACTTTTGAAATATTTTTATTGAATGAAAGGTTCAGAGCCACACTCTTCAGATGGATACAGTTTTCTATGGTAATCAATAAAGCATGTACCTTTTGACTGACAGACACTTTTAGTATTTTTCCATCATGAGGCCAAATGGTTCTCAATTTGGTGAATTTTCATACATAATTTAGTACTGTATAATTACAAACTGTTCCACGGTTAGCTAACTGTACATAGGACAGAGAAACCACTCTTTAGTGGTGGGACAGCTTTGGTGACGGAACAATTCCTCAACAGTCACTTGTCAATTACTTGTGTTTAACGGATATGTAACTGACATGTAATGCTAAATGTTTGGCCTGATGATGAAAAAGCACTTCCTGAATTTGGAACCTGTATATTTTCTACCAGCATTTCAAGTAACCTTTAAACAGTAGAAACAAGAGAAGCTGTTTTATCAGAAATCATATATTAGCATTATTGTCCTAAAAACACACTGCATATAAAAATGGACATCCCATACAGTACCTTTAGTTTGATAAAGTCTTTGGGGAAAAAAATCTGTATTTGTTTGCAGTTAATACATACCAAACTGACAGTAGAGTCCAGTGAAGCCTGTTGGACATTCACAGGTGCCATTCACATCAACACAAACCCCTCCATTCTGACACGGACACTCCTCTGTAGGGATTTAGGTGTGATGTAAAGAGAAAGAGACACTTTTGGAAGGAGGTCAGCATAGTTTTCACTTTTCTGGATAAGAAAACATCAGTCAAACTGGAACAAAGTGTAAATTCAGTGGACGCATGTGTGGGAATGTTACATTGTGTGAGTTTGTGTGTGTGTGTGTGTGTGTGTGCGCGTAGTTTAGCATAGTATGCTGTGGTGGGATTGTTGTACTGTTGTACTTTATGAACTTGTTCCTTGGGTCAGTCTTTCCCACAATTTTCCCACACAGTTCAGTGTTCTGGATGACTGTAAGTCAGTATTCTGTAACACTTTCTGTTTGGTAAGATTTTTATTTTTCGCTTCCCTCAGTAATTGCAACAATGGATCAAAGCAACTTGCTGTATCACTGTTAAATGAATTCCTTTTGAAGTTCAGGAGCCTTGCATGAGGGTGTTATTTTTTTGTTTATTTATTTTTGATAAATTGATAATATGTAACATGTTTTCGATCAAATTGTGTGACTCAGGGGCAATTAATAGGTTGTTAATTCGCTGGAGCCATTTTCATTTGTTGTTTCATAAGGTCGGTCTCTTTGATCTCAGTGCCCCATTAGACACTCCTAGGCTATGCCTGTGAGCTTCTACCTTCTCTTTTTGAGAGGTCTGCATGACTTTTTCCACTACACATTCCAAGTGAGCCAGGCAGGAAGGTATTCTAGAGATTTAGGAGAGTCTATATAAGAGTCAATGGTTATTTCAGCTCCAGGTGGAAGAATAGGATGAATTTGTTATAGCTCACAATGTGCTTTTAAATCTATAGGGGCACAAAGTGTTTAGTGTACACAGTGACCCAGGGAGCAGGGATATCAAGCTGACTGAATTGAATAAATAAGATAAAGCAGAATATGAGGATGTTGTACCTCATATCATCAGTCTTTGGAGATTTGTGGTTGGATGTTAGAGCGTCCAAACAAATCTCACCTGCTTTGTTGCAGGGAAGTGAATTCCAACCATTTGGACTGTCTCATAAAACAGAGGCCTTTAAAGTCTAGACAAGAGCCCTTCCTCTTGTTGGTAAAGTAGTAAAAAAGTGCCATAAAACAATTATTTACAACATCAAGCAACTTGCTGCAAGGTCTGAGCAGTAAACTGGGTGAGGTTGTGTAGGTTTGGATAATTATGCTCATCCATCACGACTGTATAGTCTTCCTCAGGCAGTGCTTCAAATTCCTGTGGGATAGTGGTGTCTGCCTGTTCTCCTCTGTACCATGTTCCTGCCCAATTACTTGAGGAGGGTAGATACTATGCATTAAAGGGGTCATGAATTGAGAAATCAACTTTTACTTGAGCTTTTGATCTATAAGAGGCCATCGTACTAAAAGAATATCCTGTAAGTTTCAGAACTGAAAACGTCCTTGTTACTGAAATAAAAGCTTTTATTGACACCAGGCCTAGCGAACGCCAGATCCTGGAAGGTGTCTACCTATGACGTAATAGATAGGTTAAACACCGCCTCCACAGAAGAATATCAACGCCTAATTCTGAAACCCCACCCACTGATTCACCCACTGTTGTGGAAGAACACGGTCGCTGCATAACCTTCCTTCGGATTCAAATATTAGGAATGCGTGGTTGAACTTTATTTTTAATGAAGTTTCAGCTCACGTGAGTAAAACATTGAGCGTTCATTCACCGCGGATTCCTTTGTAAACAAGACACAGGTGGACACTTGATTTGCAGAGATGGGGTGGGGGGGGGGGGGGGGGGACTGAGATTAAAAAAGCATTGCTGTACCGTTTATATTGGATCCGACAGGAATGGCACAGCACACTTATGTGAGTAAAAAATATTGTGTGTCACTATTGCTTTGTTAGAGATCGCTTGATATGTCCTGATTATGTGTCCGTGTCTAACCAAAGTAACAGAAGGCTCCAACTATGAAGGATGTAACTTGTGAAACAGACACACAGTTAGTTAGTTTACTATGCAAAACTATTATCCAATCATAGCAGTGGGCGTTTGCTTCCAAGTCTTGAATGCGGCATGCCCATAAAAACAGAGCGTTTCTCGAGCTGGCCTGGTAGAAAATAGCCTATTACTTATTGATTTTAATGTTTTTGAATGTAAAAACCACGCAAACATCATAAGTGAACCTCAGACAACAGTATAAAATAAATCAAACAGCCAGTTCATGATCCCTTTAAAGTCAGAGAGTACTGTACCTTCACAATCGTCACCGTAGTAACCTGGGGTGCAGGTGCAGTTGTAGTTTCCAGAGCCAATGTACTCGCAGATTTGACGCTTTTCACAACTCTCTCCATCGCAGGGAACTGTAAGTGAAATATTATGTGCAGTATGTGTGATGATCTTTTAAGAATAAGAAAGGGAGGTAAAGCTTAGCAGGAACTTGAAGAACATTTACATTGCTGTCTGATTTGCAGCATCAGCAGTAGAGGAATTTTCCATGACAACTAACTCTGTTTTAGGGTAAAATAAATCTTTATAGTATATTCTGTAGGTATTACTTGGGCAGCAATGATGTAATACATTAAATTAAATTAAGGCAAACCCATGAAACTGCAACCAAACCACATTGAAAAATAAAAATTCTTAAGAGGTTGGTCAAGCCACTTCAACCGCAGACAAGAGTTGACCAAGCATCTGATAACTATGCTGACATTATTTGCAAAGAAATCAGTTCAATTAATCAGACATGTCGTCTGAAACCATAGTTAGACAACTTTTTAAGAGCATTGGACATTGGAGAAATGCAAGCTTCTTACTGATACTGGAGTGAAGCAGACAAGAGTTGACCAGGCATCAAATAACTATGAGATGAGGCTGACATTATTTGCAGTTCAATTAGTCAGACATGTGGTCTGAAGCCATAGTTATCTCAGAGTGTTCCCTCTTCTCTATTTATTTTTCAATTTCTTTGTGTCAGTCCCAGTTGAAAAGTGTTACAGCTAGTCAAATATAAACATCTTCTCTCATTAAACATTTTTCCCATTGCAAAGGGAAACAAAAACAAAGACTGGATAATTTGTTGTTGGCTGGCATTTATAAAGTGATATTGTGGGTTGAACTCAAGGGTAAAAGCGCACCTGTCTCACAGTGGCTTCCAGTGAAGTTTGCTGTACAGGTGCAGGTGTAGTTATTCACCAGGTCTTCACACACACCTCCATTCAAACATGGCATGGATGCACATTCATTGATATCTGGATTCCAAAACACAAGATTAATGTCAGTGTAGAGAGTAATTTGTCAGTGTGAGAAAGGCAATTCTTAGAGCAGCTTGGTTTTGATTCTATCAATATCTTAAGATGTGAAGATGTATGAAATTTCAGGCAAGTGTATGGTTTCATTGACCGGGTGTCTAGTATTAACAGTAATCTGGTCTCATGTTGAAACAAGGGTTCAATATATGCAAAGACCAGCAGGTAGTTTCCAGAGTACTTCCCAACTGGGCTTGCATTTCATCAGTAACCTCCATTGTGGGAAGCCCAATTTGTTAAGCACAGTGCTGTAATGTCAGTGCTTTTTCCTAAAAAGTCATATCAAGATCTGCTCAGAGAACTCAGAATATTTGGAACATAAAACTTGACCCAAAATGAAAACACAGGGAAATAAATCAAAGTAACTGCTAATATATTTCCATTTACTAGCTGCCCTTAAAAGTATTGTACTATAGCAGTCTTCATGAAGTCAGTCTAGATAACACCATCTGTCAAATGAATAAGTGCGGGCCTAATGCGGAAAAAAGGAAATGTTCCCTGGAGAACGTCATGGCCTTTCAGTGACACTCCCAATATCCATACTCACCTGACTCGCATAGGAACCCAATGTAACCTGCTTGACATACGCAGGTGAAGTTGCCGACACCCTGTATGCACTGTGCTCCATTGAGGCATGGGGTCTCTTGGCACTCGTCTATGTCTGCAGGCAATAAACACACACACACACTGGATATTTATTCAGCTGATTAATATATCCTCCACACCGTTCCCCTCACTCTGAAACTATGCACTTCTGGCTGTGAAAGGTATTAGAGGTTTGATACATCTCTGCAGGCTGGACTGTGGGAACGAGAAGGATGTTGAAGCCAGCAGCGTGCTAAGAGAGGAGGGTAGGACAAAATCAGTGAGGAGAGAGGCCACAGCACGAAAAGAAGAGCTTACTGAGTTCAAAACTCACATCCATTTTCACTCGCTCATTGGACAACTTTTTGAGAAAAAACCCACTTTGGACCTTGTAGAAGTGCAAGCTTCTTATTGATATTGGAGCAATTGTTTTCTTTTCCTGAGCTTTCATATAATGCATAATTGAAATTGGAGTCCAATAATTGAAGAATCTGGTATTTACCTGTCTCACATGTTGTCCCTATGAATCCCACTGGACACAGGCAGATGAAGTGGTTGATCTTGTCCACACATGTGCCTCCATTCTGACAGGGGTATGATGAGCACTCATCAACTTCTATCAAAACACACAAAAGAACAACAAATATTACATGTGACTTTTATTAGATGTGCACACAGGACTGAAAACATGAGGGAATCCTAAAGTGCATGGGGTGGAGGAAAAGGTAATGATTTGACCACAGCAAAACATTGGATGGACTCTACTGTATGCATATTACATACAGATGTGACCAGGGGAAATTCTCTCCCTTAGGTTGTCCCCCTGGCTTGCAGGGTGGAATTCTGCTTTTACAAGCTGACTTTCTCTTTCCTGGCGAG
This sequence comes from Sinocyclocheilus anophthalmus, assembly GCA_018155175.1. Taxonomy (NCBI): domain Eukaryota; kingdom Metazoa; phylum Chordata; class Actinopteri; order Cypriniformes; family Cyprinidae; genus Sinocyclocheilus; species Sinocyclocheilus anophthalmus. Next base: position 87,232 of record JADLZN010008917.1, read on the forward strand.
GACGAACACAGAGGATGAGTACGGGTTGTGAGGGATGGAAGGATTTCATCATTGGTTTACCTATCTGGCACCTGCGTCCAGTGAAGCCAGCCAAACACGAGCAAGTGAAAGAGGGATTTCCAGTGATGCAGTCATCAATGCAACGGCCACCATTTTGACAGGGCCTTAAGTTAGCACAGACCGACGCTGAGGAGGACAATGGAAAAGAGTCTGAGCAGACTAATATTTTCCTATTTGTACTGTCCATAATGTTTTCTAATTTGTTGGAATACGCTGATTCTTTTTTTCCTTTCCTTTGGTGGTGTACCTGAGTCATTGCAGCTGCCCACTTGCACCTGAGAATCATCAATACGAAAGACCCATCGACCAGGATAGCCCACATTTGTGGTGGTCTCAACTTCAACAATATCATCTGTCCGAGAGCCTGGGATGTTGAAATAGCGCCTCCCATCGCCAGCATTAAAACCTGCCTAGGAAGAGAGTGAAAGTGGGGGAGTGTTCTCTCAGAGTGGATTCTTTCACATTTTAATGTCACTGAAGTAATTTCAGTCAAAACTAAAAACCAATGTGAGTAAAGGCAATGACCTTACCTGTGCAGCTATGCCCCCCAAGCCTGCTAGGTCACCACCACTGGTGGCATGCATCCCTGTTGTCCAAGAAATATTGTGGTACTGGAAGATGGTGAAAGAGAGCTCACCATCTGTGATGAGAACTACTTGAAATGTATTGACCTTTAGAGAAGAGCAGAGAACAAGTCAGTTACCACAACCAGTATTCATAATTTTCATTTACTTGTTAGATCAGAAATTCTCAACATTGGCCCTTGAGGTCCACTGACATTCAGAGTTTAATTTTGATCAAGGATAAACTCTGCTAGACAGTGGACCTTGAGGGCCAGACCTGAGAAACCCTGTGTTAAAAGGAAACATAATACAAATCCCATTGGTTTTGTTAGTTTTAAGGACATGAACTTAGTACCGGAGTTATTGAGCTGCCACCAAAAAATGTGACTTGATGCCAGGTAGCAATCAGCACCCATGTAGTGACAAACATAGGGAACTCAGGGAAGTAACGATTAATGTCTGCAGTTGCTCTTCTCAGGATGGCAGGATCTTTGCTTTCTCGATAGAAAACTTTTCCTGCCCGTCGGTTGTCTACATCTGCCCAGAATGGAGCCACCACCCTGCGGTCTCCAGCAATAGGGAAAGCCACTGGGGTGAACTGGGACACCTCCCTCAGGAAAGACACCAGGCCATTGTTGTTGACCTTGAAGATACAGAAAAGAAGAGCAAGTACATGTGCAGGGTTAGCAGAATCAGGACACAAAGCTTCCCTTCAGCACACCTTCCTGGCACTCATTCCCAGATTCCACTGCTGAAGCTTAACCACACCATGAGCTGCATGTTTGGACATTCACTTTCTGAGTTGCACAAATAACATATTTCATCTCCATGAAATTCTTTCCACACTCAAGTATACCTGACGACAGAGACTGGGTTGGTTCACTCAGGAGTAATGCAGAGTCAAGAAGTCGTAGACCAACACAAATCAAATGATTTTATAAGAACTTTAGCACAATTCAGTTTCTTGTAGTGACTCTTGTAGTAGATATTGCGAATGGCCTGGAACAGTAATCGGATGGCTATGATGTATGAAACATGCTGACTGGGAATAAGTGGAAACAGGCTGAGGTGTCCAGCAGTATGTTGACACATGAGAGTGAGCAGCAGCATTGCAGGATGAAAGAGTGAGGCAGGCTCCTGTGGCAGATGTATTTATTTCCCATCAGGGAACAGACAGCTGCCTTGTTCTGCCAGACATCCATGTCTTACAGCTGAGAAAACCGGAGCACTTTACAGACACACATACGCATTCTGACACACCTGCCCTGGCTCTTGTCCACTAGATGCGGTTTTAGAGGGCGAGGCCTTTATAACTGCCTCTAAAGTAACCACAGATCCCAACACTTGATTTGCTGACCACTGGCTTTGCTCTGTTGACTGAGCCTACTCTTGTGATGAATGTCCAGCCAGGCTGATGTAGAAGAAACCTTAGAGTATTCACAGGGGCACAGTGTTATCCAACTGATATGAATATGCATGCAAATTCACTAAACAGGCCAACAGGGGTGTGTGAAATTATTCCATAGCTTTCTGCTTCATTATTTAAGTGTAGGTTTTGCAACAAACTTTCCTCAATAGTTCTCCTGTGGACAGACTAGAAATTAGAAACCCTTTCTAAACTGTGACTCATCCAAACTGAGTTTTATTAGAAAAATACTATCAATCACCTATCTGCCCCATATCAGATTGTCACAGCACAGAGCAACAATGAGAGAGTAGGTCTAATGCTAACTTATGCTAGTCAGTTTGCACCTGCACAGTCACACCCCTCTCCAGGTGTTCGCTCCCCAGTGCCAACTTCCCTGTCCCATCATTTCACTCATCTCTACCCAGTTCTGGCAGCAGCAACAGCAACAAAGGCAATGTCAGACACATGGCCTTTCTTCTCCCCTCCCCATGCGTATGGAAACCATAATTCTGAGGCCTTTGCTGTAAAAACAGTAGAGGAAGTTTTGTTTGGCCTGACTCAGGTGCTTGGTTAATTGGCCGACCGCAGTCTTCCCCTCTCTGCATCAGCGTGCTGTGGCAAGAATGTGGTTAACATGGAGAAGTGGAGTAAAGCCTGCAGGGCCACAACTCTGGGGTCATTGAAAGGAGCCCTGTGAGAGCAGGAGAATGCAAGAAAAGACAAAGAGAGAGAAGCGGGAGAGGTGGAAAGATGGAGGGATGGAAAGTGCAGGCACAGTTCACTGACAGATACAAACCCTTGACAGGAACCAAAGTGTGATTTAGAGTAAATGTTTTACAGATGCCCAAAACACTTGAGAATGGGCTGCAGTACTAAACCGTTGCATGCTAATGATATAAGCAGTAAACTGGGAAAATAAAGTTGTACAGCCAATAGGTACAGTGTTTTGACCGGAGCAAGCATTGGAGAGCTAGTAGCAACTGTTTGCCGAGGTAATGAATGGAAATTGCTTACCTTGCTGCTAAATTAGCAGCGGAAATCTCACAAAGCACTACATTAATGATTATTCTCTGGTGTTGTAATATGTCCTGGCATTTCTTCTGATCTATTTGTAGCATCTGGAAGAGGTTAAACTAGCTGCTTTTCTTTCAAGTCCTAATATCTTATTAAAAGTAGGATGGAGTAATTGGATCTAACCACTGACTAAAAGTGAATAAAACAATCATAGCCTAGTATAAACAGGTACTGAAGTTTTTGGATGGTAACAATTCAGTCAGGTGTAAACTGTAAAACTGGGGGGGGGGGGGGGTGGGGGGGGGGGGGGGGGCTTTGATGAAGTGGATAACATGCGTAAACATGCCGTCATTAATTACAAAATAATTGATAAGTATATAAGTAAAGCAATGTTTTTAGGTGTCACTTCTGTGACAAAGTTATTTTTCTGTTATTCTTCACCAGATATATCACAAGTTTTCATAGGATGGTTTTCTTTGAAGCTAAGTAATTTTAATACTAAAATAAATGTTCACCTGGGGAAAAGGATGCTAAAACAAATCCCTTCATAAAAACTGACCAAAGTTCAGCTTGACAAAACATTGAATCTTTTACTTGCTCTTAGTAAATTGAGGAAAAAGCTGAAATGGATGTGTTTGTATGTTTGACCTTGGCTCCTCTTGCTCCACGCCCTTGTGCGGCTGTGGTGGGCATCTTTATCGTGACTGGCATTCCACAGAATGCCAAACCATGACCCTCTGTATAGCACTGCACTCATTCATATCTTATAATAATACACAAAGATTTTTACTATTCTTGGAAAAATAACTTAAGTCCAGTATAGGAAAATTAATTTCAGTGGCTGCCCCTATTTAATTAAGTCCAAATATTAGCTCAAAGCTTAGCATAACATATGACTTATCGTGATATAAAGCATTACATGCTAAGCTACCAAGCTCTTAACAAAATCACACATATGTCCTCACACACTTAGCTAATATTTGGGCTACTTAAGTGAAAAGGAGGAGGAGGAGAGAAGCAAAGAGGATAGACAGAGAAAGAGATAAAGAGAAAAATCCCTCAAGGTTGAAGATTCCCTTTCTATAGTTGCGCAAACATGAAGTGTTGAAGTGCTGAGGATGAGCTTTAGCAGATGTTTTCTCAGTGTGCCGTGAAACCTCAAATCTTTCTGTCCCCATCATTTTCCCTATTCTGCTTTAACTCAACTGTTGAATGAACAATTCTATGCCTAAAACAATTATAAACATCGTTTTTATAGCTTCCCATACAAACAACTTGTTGGGCGGTTTCTTAACTTGAGGTCCCCGGAAATCAGTTATGGTGTTCTGTTCCCCATCAGAACTTACACCAGTTTCATTCAAAATAATTTCAAACTTTCAGTTTTTTTTGCATTTGCTGTGGAAGTCTGTGTCGTGCTAGCCTTGGATTTCATCCTTTCTGCTCTTCATCCCAGTCATTCATAAGGTTAGTTAATTGAGGGCTTGCATTGTTTGGCATCCCTGAGACACTTTACCGATGCATCTGGGTTCTGTTAAATGGATCTCTCCTTTCTTTGATAGAGCAGCTGGAGAGGCCCATTGGGAAGACCCCTGAACTCGTTATCTGAGACTGAAGAAGAGGAGGATGAGGGAAGGGTGAGGGTAAATGAGGGGAGAGAGGAGCTACATGTGAAATCTCTCAGACCCAAACAAAAGAACAGAATTGTGGAACAAGAAAAAACACATTTTGGACAATTCTGGGATGATAAAATGTCAAGCAGAGAGCACATATCACTGTGGCATTATGACCATCCCTGGAAGTCCTGAATGGCAAAGAACCTGCTTTCATAATTCCTGGCAGTGAGACTCAAATATACATAATAGAGCATAGAGCAATATTTTTTATACAATTTTTCAATCTAATAAACGTTTCTTGTTAAAACTGAAAGAATTCGTTTTTTGAGGGAAAAACAATAGGCAAATAGTTGTCAAGAAGTGAACAAATCCCTACTTTCACAATAAAAAATACCATGCTTGAAAGTCATGCTTAAAGCTGAGGCAGAGCTGAGTATTTTTGAGTTAGTTATACTATTATAAATGGTATTCAAATTATCGTGAAGAGGGAGTGAATGATAAAAAGTGAGAAAGATGACTGGGGGTGGACAGAAAGAGTAGGTCAGAAAGTTAAATATGCAATAGCAGGCGGTACTGATCCTTCTTTTCGCTTTAGGGAAGCTCTTACAGTAATACCCTGAGACAACTCTCAAGAACCACCTCAAATTGTTTGGTTCAAGAGCTTTTCTGTTCAAGAGCTTCTGCCTGAAGGCTTGGAATGCCCTCCCGGAATAAATTATCCGTGAGGATCTTCCCTTGTGTACTCTCCAAAATCTCACCTGTTCAAAAGCAGCTCCCTTGTGGAAGAGATCAACATGTGGCTATAGCGTGCAATAAAGCTGAAGTGTAACTGATTTTGGTTCAAGCAGCTTGAGTGCAATACAGAAATTATGACTGCCGTTTTAATGCTGTCGCATGCCTCAATGCACCAGAGACTTGCAAAATCTTACTCTGATCGACCTGCAGTTACCTCCCAGTTTGTACTTGGTGCACCCTTTCTGTAGTTACCACCCAACTGTACCTCCAGTCGTCTTCTGCTCTATCACATTGAGGTAATCTAATTTTAGATCTTCACTGCTATCCGCAGCAGGTCTTATCTTGTCTTCAATTCACATTAATATTTACATTGTGCTCTGAGATATGAGATACCACTCAGGGTAACGAGCAGATGCATCACAAGTTCTGTAGACAACCATGTACTATTTAAGCCAGCTGCATTTGCCAGAACATCTAAGTGACTTCATAACTTTAAAATAGGAAACACAATATTGCACCTCAAATTTGTTAGGGCACAGTTGTTTGAATGACATGTAGTGGCTGAGAGAGAGACTGATTGTGTGGCATGTCTGCTCTGTCAGTCGTCTGCTGCATTGGGATTGTGATCTCATTCATCCATTCGCTTGTAGCCCAGTCTGGAAACCTAGCCTCTGTTGCCATGGTACCTCAGTCAAGCTCGGCAGGGTGTTGGGGATGGAAATTTGGTAGTAAAGATGGGTGCCCTGGGTGGAGCAGCATATTTTGGGAGGCAATATGACTGGGATGCTGCATCAAAACAGATTGTGTCGATTTACGAGGATGGAGCTTCCTCTGCACTGAGGTTGAAAAGTGTACAAGACACAGATCAAAGCCCCACTCGTCTAACCAAAAGCAGGACACAGCTGATCAAAGCACCGAGACCTGTCAGACCACTCGCCACACACGTTTTCTATCACTGGATCTCTTCCATCCTTCTCATTTCTTCTCTCCCCCTCACGCTCTCAAACCACAGTTTAAGCAGATATGTTGCAGCAGCAATATAGACTGTCATCTAAAAAACATCCAGTAGTTCAGTCACTGTGTGGCCGTATGTGACATGTTAAAACTGTGAGGTTCATTATCCAATCTCAAGCTGTAAGACCTGGCTCTGTTTCCCTCAAAGACACATACACAAACCAATTAAGCTACTGAATGAAATACCTGATTCTCCTGCACAAGACTCACACACTTTTAAACATACAATCTATACTCACATAGAGTCCCGTGTGCCGTTCTCCGAAGAAAGGGAAAGCCACAGAGATTGCTACCAGTCCTGAACCCCCATCATCTTGCTCGATGGTCTGGGAGTCACCCTCATCCAGACTAAATGGGTAGAACTCCTGCAGGGGTACAGCCGGCTCCACGCCATGAAGCAAAATGAGAAGCATGCACATGGAGAGCACCAGTCTCCTCAGCCACCCCATGACCTTGTCTGCACAGGGATGGAGAGGAGAGGACTATATGATCCAGGACACTCAGAGAGGGCAACAAGACAACTTTAAACCCCAGTGCCAAATGCTCAACCAATGATCCTCCTTGTCTTTCTTCTCCTTGTTTGGTTTCTAATTCCACCCTTTGTTTCCTCTCAGATCTTCTCTCAGCCCTGGTACTTCGGCTGTTGGTCTGTAACAAGGGGGTAGATTCCTTGCATTCTGTGTGCTGCTGGGTGCTCAAGAGCTGCTGTTCTCCGTGCCGCTCACTGAAATGAACAGAGTGAGAGAGAAAAAAAGGCGAGGGAGCAGAGTGATTCGGCTCTTTTTTTTTTTTTTTACAATCCAGTGACTTGGTCCCTGATGGTTAGAAATATCCTCAATAAAACCTCTATTCTGCCTGCCAAAGGAGTTCTTTCAGACCCAGCCTCCCCCCCCCACCCCAGGGATTCACTACCTTGCATGATTAGGAACTCTCATCCAATAGCTGAGAAGAGACCGGTAACTGGATAAGCACTGGGTGGAGCTATGGTAATCAAAGGGCTGCTTTAAAGAGACTCTGACAGGGCACTCTCCTCTGCTCTCAACTTTTGCTGAGAAATACCCTTCCCCACAGGAACATGTCTCAGTGTGGTACACACTACCACATGGCAGTGTAAGAGTTGGGATGTCATATGATGCATACATAGTGCATTCTTTGTATACTACACACAAGATGTCTGTTCAAAAGGAGGAAAATATACAAAAGCCCTTTGGTTTGAACTAGAGATTTACTGAAAGATTTCTTACTCTCTGAAAATCAATTTTCCCCTAAATTAACCATACAAGGCAAGATTTCAAATATGTGACCCTGGACCACAAAACCAGTCATAAAAGGATACATTTTTTGAAATTGAGATTTATACATCAAATGGGAGCTGAACAAATAAGCTTTCCATTGATGTATGGTTTGTTACAATAGGACAATATTTGGCCGAGATACAACTATTTGAAAATCTGGAATCTGAGGGTGCAAAAAATCTAAATATTGAGAAAATCGCCTTTAAAGTTGTCCAAATGAAGTCCTTAGAGATGCATATTACTAATCAAAAATTAAGTTTGAATATATTTACAGTAGGACATTTACAAAATATCTTCATGGAACATGATCTTTACTTAATATCCTAATGATTTTTGGCATAAAAGAAAAATCAATAATTTTGACCCATACAATGTATTTTAATTTTTAAAATAAAATGAGATTCTTTTTAACCAGGGGGTCATTAGTGGCGGATATCAAATCTTGGAGGGAGAACATCACAAAGATTATTTTATAGGTAGTTATAGCTTATTTGCACACATCATAAACTACAGCAATTATCCAAAATACACCAAAGCCAACTGACAACAATTCTTTAGACCACAAAAATCAATCTCATTGTTATTTTTCTTGTTTGTATGGTTTTATTGACTCATAAAAATGACTAGTTTTCTAATAGTTATTACATGGAATAGCCTGTAACACAGTAGTGATTATGAATTAGAAATTGTTTTAACACCCATAATAAGAGAAACACCATATGGAAATATTAATATGAAAACAACATTTATAGATAAGATATATGATTCAATTTCTGTCCTGATTCACTCTAGCGGTAATTTAGCTGATTGGTACTAACTGAAACAAGATGATCTTATTCTCTAAATGGTTGTGTTATTTAAAAATAATGATCATAACAATCATGTCAGTTACAGAGTAGCAAGTTATAAAAAAGAAAAGAGAGAATAATTGTGTGGTTTGCTAAACAGTTTAGGGGACCTAGGGTGAAATATTTAATGTAGGTCAGATCTTTAAATATGTGTGATGTTGAGATTGTGCTTAATGATAGTGCTGGGCGGTATGACCAAAAAAATATTTCACGATATTTTATATACGCAAAATTATACCGGTTTCACGGTACATGGCGGTATTTTTTTTTTCCATGCATGACAGGGTGTTAACCATATTTCTACTGATTGAGAGAGGAAATACTGCAGTATATTGACTTAGAATGCCCTATTTTACTGTCATGATGAGTGAATATTGTCAAAAAATACCACACTAAACACGACCCCTTTTAATACATGTTAACCAGGAGTCACTCTCATTTATAATTGCGGCATCGTCTGATAAAATCAACATGCATCTACACTAAAGAGCGGCTATGCGGTTGTTTTGGCTATATTACTTTTTTGTCTCATGCAGCGCACTACCTGCGCCTGAGTAACAAACTAAAAAAAAAAAAAAACAAGGATGTGATAGTAACAGAAGAAGTACGCTCACTATTTATAAATCCAAACATCAGTAAGAGAACAGGTGCAAGGAAACGCTGTTTTGGACTATTTATTGACGCGTCGCTGCGGTGCGCCAACGAACGCGCTGCTTCTCTGCCGCTCACTGCACAGAACAGAGGTGACACTTCTCCAGGAAAGTCAGACCTCGCGTTCGCGGGACAGCACTGGCGAAATCTTCCAACTGAACCATAGCTAAGGTTTAACCAAAAAAGTCGCTAGGTTTGTCAGTATGAATATTCTATGGAAAAAAGCCGCCTCAAAAGGGTATGAAAGTTGCTAAATCTAGTGCTAAAGTCGCGCTCGTGTGTGTGAGATGGGGAGCTGATGGCAGGGGCCGGCGGTCAATGTGGATATTGTGGATGAGTTCTTCTGTGTCATCACGTTCTATTAGTTCTACAGCTTCAGTTTCGGAACTTTCATGCTTAGTAACACATACAGCTGTTCCCTCACCACAGTGCAGCAGTGAAAAGGGACCCCTTTCAAACAGTGTCGCGGTCTGAACGTTGTTTAAGCGATATACCGATTGCGGTATTTTAAAAATTCATATCATAACAAAAAATAAACACCGGTATTCGGTATGAACTGGAATACCACCCAGCACTACTCAATACTCTAAGATGAACAGGGATAGACTTTAGGTAGATGTATGGTCTGTTTCAACAGTTTGCTGCACAAATCCTTAAAACAATTTGGCAATTGAGAAGCATTTGGTGAAACAGTGATCTCTTTGTTTGTTGTTATTGGGTTCTTATGGTGTGGATCAGGATTACTTAAAGTTTTTGTGCAAATGCAGTCCAACAGTTCTCTCTGAGACCAGTGATTCTGTGTGTTTTTAAATCTAAAGTGCGTGTGTGAAGTATATGTGTGTTACATTTCAGTATGCAGTAGTCCATCCATGTTAGCACAGGCCCTGTTTCGTTGGTTATAGGCCTTTGAGAGACTACAAACATGTTTGGTAACAAAAAGCTGTCAGTTGGTCACCGTGGGCTGAATTCCCAAGTCATTACAGTTTTTAGAGCCCCAATCTCAGCATCTGCTTCATATATGCTTGCCTCCTCTTCATCTCCTGCTCCAACTGTTCTTTCAGTGTGCAAACCTGAGAAACACACAGCAGTTATTGCAAAGCAGTTAAGTATTCATTAAAGGTGTCTAGCTGTTGAATGTGATGTAGATGTCACCATTACAATCCATCACATTTTTACAGCTTTCTCAAACCTGTTCCTCCAAGCAGTGGACCCTCTGGCGGTGAGCTTTCTCTCGGGCCGCCAGTGCTCTCTCTGCCTGTTGCTGGGAGTCCCTCATCCGCTCTGTCTCCAGGTCCAGCTCTTCCCTGTGGCAAGCCGTCACTTCCAGGAGCCTCTGGGAGTGAGTCTGCTCCAAGATAGAGATTTGTGACTGCAGAGACAACACATAACATCCTGTCACAGACGAATCACATGACTCATTTTTGTATTATTATTAGTGGTGCTTCTTAAAACACTTTTACTACTGCTCACTAAAGTAAATCCCTATATAAATAAATAAACTCCTGGCCCTGAGAAGTAATCTTGTTTTACAAAGTTTGGGCTACAGACATGAATATGTCTGTATACATCCGTTTCAAAGCAATTCGACTTTAAATGGGCTTGTTTGTTTACTTGGGACCAATAACCAATCGCATTTTATTCAGAAAATGAATCTAGCATTAATACAATGCTTAATTTAGCATTAATACATTAATTAGCATTAATACATTATTATTATTATTAATGTAATGCAATATTTTTTCTGTAATCCATCTATCCTTTTTAAACGGCTTGTCTGTACAGCCGTGGGGAGTCTATCCCAGCGATTTTAGGGATGGGACCAATTTATATTATTATGATTAGATTTCAAACAGCGAGGGTACTAGATGCTGATCCATGTATTATAAAATTCATAATATTCGTATGTATCTCTATCACCTGTAGTGTGTGAATTTCGGTCTGTGTCTCGCTTAAATCTTGCTCTAGATTTCGGATCTTTTGTTCTTGCTGTTCTCTCTCACGCTCAGCATGCAGTACCTCCACCACCTTCCTTTGGCGATTCTTTTCTACCTGCACACAACACACGCATGCACACAAAATGTATCAACGATCGAAATCTGGTGTGAGATACTGTCACATGCTGTACATTTATGTAGGAGGATCATTTTATGTTTCACTTATACAGACAAGATAGACAAGTCAATAGCAAATACACACAAACACTCCAAAACAAACTCTCATGCAAACGTACCTCAACCAATAATACTAAGAGTAGTTAAGGGTACAGACAAGACACTCTGATTAGTTTGCACAAATGAAACATCATAGTTTATGACATAAACAACAAACTATTTGAAAGTCATTATGTTTGACTGTGTATGCTATTTATAACAGCATGACATGTACCTTCTCCAGGGTACGCTTTAGAGAGGACCTGTCTTTTTCCAGACAGAGCAGTGTCCTCTCCAGCTCAGCTTTCTCTCCCTGCAGCCGATGTGCAGTGGTCTGCAAAGTAGCCACCTGCTCCTTTTCTCCCTGTAAGAGTGCATAGCTCTCTTGCACCTCCTGTTCAGCCTGTTGCCTCTGTCTCACAGCCTAGTGAATTAGAGGAGATGCAGAATAGACACCATCTACATGACTGTCCAGACCAGAACTGGTGTAGATCAACATGGTTTCCTCAGATTAACATGGAAGAGATAACACTGAGTGTCTTTGTGTTTGGTTAAGATACGATGTTGTGTAAGAATTTGACACATTTTGTTGTGTTATTTTTAATTTTGTGTTTTTTTTTACAGGCACGGAAATTGTTCTACTGAGAGACAGAGGAAAAGGGGCGCACAATGGTGACAAAATGGAAAAAAATGTTCGCCTGAAATCCAAAATGTATTTGTTTTATGCATGTGCCTCCACGGACCAAATTATATTTACAAGGTCACCCAAAAATGAAAATTCTGTCATAAGTTACTCACCTACGTGTCATTCTAAACCCATTAGATTGTGATTCTTCTTCAAAACTCTAATTTTTTTTTTTTTTTATTAAATTATTTTTGAAAAGGGACCATGCTCAATTTTAACATAAATGTTTCCATTTCATGCATTGTACCGAATTTAGCAAAATTTTCATGAAACATCAGATATGTTAAACAGAAGCTCAGCCATACTTGTATGACATATGAGAACCAATGAGGTTTGTTTCGCATGTCAAGCACTCACGTTTGAGCTTCCAATTGCCATATTTGATGTGCTCTATGTATTTGCATTAATCAAAGTTATAAAGATAACAGAATTTTTATTTTAGGCAAACTAACCCATTGTGTAAACTGTAAGAGTATGTGTGTGTGTGTGTGTGTGTGTGCATAACCTCCTGCAGGCCTCGTTTCTGTTTGTCCAGTTCAGAGACCCTGAGTTCAGACTCTTCCTGGCTTCTCTGCAGGATCTGTAGTCTCTCACTCAACCCATGATTTTGCTTCCTACTGTTTGTCAGAGCCTCCCGTGTCTTATCCAACCTTTCCTGTGCACATATACACACACAGGCAAGTATGAACAGGCATCACTCCACACATGCATAATCACACACCCACATACAGTTTTAATGAGGAGGCTGTTCTTCTCTTCACTACTACCAGTGTCCTGTCTTCTTATCCTTTTTCCCCACTCTTTCTTTCTTTTTCTCCTCTGGATCACTTTTTATTGGCAAGAGCTGGCAGGTCTCATGCAAACTGAAAAAGATTTACTCTGAGGGTGCAGTGTTTTTGTTTGTACAGCATTTTTAAAAAAAGAACTTAACTAAGGGCCGTTTTAAAAGGCCCCAAAGAGGAGCTAGAGAAAATGAATGAGTTCAGTCCTGCGTTTTAATGCACCGTCTCCAGCACCTTCAGGGAACAGGAGACAGCAAAGGAGAAAAAAAGCAAAAACAAAAAAAATTATATATATATATATTATATAATCTAAATCTGGAAACGTTATGCAACCACAGCATAAATCACTTCACATTGTGGCCATGGTAGTAAGATGATCTGTAGGGTTTCAATTAAAGCCGTACATGAACTGAGGTGAATTGAGATCAAAACAGATTGTGACTGAACCACAATGAACTTAATAAGGTTGTTTGTGAGTTCACGATGAAGAAAAATGATTGACTGTTTTTAATAAAGCCTCAATAGAGAATTTGCTTAATGTTTTATCTTAAGTTACATCAAGTTGAGATGTTTAAGCTTGTCTTCTGTCTTGCTGTTGTAGGACTTTTGGTGCTAGGGTATTGCTAGTTATGGTCAGGCTAGTAAGGCAGTTATCAAACTGCAAACTTATGCACGCTATAAAACTAATACTGACCTGCAGCATCTTCCGGTCATATTCGCTGGCTGTGAGAACTCGCTGCAGCTGGGCGGCCTGATCCTGTGCTGTTCCTGTAGCAGCATTGCTTTCAATCAGGGATGCAGCCATGGCCTGCAGTTGCTCCCTCAAATGGCTCTCCTGCAGTTCTGTGTGTGCCAAGGTAGTTGCCAACCTCTCACCCTCAACCTACAATGGAACAACAGTGCTGCATTATTATGCTCAAACATGACTGATGTCCTTTTAGACACAGAACAAACCTACACACACCTTCAGGAGGGCAGCACGCTCTTCACTGTCTCCCAGTTCTCTGCGGAGTTTGTTGAGGCGTTCCTGCAGTGAGCTGACCTCCGACTCCATCTCTGTGGCTCGGAGCTGGGCACGCTGCAGCTCTCCCTCCAACCCCCGGCGTGTGAGTTCCAGCCTGGCAGCTCGAGCTTCCGCGGCCTCACAGATCTCCTTCATACGGCGACGCTCAGCTTCCAGACTTTCCTCAGAGGCCTGGGAGCGCTCCAGCTTCTCCTGAATACAACAGTATATTTATACTGATAATGTGACGACCGAAGGTACAACTCATCAAAGATTTTTATTGTGGAGTGGCAGTGAACACTTGATAATTCCTACTTGTTATATCTGACTGGTGTTGTGTGAGAGAGAGTTGGTGCACCACTTGGATTCCAGAAGTAAAAATCCCATTGAGTGTTTTCATAGTGGAGTAAAAAAAACTTTTTTCCCCAAAGATGTTTAATGATAATACATACATCTTTTAAAACTGCGTTTAACTTCTGTCCTGAAAAGTAGCTGATCACTCCTGCATTCAACTCTGCAAACCATCTTTGTGTTAGTGTAGAATATATGAGTGTTAACCTGCAGTGCTTTGGCCTCTGCCTCAGTTATCTGTTGGCTGTTCTTCATTTTGGCCAGCTCTTCACTCATAATCCTATTCTGTAATTCCCCACTCTGAACCGCCTCATCCCGTAAGGCGAGTGATGCTTGTGTCCCTTCTAAATGCTTGACCAACTCACGCTTTCCTGGCAAACATACACACACAATTACATGATAAGCAAAAACAGAGCTGCGAACTGGTGCGGACATCATTTAATTCACTGAGTAGTGTGTACCCAAGTATCAGGCTAGAATTAGCTCTTACCCTCCTCCAGCTCTCTGATAGATTGTTTCAGCATCTGTATACGCGTGTTGCTTCTCTCCTGACTGGCTTGCAGGCTTTCTACCTGCTTGCTGAGCCTATGCGCCTGTGCTTGGGCCTTATCCTACAATCTCAAGAGTAAGACAAAGAGAAGGTTGTTCATGTTCTTTTTGTTCTTATGGTTATTGTTATTGATACACCTTGTGTTGTTTCAGATCCTCCATTTGTGTGTCCATGGCATAAATGGTCATGTTCAAAACAAAAACATTTCTAAGGTCAAATCCTGCAAATCTTGGGTTTTTATGGGAAGGGGAAGTGTATACTGTGTTAAGTTTTATGTTTCAGCTTAGGAATAGTTCATTTAAACATGTTGTTCAAAACCTGTATGACCTTGACTTCTGTGGAACACAAAAGGAGAAACTCTGAAGAATGTACTAGTTATTCTTCCATGCAGTTACAATGAATGGATACAGAAGTATCATATATGCAGGCCAAAAAAAGTTTATGTGAGCTTTTTGTGAAGAACAGACCAAAATTTAAGTCATTATTCACTGAAAATCTTGACATCCACCACGGCTCTCCTTGTCATGTTCATAGGAGTTCATAAAAAAGCAGCATTGCCGAATTAGTGGACAAATCATTATTTTAAGTTGGATCAAGCTCACAAAAACAACCTGAATGATTTATTCACAAATTAGACTGATTTGTTTCTACTCCGTTCTAATAGAGTAATTCAGTCACAGCAGTTAACAGCTCACTGAAAGAGAAGGCTAGCATAATTATAGTATAGCTGGGTGGACTGCTTTTATGATGCCTTTGTGTCCTTTGTGGCAATTTAGAAGTGTCAGGTACCCGCTCTCTCTGTGTGTCCCTGAGCTCTTGCTGGAAGCTACGCAGCAACATGTGAACTGAGTCCAAATCAAATTGTCCTTCCTCTCCGGGGGAGGGGGACAGAGAACACACCGGCAATCCACTCACCCCAGGTTCATCTGACATGCTTTCACCTGAGGGTATACACAGAATTTTTTATTTAATTCTTCTCACAAGTAACTTAGAACACCATGTAAGTTATAGCAGCACATTGTTTAATAACCTTTAGATTTTAAGAAAAGAATCCTTTGTAATGTAAGAGTAGTGATCTTCTTCTTGACCTTTAGCTAACCTTTGCTACAGAGACCTGATTCATTATTGGACTGAGAATGCATTACCTTTCACAGGTGATCGAGTTCTCCATGGTGAGGGACTCCGTCCACGTTCCCCAGGTGCGGGTGACTGTCTTCCACGTCCGCTTCCAAGTGTACGTCTTAGGGTAGAACTGAGAACATTCAACCTGTGCTCAAGATCTCTCCGTATTGCGTCATTCTGTCCCAGCTGCTCTTCCAGCCCCTGGGCCTGGGCCTCTGCTAGACTCACCTTCAGCCCAAGCTCCCTGAGCTGGGCCTGGGCCTCCTGCAGTGCCCCCTCCAAGCGAGCAACCGCCTCACGCTGCTTCACTTGGCTCTCTTGAAGATCAGCATCCCGTTGTTGCTGCAACTCTTTCTCCTGGCGCTGTGCTTCTTCCAGGTCTGCTACACGCCGCTGCAAGCCTGCAGCCTTTTAACACAGACAGACCAGTTCCAACAGTTTAAGTGTGTTACTGCATGTGAGTGTGGATTCTATATTTATGCCAGTTTGTATGTTGTACCTCTTTCAGAGCTGCCTCTCTGCCAGTATCGCTTTCCAGTACTCTTTGTCTGAGAGTAAAGGTCTCCTTTCTCATTTTCTCCTCTCTATGCTCTTCCTGGGTCAGTCTGGCCTGCATGTCACTCAACTCTTGCCCTTGTTGAGTGCACTGACCCTGTAATGTCTTTACCTGCTCAGACACACGCTTTTTTATTTTACAAAAATGCTTGCAATGTATACAAAACTTGAATTTTATGAGGACGAGGATGCAACGCAGACCTGGTAATACAACATTTTGTTCCATTGTATATGTGACCCTGGACCACAAAACCAGTCTTAAGTCGCTTGGGTATATTTGTAGCAATTGCCAAAAATACATTGTATGGGTCAAAATTATAGATTTTTCTTTTATGCCAAAAATCATTAGGATCTTAAGTAAAGATCATGTTCCATGAAGATATTTAGTAAATTTCCTACCGTAAATATATAAAAACTTAATTTTTAATTAGTAATATGCATTGCTAAGGACTTCATTTGGACAACTTTAAAGGCGATTTTCTCAATATTTAGATTTTTTTGCACCCTCAGATTCCAGATTTTCAAATAGTTGTATCTCGACCAAATATTGTCCTATCCTAACAAACCACACATCAATGGAAAGCTTATTTATTCATTTTGACAAACTGACACTTAAGATTGGTTTTGTGGTCCAGGGTCACATATGTGTAAATGGCTAGGCTAAAAACAAAAAAAAATAATAATTTGACATGCTGATATTTAAAATAATGTCAAGGCACTGGCTATAAAAGAAAAACCTTTGATTTCTTGGGCCCTGACCTGCCTGCGCAGTTCCTGCAGTTCTCTGCGTGCCTGCAAGCGAGATTTCTCAAGTTCACGCATGTTGGTTCTCAGCTTCAGCACCTCCTGCTGGAGGGAGGATTTACATTCCTCCAATACTGTCAGCCTCTGATCTTTTTCTTCTCCCGCTCGCTTCAAACTGATAAAAAAGAAAAAAAAGGAAGATTAATAAATTTTTAATGATGCTAATTCCTTGTTCCATAAAGAAACTGGGCCTTACAGGGAATGTTTGATATCCCATAAAGACATTTGTACTCCTTTGCTGATATTTAGGTTATACCATACAGTGCACCTCTTTTTTAAACTGTTTTAGATTAATTCACTTTGTTTTCGTTTATGTCTATCACTTAAAATCACATCTCAGTGATGATCTGCTGTTATATTCTGCTAGCCAAGCTAACAGGAAACAGGTATGTAATACAAAATATATCAATATTTCAAATATGTGTAGTATGCTAAACCTGTTGTTTTCAAACTCGGCTCTCTTCACAGCTGTTCGGAGTTCATGATTAGAAGCCTGGATGGCCTCTTTCTCTCTCACAACATCTCCTAAATCTCTCTTCAGTTCCATGCCCTCACGCCGCTGGGTGTCCCTGTCCTGCAAACACTCCCTTAGCTCTCGGTGGGCCTCCATCAGTTCCTTACGGCCAGAGTCCCTGCTCCCCTCCACCTCACTCAATTCCCTCCTCAAACGCTCCACCTGAAAGAGACAGAGATGAGAGGGAAAGATTCAATGAAACCAAATGATTTCTGTAAATACAAAAGGAGTGATGGGTCATGGTTTGAGTGCAATGGTGTAACTTTATCTATCTAAAATAAAGTCCATTTAAATCACTCAACTGTGGTGATGTGACACCACAGAGGGAGTGAAGATTTCTAACAGTCATATTCCTTACGTGGCACTGTTTTGCAGAGGACAATTCAACATCATTTTCCATGAGATGAATGAAATGGAAACAGCCTATTAGTAAAATTCCACTGCCTTGTTCCATTCAGCTTCTCAAAGCATGTGAGCATCAGACTCATCCAAAGAGTTCTGCCCTCCTTTCAAAGCTGGATTTCAGGGCACATTCTAGTTTGCACTTAAAAATGTGTTTTAAGTGCATGTGAAATGGTTCAAATTTTCAAAAACTTTCAGCAGATATGCTCAGGGTGAAACTCCTCGCCCATGTAAACACACAGGAATATGACCCACATTCTGGTAATTGCTTGGCTACAGCTAATAATTTTACAGTGCTCTTTTTCCCCAAAATGCAGCCAGAATGCAGAGAAAGACAGGACAGGCTCCAAAGACTGCCACACACAGCAGTGATGATGAGAAACATCAGCGGTGTGTACAAGCATGTGTAGATGCTAGTGTGTTAAAAAGAAATGTGTGTTCACTGGGACACACAAGATGTTTTCTTCTCATAAATCTTAATCTAAAAGAAATAAGCCCATGCCAAGCCCACACTGGTTTAATTCATTGATAGGAGGTTGGGTTAGTAGGACAGTGAAGGACAGTTGGGTTAGAGATGACCTCTGTTTAAGAGTTGGGGGCGGTGTTTCCATGGAGATGACTTTCATTACAAAACAGGAAAAAATAAACTTCTGAGCACCTGCTTATTTGTGACTGCAAATTCTCCTTTTCATATCATACAGAGAGCCTTTGCCTTTCACTCCCTCTCACCACTGGTGGTTTGCCATTGCCTGAACAGAGCAAGCTGGAGGAGGATTAGTGAAAATAATCAAACAGGAGAGGAGAATCCATCTTGGTGAGTAGACAACCTCACCTAGAGATGAAGTTCTCACCACAGCCACTGAGTAACATATCACTCTGGGTGCATGGGCATAGAGTGTTCAAACAACTAAATCTGTAGCCTGAGGTATGTGCAGAGGTCAATTCCAAAGGATGACCTTGAGCCTGAAAGGTAGAAGTGTACACACATGGAAACAAGCACAAACATGTGTGCCGGCCAATCAAACTGGTGGCACCTGGAGCATGCTCAATATACATTAACCAATGCCAAGTTCAACATGAGTGTGTGCTAAATGGTGCTCCCCAAGGCTGCCCCTGGTAGGTACAGTACAAGTTGGACTCCAACAGGCCTTATGTTGCCTCACAGCCCAACATTAACTAACGCACCTCCTAACTTACATGACGTTGGTTATTTGGCACAAATAAAATTTTTACTGCTCTCTTGGGCTATAGGTTTTTTTGTGTTCTGGATTATAAAAATGTTTCTGTGCCTGAACAACTGGAATGTAAAGTCTTGGGTTGTGTGACCTCTTGCTGAGCCTCCTGCCTCTGCATAGAAAGCTCTCTGATCTGGTCATTTAAGCTGCGCTCCGAAACTTCACGGGAACTCAGAGACTCCTCGAAACGAGACTGTAGGTCCTGAAACTCTGCCTGCAACCCTAAAACAGTGTCCTACAGAGAGAGGGAGGAGAGACAAAAAATGTATATAATAATGTGATGCATGAAATTAGGGCTGTCAATTGATTGAAATATTTACTCAGGATAATTTTTCTGCAGTTAACAAGTTCGCCGGTTAAGGTCCTCGTGGTTAAAGTAGCGACATAAATAAATAAATAAATAAATATTTATTCAAAATAGTACAGAATTTTTAATATACCTATTTTAATTATGCAGTTTATCATTTTTCTGGCCATAAAATGAAAATAATTATAATGAATAATTATAAGACTTTAAGAATTCTGACATACTTTATATATTTATCAATCTGCATAAAAACAAACAGTGGATGTGGAAACACAGAATTTCAAATCAGCAATAATTCAATAATGAAACAATTTTCCTTGCACTTTATGAACTTATTCTTACATAGAACTTTGTTAATTTGACTCTTCAGTGATTACATTTCACCACACAGAAATGCAAATTAACAATAAATACATTGTTTATTTTCTCAATTTACTGAGAAACATGTGCTTTGGTATGGACTAGTGTGTATATGTGTTCTTTAGCTCCAAATAGATTTTAATGTCAAATTCAATAAATGTGTGAATGAACGCTATTAAATATTTAATGTCATGCATTAATGGGTAACTTTACAGCCCTAATCTAATAAGGACAAAACATGATCCAAAGACATATTTGGATTTATTATACCTTGTCCTGCTCCTGTTTGCTCAGGAAGTCTCTACGCATTCGATCCTTTTCAAAGGCAGCTGTCTCTGTGTCACGCTCAAGGGTGATTATGCGCTCAGAAAGAGTAGCCTTCTCTGCCTCCTTCTTAGACAGAACCTGCCAATCAAGCACAGTTAACTCAGAGTTAATGCGGTAGAACCATCTTACAGTGATGCCATCTGTCCCATGGCCTGACTGCAGATGGTTTAAGGCTATATGGGGCAAGAGACACGCTTTTTGATCAGATTGAAAGGAAGTTGTCAAAAGGTTTTGACTGTGTTCCTCTGAGACACAAATACACACACCTGCTGTTTATGGCTCTCGGCCTGCAGCAGGGACTCTGTACAGTGCTGCTGCAGCTTGGCCAGTTCTTCCTGCAGCTGCTGCTGAACTCTGCGACTCTGCATGCGCAGCTCCTCGCACTCAGCCCACAACTGCGACTCTGCCTGCTCCCTCTGTGCACACAACTCCGCACGCATGCGCTCCTGAGACACACAAGACAGGTGCATGTGTTATAAGCATCCAAATACTCTCTTGAACCACAGGAGAGTTTTACAGTCTAGGGTTATTGCATTTCAATTGCATTTTCTGCCAGAATTTCTCTGATAGTCCTAAATCTATGGCAGTTTACATGTCTGAAATAAACACACAATGAATACTGAGCTGTTTGCTGAGCTATGTTGCATGCTGGATAGAGCAGTTCACTCTATGACCCTGTTCCAAATGCTGTCCAAAACCCTTGTAGTCCTTTTCTGAGTGCTCACTTTTTAACATAAGAGAAGGTGTAGCCGATTTATTGCCAGCCAGTTATTTTAACTGTACAAAAACAGTCTGTTATGTTGCTTCCTGCTTGACGTTGCAAACTGTTATTTGTTATCTTATTATTTATTATTTTCAAAACAAACTGGTTTCAAGTGCAAATAGTATTACCGTTTACTGCACTATATATATTTCAGGTTATATATAGTGCAGGTTACCTGTATAATAGGTAACGAATCAGAAGTCTTGCACATTCAAAGAAAATAACCACTTCCGAGTTGAAAAATAAGGTGGATAATGCCATATACTGTAGACTGTTTGGTAATAATACACAGTGAAACTTGAATCAGAGCAGGTTTTTTATGGGCTCAGCAAAAGGGCACATAGCAACTGCAGATGATTTTGAAATCTAAAATTTCAAATGGGAAAGGTGTTGTAAATTTATGGATGTGCATGTGACAGCCACTGCAAGTCAGAAAGCCTGCAAGCACTAATGGTGTAACAATTTACATTGCATAATGTATTAGTTTACTGGTTAGCTCAAAGGTGACAACCCTGATCATTGCATGCCTCAAGACCCTGTAGATTAATATGCATGTCTATAAATATGACTTAAATGATGACTCATTTGTATGGGGAAAAAAAAACCTTTGAACCAAATTAAATCAATTAAAATTGAATTGATTCGCTGTTATACCAAAGATTTACACCCCTAACAATTACACATCAAGTGTGTCATTAGGGACAGTGCCTTTATCTCAAAATTTCAGTGATACCTTGTGCTTTCGCTCAGTATGCAGTTGTTCCTGATGGCTTTGCTGTGTTGTAATGAGGGCTTGTTGTGCATTTCTCTCGACCTGAGCAAGCTTTAACTCTAAAGCCTGTTTCTCCTGTAAAGCCCAGGACATTTGCTGCTCGTGTTCACCGTGAACACTAGACAGCTCACCTGTGCAAAGGAAAGAGCAAGTATGTACACAGAGGAGAAACATGCTTTGAAATGAAAAGATACATTAGGGACACACTGAGTTCCAGCATGCTGGAAACATGAAATTATAATGCTCTTTGGAATCATCATTACACAATATATAGTGACAGCACCAACACATAAATAGTACAGTGTGGATGCTATCTGTGAGGGGACTTTGTGAAGCTCTAGAGAGAACCTCGGCTCACACCTCAGCTGTTCCCCAGTTCTGGGTTAAAATATGGGCCCCTTGTGGACTATAGCTGGGGCCCAATGGCCAGTGGGCTCAGCCAAATCAATGAGAGAGGAATAGAGGCTCCCTGAAGAGACACTCACGTGTCAAAGTCTCGTTAGCCTGCTGTAGACTAGCATTCTCTCCTACTAGTCTAGCCCGGTCAGCCTCTAGCATCGAGGTCAGTTCCTGCCTGTCCAACAGACCTGACTCTAGAGACTCTCTCTCTGCCCTGAGCAAAAGAAAAAGCAAGAGAGATGGTGAGAGAATACAAAGAAAAATAGGTTGTGTTTTGTGAAGCTAATGAACACATTTAAATGGTTGTTTCTTTAGCTAACATCATTCAAGACAGATGAGATGTTCTGGAGATGATTTACACAGCAAAACACAGGGTTATTAACCTCATGGTGATTCTCTCACGGAAAAGACTTAGTGAAACTAGGAAGAGTTACGTGATCGAAAAGGCCCAATTGATAATTACACAAAAAACTCACTGAAAACACAGGTGTTTTACTTTGCCTGCCAACCTCAAACTCCAACATAAATACAAACACTTAGCCCATATAAACACATTAATACACCAAATCCTACTCACACTAAAACACTAACACACATTGACTCACCGCAGAGAGGCCAAGTCTTGGGCCAGGGCCTTGGATTTACGTTGCTCTGAGGTAAGTTGCACTGTGAGATTGGCTTTGTCTCTTGCTAGTTCATCTCTCTCTTTGCAAGTCTTCTTTAGCGAAGCAGCACTAAGCTCCATTTCTCTACGACATGTGTTCAACTGTTCCTGCAGGGCTTGCTTCTGCTTACTGACCTACACAAACACACACACACACACACACACACACACACAAACACAATGTACATTTTGGAAATCCAGTGGTTGCTGATAGTAGATCAATGTCAGGATTATGAATCAAGTACTCAGATGATATCTAATAATTTGGTGGTTTGTCAAACACGTGAGATCCTAGATTATGCCAGTAACAAACCACTTAGGAACAGCAGGCTGTCCAAATATTTTCCTGATATGTTCAAACTTTCCCCACTGAGCCTGCACTAAACCGTTTGCTAGCAAACCAAAGGAAATTTTATTTCACTTTTCTGCCAAGCAGGTCAACTGAAAAAGCAGCGAGTAAAATGGACAAGGAAATGTTGCAAATAATGTACTGTATTAATAATTTACAATATTTCTTCAAGTAAAAATGTAAATGTAAAATGTAAAAATGGAGATTACATTAGGATCTAGTGATTTATGACAACTTTAAAACACTAGTCTAATATAGTGACAGTGTAGGTGTAGACAAAAGAGCAGATGAATTCCACACTGTCTGTTGCAAAGCTGCGAGCAGACAGATCAAGCTTATTATTTAAAGCTTTTTTCACTCATTCTCTCTCACTGTGATACTACCCGTCTGTAATATCTATCTCTCTAGTCCTCCTGTCCTTCATTTGTACTCGAGATCCCCTTTGCTTCCCCCATTCAATTCCTTTGCCACTCATAAAACGCACACTTGGGCCAAGATTCATATATGGAACTCTTGGAGGAAGGTGTTGAGTACCACGGCAGATGGGTCCAATATCTTCTCTTGGCTTTTTAATGTGACAACAAGACCCATTAGAGCGTAGCTGAGAGCTGTGAATCATGCTGGGTAATGGGGCACACGCCCTCCTCATTTTGTGAGGAGGAGAGCGACTGACCTGGGCGTGTTGCTCCAGGGCTGAACTTTTCTCCCTCTGTAGGAGGTTGTACTCTGCATCTTGGGTCACTCGGGTCTCTTGAAGGTGAATGTGGGAGGCCTCTAGAGCACGCTTCTCCACCGTTAGGTCTAACAGCTCCTGCTGAAGTCGACCTAGCTCCTCTCTGGCTGCTGCTCGCTCTAGCTCTGCCTCCCGTTTGCGTTCTCCAAGCTCTGCCTTTTCGGACTCGACCTGGCAGCAGATAGGTCAAAAACAATATTTTTATGAATACATAGCATGATGATTACCACGTTGAAAAGACCAGCCTTTCTGGCCGCCATCATATATTGTGATGCGGATGTTGGTATGCTAGTATCCATACCAGGACCATTCTTTTGTCAGCCAGCTTCATCGTAAACCATTTCCTTTACTAAAATGATCAGTTGTTTCACACCATGATGTAATCAAAAAACTAGCATCCACACAAATTGCTTAACCCAGTAATTACCTTCTTATTTTGTTTTCTTTCCCTGAAAAATAACTGAATGTGAGAAACTAGAGATTATTCAGTTTAACACTTCTCAAGTCACAAATTAAAAAAAAAAAAAAAAAAGTATGAGTATGAGTATAAACATTATGCACACTATCCAGTGACCCTGACCTGTAAGAGAAGACGGTTCAATTCGACCTTATCTTTAGCCAATCCCTCACTCAGGGCTCCTATCTTGGCCAGGGAGTCCTGTAGCCCTTCATCTTCACTTCGTAGTTTAGTGAGCACCAGTTCCTGCTCAGCATTCTGGGCCTCTGCCTATAGGGAGGCAGTACAAACATCAGTGGGAATTTGGTTATATACAATCATTAGCTACCAAGTTCAGATAACCAGCATTTATTTTGTATTCAGCGGTTAGGGTAAAATATGTCTGCAGAGATGTTTAATAGCACTGTTATATTTTGTCCCCAGAATGACCTGTGGTAGAACTGCGGAAGTGTGGAAAACTGTAAGTTAGAGTAAGTGATGAAAAATCCTACAAAGGCAGTTTTGCATGGTAAATATCAACCACTACAAATAAGCAGAGCTACATAACTCACCCAAGGTCAAAGTAAACTGAGTTTCCAGTAATTCAACAACTGAGCTGGAATTTTGACAGGGGAAAAACTCTGTATTTACTTAATGGATAAATAATGCAAAACTGGGTAAACAGTTTTATGACTGGATGTAATTCACTGTAGCAACATGCAGGTGAGAACAGTTTTATACAGACTTAGATCAGGTGTTGTTAAGATGAATGAATGAGTGAATATGTGAATGAAAGAATGAATTAATTAGTGAGTAAATACAGTATGTGAAGAAATGAGTGACTGAGTGAGGAAGGGAGTAAATGAATAAGTGGTTTAAGAGAATGTGTGAGCTATGGAGTGACCGAGTGAAAAAATTTTATGTTTTGAAATAATAGTGAGTGACATTATTGGAAGAAAGAATGTGTGAGTGTATAAAATATGGACTGAGTAAGATGTAGCGAGTGAATTAATAAGTGAGCAGGTGAGTGAATGTGATGGAACGAATGAGTGGGTGAGTAAATGGATGATTGAATAAGTGGGAGGGTGTGTGAATGTGTAGAGCAGTACTCTAGAGAGAGCCTGTGCAAGGCTGCTCTTTTCGTCCTCCAGAACCTCTTTCTGCAAAGTCAGCTGACTCAGAGCTTCCTTTAGTGTGACCAGCTCTTTACTCATATCCGAGTGTCTTATCTCCAACTGCTCCAGAATGTGTCGCCTGTAGAAAAACACAAATGCACACAAACTATCAAGATGTAAATACAAACTTTTTGATCTGTAGATATGGACAAATCAGCACAAAAAACTAATGAAAACCCAGGCACACTATGGCATAGAGCAACCAAATTAGCTCACAGGAAATGTACACACAAACAAACATAATTTTAAAGTAAACATTGTTAAGGTTAAGGTAAAGGCACATACTTATGTACACAAACATAAACAAGCAGAGATATTTCTATAAACACACTTCTAAAAGACATTTCCTCATCAGAGCAGAAAAAAGACTTAAAGATCACATCCAAAAACATTCTTATCCATATACAGTACATAATAACACATGATCAGGGTTGTCACCTTTGACCTAACCAGTAAACTAATACATTATGCATCTTCATGTTTAATACATTTTGTAAACAATACTATTCTGGTTTGATTCAAGGCTACTTTAAGGACAACATGTGCTAGTGATACTGACTGTAAACAATAGGACAGGGAAATAAACAAGGGCCAAGAAGGAAGTCAAGGGGTTTGAGGTTTCGCAATGCTGTACCCCCTCTCGGATTCAGAGCATTCTCGGGCCAGCTGCCTCTCCAGGTCCTCCCTCTGCTGCCTGAGGAGGTCTCTCTGCCTCTGAACATCTAGAGAGGAGCCTCTCAAAGCTTCCTGCTCTGCTTGTGTGCATTCCAGCTGCTGCTGCAGGGCAGAGAGCTGCCTCTCAAGCTCTCTTTTTTCACTAGGAATGGAGAAAGCGGCAGTTGTGGTGGGGTATGTGGCTGTTCAGGTTATAGTCCTAAAACTAGAGGATTTGCATGATTGAGCCGCAGCTACTGTACTGACAAATTAGGACTACAATTACCACAAAGATGTGAGTTTGTGTGTTTGAATCAGAATCATGAGCCTTTGTAGCATAACACAACTTGTAATTTATGTTGTAGAAACAAATGGAAAGCAAAGATATTTATAAATTAGTCTGCTGGGTTAACTTGCAAAATTATGTAAAGGCTAAACAGCTTTATAGAAAAATACTGACATAAAAGTAGAGGGTATGAATGTTCAGTTAGAAACTCATTTGTGCAGGTTTACACTGTCATTGAACAATGGCATCCTTTATCAAAATGCCCAGGTTTATTCAGTAGCAGACATTACCTGGTTACTATGCCCAGTGAGGTGCGGTATCTTTGGGCATGTCTGGTGCTGCCCTCCTCAGATCTCTCCAATAGTTGATTCTCTTGCTGCAGTTCCCGGATTCTTTGTTCCAGGCTTCTGGATTCATCTTCCCCCACATGCAGCTGATCTCGCAAGGTGGCAACCTGCTCTTGGGAAGCTTCCAGACGTGCTTGCAACTCCTTTGGGTGGATAGATATTTTAATTTAGTTAAATGTACTGAAATTACATACGCTTTTTTGATAGCAGAGTAAACTATTTGGGAGATACAGTGAAGTGTGTAATTTCTGTACCACTAGGAGTGATGACACCTGTGCCATATAAGGAGGGTGTACAGGAGGTTTGTTGCAAACCTGAATTTGTGCCTGCCGCTGTAAGAGGGCTCTCTGCACAGCTATCAAAATACCGTCCCGTTTAGAAGAGGAAATGGATCCTGCAGAAACAGATGGGTGTTCATCTTTTGATGAGTCTGAGGAACTGTTGCCACTGACCACCTAAAAGAGAAAAAAAAGATAAGTTGACAATTACTCTTCTCATGTTTAGTACATCTGGCCCAAAATATCATGCCCAATAATCATGTTTAGTAAACCTGATTAATGTTGTGCAGTAACTGTTGCAGACTGCTGAGCTCGCGGTGTAAGGCATCCCTCTCGGTTCGGTCTTCGGACCAATTTATTTCCTGTGCAGGAAAGCATTCAGGTCAAATTGCAGCTTCTTGAACAACCATGACGCACACCAGACAAGACAACTAAATAGTGATAGTGTTTATCAAGACTACTCTTCCCAATTAATGATTCTGCCCAACTTGATTCGAGCAGCTGAGTATTTAGCCATCTTCAAGAAATGGCTAAAAACACATCTCTTCCATCTACACTTGACCCTCTAACACCAGCACACTCTATCCTTTTTTTATTGTATCTACTTTTTTCTTTTATTTATTATAAAAAAACTGTCTTTTCTTTTTATTAATTACAAAAAAATGTACCCTCTAACACAAGCTTTGTCTATTTTTGTCTATTTGTTTCTATTTGTCTATTTCTATTTTTCTACTTGTTTTCTTTTTATTTATTCTAAAAAAATAATAACTTGACCCTCTAACATTTGCACTCTCTATTCTGTTTCTATTCTATCTACTTTTTATTCTTTCTATTCATTAGAAAAGGGGTTCTCAAACCTCTCCATGAAGTACCTCCAGCACTGCACGTTTTGTATGTCTCCCTATACCAGGCACACCCACTTCAGGTCTTGCAGTCTCCACTAATGAGCTGATTAGTTGAATCAGGTGTGATAGATGAGAGAGACATACAAAATGTGCAGGGCAGGGGGTACTCCAGGACAGGTTTGAGAAAAAAAAACTTGCTTCATGTTCTGCGTTAGACTAATGGGGACTTGTCACAGCATGTACATATTGTTGCACTTTTGTTGGTTTGATTGCTTCTATTGTTCTCATTTTTAAGTCGCTTTGGATAAAAGTGTCTGCTAAATGATTAAATGGAAATGGAAATGATTCTACTGCAACACTGCTCACCATCCTGTCCAAGCTGCTCCGCAGTGCTGTCAGATTGCTTTCTTTCTCAATGTTCTGTGCTCTGAGCTGCTTCACCATTTCACCCAATTCCAGGATCCTATACAGATACATATATGTTAGACTTTAAATATCATAATATCAAAGTGTCCTAAAAGTGGTCCATATGACTTGTTTGCTGTCTTCTGAAGTCATATGATAGATTGTGAGGAACAGACTGAAATTAAGTTGTCTTTACCTAAAAATCTTGACATCCACAATAGCTCCCTTTGGCACGTTCATGTAAGAAGTAACAGTGTACGATTTGACATTGAATAATTTCAATTTATCAGTTGAACTGGTTCACAAAACATGGCCTGAGCCTGATTTTCAAGTGAACTTCAACTTCAGTGGCTAATAATTCAATGAAAATGAGTATCATCAGTGAATAACAGCTTACATTTTGGTCTGTTTCTCAAGAAAAGCTGCAATTTAACTTCAGAGACTCAAGAGTTGCATGGATCACTTTTATATTATATTTGAAGCTTTTGCATTCTTTTTGAAGGTTCAAAGCTTTAGACATTAAGGTATGTAATTGATAAAAGAATTAACATTTTTGGGTGTACTACTCCTTTAAGAAAAATAGCACACCCTTTTTCGATATTGTAATCTGCAAATTGAAATAAACACAAATTTTTTGAGGTTCTGAGATATGCTAAGACCTACAGTACTCATTATTTTGCACGAGCATACATACTACCACAATATGAAAAAATTGTGCATGTGTGTAACATTAACATGGTTGAGGCAAAATGATTAAACACTCTTATGTGTGCTTATTTGATACCCATTTGTCTATGGCCCTTTCTTCCCACTGCAATAAAGCTCAGCTAAAATTTCATATATCAAAATGGAGAGTGATCTCTGCTCTCTACATTATAAAACTGTCACTGATGAAAGGATGTAGAAGAAAGAAGCTGCAATGACTCCATTCATCAGAAGACCCCAACCCTGCTCTGTCAGATCCATGGATCCGCTCTCAAAAGAAAGTGTCATAGACCACTGACATATTATACAAGTAAATGAAGAATGTAGAGGATACTGAACAGCAAATAAAGAGACACACTCTTTCTCTCTAGTTTTGGCATGCCACATAGTTGGATAGATGAGGCAATCTGTGCTGACCTTCCCTGTGTGTCAGTACTCAGGACAATGTACAATGAGTCATCTAGGAGATGTGAGTTCAGGACATCAATAATTAAATTCAAAGCATTGGGATAGGTGCTGAAATTTATGACACTGTGAAATCCTTTGAATACGATAATTTAACTCCAGCTGCCAATACTGTATGTATTTATTACAGCATGCTACTCAAGCATGATGACACTTGTATATTACTGGTGAAAAATGAATGGGACATGTACATAAACAGACAGACATGTTGTACCTAGAGTTAAGCTCTACTTTCTCTGCGTCAAAGCGGGCCTGCAGCTGCATAGCCTCTTTCAGTTTGTGTCTTAGCTGATTCTCCAGTGCAGATACTCCGCTGCTAGCGGGGGTACAAGGCTTGCTCATGCTAGCCTCCAAATTCACACAGGCCGTATGAAGACGATGGCCAGCCACTACACACTCGGCTCGCATGTCCGATAGACTCCTGTAAAGCACAAGAAAGAACTATTACAACCAGCAGGAGCAATTTCCTTACAAAACAATTTCCTTACGTTCCCAAGGAAATGTGTTTTGTTCACAGCTGACGAGAGCCAGGTGGCCTAAATTATATTGTGATCTGGGAATAAACCCTTTGAACAGTGTCGTGTCTGAGTAAGGGCCGTGAACATTTTCTCTGCTGTCCATGTGTTGGGTAATCCACATTACAGCAAATTACTCAACAATGATCACAGCATTTACACAGGCCGAGCCCTCATCAAGCTTGGCTCTGATGGATGGCTCAAGACTAATCTGAAGGGCAATCTAACCATCACATTTCCCCGGACGATGCGGTCAGGATGGGTGAGGGTTGACCCAGGTGACCCACTGCACTTTGATCCCAAGCAGGGATAAATGGTGGTGGGTTTGGAAAGAGGGTTCTGGCTGCAAGCTACACTCACCTGTCAGCGAAGGCCCGCAGCTGGGTGAAAGAACTTCGCAGGAAGGCGGCCTGGCGCCACAGAGATCGCACACAAGCTTGCTCGTGGCCGTGTCGGGAGGTATTCATCTGTGGGAGAGCGACATGGCCATATGGTCGGCAGGTTCGGTAATAAGGAGGGTGGCAAAGAGGTTAAAGATGTCTCCATTATAGATGCACACATATGAAAAATAATGAATACACCCACACATACAAGCACATGGCTAGACTTGAACTGCTAGGCGCACACACTCACAGAAACTCGCTTACACAAATGGTACAGTAAATTTTTCTTGACTGTATCACCAGATGTTTGCATGAATTCTCGCTCTTTTTTTTCCAATCGACTGGAATGTTTTCAGAGGAAACAACAGCTGAGAAAATCACAAAAATGATTTAAAACAAAGACAGTGTCCAGACTGACAAAACAGACACCAGGGTGGAATTCCACAAGTTCCAGAGTTGAGTTTCATTGGGTTGGATTAAGGAAAGATTTTTCTTAAACTGTGGATTTGGATAAAAACATACACTACAGATCTCTCCTTCCTTCCCTCTGTCTCTTTTTCCTCCTCCCTCTCACCTCAAGTTCCCTCCTGAGTCGCGTGTCCCTCTGCTCTGCCTCCTGTTGTGCCTTCTGCAGGCTTTCCGTCAGGGCCTGATTGGCTTCATTGGCTTGTTCAAGTTGTTCCCGGAGCAGCGCATTGACCTGGCTCAAACCAGAACACCTGTGAAATATATGGAACTGTTTCAGAGCACTGTATCCCGGGATACACCTGTTAAGCCATGAGCCAAACTTTGCGCATGATCTCACCCCCCTCCATTGCACGGCCTCTATCAGCTTCTATGTTTACAGGCTTATAAAGGCCCACGTCACATTCTACATTGCCAGTCACGCTTAGAGGGGAATGTGCATGACAGTTTTATAAAGGCCATGTCAGCTCCAGCCTAATTGCCACCAGACTTGCTTGTCAAATAGTTTACAGGGTTATTTACATAATTCGTGGCAGAATCCACCCAGTTACATACAAAGATTGATGCCAGGGTGTGAGGCAGTAAGGGCAATGAACAAAACGATCATCAAAGGGGTGAGCAACAGAGAGAGACACGATCAAAGCTACAAGAATGTGTTTAATCATTTTCAATAAGTAGCTCCATAATTATGTGGTTTGGCTTAATTCTGCAGCTTGTGCCCCTCTAAGAAAATGCAAAGCCGAGGCAGACAGCTTAGCAATAATGTAATAATGTAACACAAGCGTAACATTTCTGCCATGCTGAATCTCAGTTAATTGTGGCATGTTATGAAATTATCATGAGCGTGGTACAGTTGACTTCTCTGACATAGGAAATTAAATAAATTGTGTAGAGCCACAGATGATCGGGTGAACTGCACTGTGCAGTGTGCTCTCTGACAGAGGCACTAAGGTGTAAAAATGAATGAGAGCTTGGCAGCTGGGCGGCCCAGAGTTTGCCATAACTGTTTCAATTACGGGCAAGTGGCGCAGTAAATCACATTCTTTTAAAGGCTGGCGTCTGGGATGGTAGGTTAGCCGGCTCTTTGTATGAAGTGCAGTAAAATCTGTTTGGCTAAGATAGTGAACAAGGCTGTGATAATTAAGTCTGACAAACTGGATACCTTTTGTTTTTGACACCCCTTCTAAAACTATTCATTACCAGGATGTGCTTGTGGGGATTGAAGTAGGCAGCTAGGAGATTTTATATACGGCAGTTCAGCATTTGCCTTCCTGATATATGTTGTTCATGTGTCGTTTCTCAATGTTAGAAGGGTGAAGTACCCTGGTGGAAAATTCAGCTTAGGTGGTGGTACTTCTGTTTTAGAGCATGGAAGCTGGTTTCTAGCTGGTCTGAGGTGCTCAACAGTAGCTCCAAACTGGTCATTAGCTGGTCTAATCTCATACCTAACCAGCCCAGTTGGTTCCAACTGGTTATTAGCTCGTTTAAGCTGGTCATTAGTAGGTCATTACCTGTTCCAGGCTGGTCACTGGTTACTCCATGCCGTTCATTAGTTGATATAAACTGGTCTTTAGGTGGTGCGAGCTGGCAGACCATCTTGGTTCAGCTACAAGGTCATACTAGTTTGTGGTGGTCATGCTGGTTTTTGAAACAGCTGGTTTAGGAAGCCAGGTGCCATGTTCCAAAACACAACTACCATCTTAAGATGGATTTTCCAACAAAGAAACAGAAACTCTCTACAAGGTTCCCTTTCGATACTACACTTGTACTGCATCTTGCTAGACGCATATGGGAAAAAAGCCTTTTTTCTCCTGAACTGAAGTCTTCTTCATTCACGCAGTGAAACTGCACGGCCATTGGTTCGTGCAGTTTATTAACCCTTTAATGTGTACGATCACACCGGTGTGATCACTCTAGGCTGGTCCCTGGAGTGTACAATCACACCGGTGTGATTAGAACGTTCAGTGCGTCATGTGATCAACTGCTGAATTCAAATCTGCTTTCACGCTTTTCCTGGCGCTGAGCCAGAGACGGACATGCTCGCTTGTCATATCACAGTGTTTTCAACCATTTGATGCTTATTTTAGGTTTCAGACATCTAAATACACATAAGTACTAGTAAAACAATAAATTTATACTTTGTAAAATACACACCGATGTCTATGGAAGTGGCAATAATATTCCATTCAATTATAATTTGACGACATGTTTTATTGATATCATATACACATATGTAGGTAACTTTAAAGTTTAGTCTACACTTCTTCCAGTTCACCAGAAACTTACTTTAATGTCTTTCGGGAGGAGAGAGTGAATTTACGTGTCGTAAAACCCACAGCTCGGATTCAGCGCGAACTAACATGGCGGCGCCCATCACCCGCTATAGATCAACTAACATGGTCATTATAAAGGTGTTTACACTACCAAATACATTTACTTACACGTATTTGAGTATCGGAATATCAGATATTTCATAATATAGTGAACATGTCAGTGAATATTTTGAATAAAAAAGGAAAAACGAAATAAAAGCGATGCATGTGTCATATAGCGCTATTGTGGCTGCGGTGTGTCACGTGACAAACGTGATGCGTCTCCATGGAAACAGTAAAGCGATACATTTTAAAATAACGGCTGCCTAAAAAAAATCCCGCTGGGGACTCAGATAGTATATTTTAAACTCACGTGCGAAAAAGTTAAAAAAACTAAACAATGTCTATGCACGAGCTGCACGAGCCTTTGGCGACAAAGCCCCCCCAGCCTGCCAAAGCCCGCCAGAATGGGCGGGGCGTCTGGCTATATAAGCGGGCGTTCGCCACAGGATTCTCAGATTTCTTCTCCTTCAGCGACGACTCTACTCTCAATCCTCTGATCCTGAAGCCTGCTCGCGGAAGAAGAAACGCCTTCGCACCTGACGGGACCTCTCATCCAGCTTACCTGCTTTTTCCGCCCCTACACGACGCAGCAGGTTTCCTGTCGTTCCCCTGTCGCCATCCGGCGATTCTGAAAGAGCTTATTTCTAGCAGTTAACCTACATATCAAATTCAGCGCCTTTTGGTTTCCAATGTTGCGCTGCGAGTGTGGCTCGTGCAGGGAAACTTGCACAATGCAGAAGAGCAATGAGTACATCATCTGTCGGGGCAGACCCCATGCAGAGACTGCTCGCTCACTGAGACGGAATGCTCACTTGAGCATGAGTCGCGCTCTTCTCCACTCGCGGACCGCCTTCACTGGAGGCAGCCCCGCTCTCCCATTTCTCCTCTCTCAGCGAGCCTCGGAGAGTGAAACAGCGGAGTCAGGGAGCTAAGCAACCGGGTCTGAGCGATCGCATGCTGGCACTGTACCTGCGTGCTCGCTCTCCCCGTTGCACTCGGATCCGCCGCAGAAGGGCAGTGAGCTGTGCGCTTACTGAGAGAGAAAACGGAGAGAGAAACGGCGAAGCCTGGGAACTAAGCAACCGGGTCTGAGCGATCTCACACCGAAACAGAGCCTGCGTACTCGCTCTCCCTGCTACGCTTCGATCCGTGTCTCACACGTAAGGATCAGTGTCCCTCTTTACATCGAGCAGCTCTATCCTACTAAGTAGGTCAGAGCAGTTGCTGCCACTGGCACCTTCGAATTGTGTGTGTCACTATGACTGCGCTCACAGACACAGGCTGCGTTTACCACGAAAGCAGTCTGCCCCTGTTTGTTTGCGGAAGGCGGCCCCGCCTCCCCGCGCTCATGTTTCTCTCCTCCCAGTTACCTCGGAGGAAGCAACGACGAGCTCGCGGGTTGAACGATCAGACTTGAGCAATCCTCGACACACATCATGCATGCTTAATCTGCCAGTGTGTGTTACACATGAGGATCAGCGCACCTCGTTATACGAGCAGCTTAATCCTCCCAGGCAGATCAAAGCAAAGAGCGGGCAGCTTCGCATTTGTGAGTGCGTCGCTGAGCCCCACTTTCCCCGCTCTTGTGTTTCTCTCCTCCCAGTTACTCTGAGGTAGAAGTGGCAAATTCGCGGGTATGATCGATCAGACTGAGTGATTTAATGCTGGCAAGGCCCCCACTTGCATCACTCTCCACGCAGCTCTTTGATCTGCCAGTGTGTTTACACGTGAGGATCACCGCCCCTCACTGTCGAGCTGCTCAATCCTCCTGGGCGGTTTGGAGCAGAACGCTGTCACCAATGATTCAATATCGCTGACAGCTTTGTATTTGAACGCGCCTCTTGTCTGGGCCACGCCCACGCTGAGGCTGCGCTTGCTGAGACATACCGCTCTTACTACGAGAGTTCATGTCTCGCTCCGCTTTGCTCGTGGCTCGCCTTCTTGAATGAAGATGGCCCCCGCCCCTCCCCTCATCCGCTACAAGCAGATTTGAGAGAATGCGCGCAGCATTTTTGATCTGTCAGAGTGTTTACACATGAAGATCATCAAAACTCCTCTTCTAACGAGCGGTTTGATCTTTTTTAGGTGGATTAAAAGAGAATGCTGTCACTAATGATTATTATCACTGACAGCTTCAAATTGGACGCGTCTGGGCCACGCCCACACTGAGGCAGCACACACGGGGGCTGATTGCTCTGCTATGAGAGCATTAAGTCTAGCAAAGCATTTTTTGAAAGCATTTAAGGGGAAAGCAAATTTCCTCTTCTGAGTGTGGGGTCCCCATACGGCGACCAGCCTCTCAATTTAATCCAACCCCTTGTCACACGGGCTGAGGCCTGACAGGCCATCCCTGTAGTGCCAAACTGGGTGTTGGAGACAATAAAACGAGGTTATTCACTGCAATTCGCTCGAATACCCCGCGATTCAACTGCGTGGTTCCCACCTCAGTTTAGAGCAAAGATGCACACGTCCTGCACTCAGAGGTGATGAATTTTCTGGCGATATGAGCCGTAGAAACGGTTCACCCAGCTCAGAGCGAGTCAGGCTTCCACAGCCGCTACTTCTTCATTCCCAAAAAGGATGGTGGCCTCCGGCCCATCCACGATCTCAGACACCTGAATCAAGCCCTCATGAAAAGGTCGTTCCGATGGGACTACGCTAAACAGAGCCTTTCGCAGAGCCTCCTCCTCAACCCCTTGAGTGCCTGGGACTCCTGGGAACAATTTTCAACCTCAGCCAAATGATAGCTGTATTCACGCCGAAACAGGCTCAGGCCAAGAGGCTAGCTACAACCTTCTAGATGTTACCATCGCCCCTCAAGCGTTTCATGGATGCTGGGCTCATGGAGGCGGCATCACCAGCGCTACATTTGGGTCTGCTTTGTATATGGCCCCTTCAGCGCTGGTTGAAACCACGGGTTCCATCCCATGCGTGGCGTCATGGAGGCCTGCGATCAAGGTTAGTCAGGCCTTGTGTAACAGCCTTGGCCCCCGGGAACAGCTCCGCGCTGGATGGACCGGCTGGCCATAGTGATAGTTTGCAGAAGGACGGTTGTCACGACAGACGCCTCCAACTCAGTTTGGGGGGCGCTGTGCGAGGGCATACAGACTTTCGGCCACTGGTCTAAGGCAGAGAAAGGTTTTCCACATCAACTGTCTGGAAATGCTAGCAGTATGTCAAGCCTGTCAGTTCTTCCTGCCAGTCCTAAAAGGGCACCATGTGCTCAAACCGCGCTCGCTGAGAGCAGCGCATATACCGGGCAAACTGAACCAAGGAGCAATGTCCCCTCAGGGAGTTGGACGCTCCATCCGCATACGGTTCATAGGATCTGTCTAAACTGCGGCAAAGACC
The DNA here is from genome assembly GCA_018155175.1 of Sinocyclocheilus anophthalmus. Taxonomy (NCBI): domain Eukaryota; kingdom Metazoa; phylum Chordata; class Actinopteri; order Cypriniformes; family Cyprinidae; genus Sinocyclocheilus; species Sinocyclocheilus anophthalmus. The sequence goes on from JADLZN010008917.1 coordinate 123,945, forward strand.
CTCAGACTTCCGATTTGACAGAGGTATTGTCATTTCTGCAAGAGCTGCTGGATAAGGGACGCTCCCCATCCACGCTCAAAGTCTATGTGGCGGCTATAGCGGCCTCTCATGCCCCAATTGAGGGCCAATCGGTGGGCAGAAACAGCGCAGTCATCCGCTTTCTAAGGGGTGCCAGGAGGCTGAATCCGCCTCGCCCCCTCACTGTGCCTTCATGGGATCTGCCTACTGTGCTGAGGGCCCTGAAGGGCCCCGCCTTCGAGCCACTACAGCCTGCCAACATTCGGTCGCTATCGCTGAAGACTGCTCTGCTTCTAGCACTGTCATCAGTAAAGCGAATAGGGGACCTGCAGGCACTCTCTTATTAGCCCTGCCTGCCTGGAATTCGGGCCTAACAACACTAAGTCATCCTGAAACCAAGGCATGGTTACATACGTAAGGTGCTCTCCACTCCGTTCAGAGCACAGGTCATTACACTCTCCGTGCTTCCTCCCTCTGAAGAGGACAGAGAGCTATCTCTGCTCTGCCCCGTCAGAGCTCTGAGAATCTATATTGAGCGTTCCGCCCCCTATAGGAGGTCGGAACAACTCTTTGTCTGCTTCGGTAGCCACACCAAGGGGCTTCTGGTCACGAAGCAAAGACTCTCTAGATGGATAGGAGACTCCATCTCGCTAGCGTACTCTTTCTTGGGTCTTCAATGGCCCATTGGAGTACGGGCCCACTCGACTAGAGGCATCGCCTCGTCTTGGGCATGGTCCAGTGGTGTGTCCATTGCAGATATTTGTGAGGCGGCCGGCTGGGCCTCGCCTTCCACATTTGCAAGGTTTTATAACCTGGAAGTCCCGGCCTTGCAGGCCAGGGTCCTTTCCGCTTGAAGTGGCACGCGCTGCGTAAACAGATCTGGCAGAGAGCCCTTGGCCATATCACGCTCAAGCTCTCTGGCATCAGTTCACCTGTTAGCTCTCGACCCTTGGGTGTCGAAGTTACAGGAGTACTTTGGAACGATTAACCAGGCCGGGTGTGACCTAGAAAGCTCAGCCCCTTTTTAGCCTTGGAATGTTGTTAACTTCTCTATGGGCAATGGTTGCTTATGGAAGTTTGATATCTTAGTCGTTCCACTACATTAGCACGGCGTGATTGTACTGTGTTCCCATATGCGTCTAGCAAGATGCAGTACGAGTGTAGTATTGAAAGGGAACGTACTCGGTTACTAACGTAACCTCGGTTCCCTGAGATACGGGAACGAGTACTGCGTTGCTAGCCGTGCTATGTAGCTGCATGACTCAGTTGTCGCTTCAGTCGAAAGTAATCTGAGAATCCTGTGGCGAACGCCCGCTTATATAGCCAGACGCCCCGCCCATTCTGGCGGGCTTCGGCAGGCTTCGTCGCCATAGGCTCGTGCAGCTCCGCTGCCTAGCCATTGGTTTGTTTTTTAATACACTGCACGAACCAATGGCCGTACAGTTTCACTGCGTGAATGAAGAAGGCTTCAGTTCAGGAGAAAAAAGGCTTTTTTCCCATATGCGTCTAGCAAGACGCAGTACTCGTTCCCGTATCTCAGGGAACCGAGGTTACGTTAAGTAACCGAGTACGTTTATCATTCTCATTTTCCAAAATGTACAATTCTCCTTTGGTTCCAAATAGCAAGTCTTAACGTACTACTTGGCCGATTTGCCCATTCTCCTTCATTTTACCTTAGTCTGCCCGCCAGCATATTTCTCTGCACCTCTCGCTGTCAGAAATGCATATCACTCTTGTTCTTACCGTTTCTGCTCATCCTCCAGCAGTGCAAGTTTACTGTGTTCCTGCTCAAAGCGCTGGAGACGGTGTGCTGAAGAGTCTAGGTGTGACTGGAGCTAAATACAAGGACAGAGGCAGGTTTATACCTAACACCAGAATACAGTGCAACACCTGACAACAAACAAAAGTCACAGGAACAGATAGATATTTCTTAAAATAAAGTTCCACTGAAATTTTTGTGTGAAGGAGTAATATGTTCTTCAACCAGTAAAGGCTGTGAATTTCTGCAATGAGACGTACCGAGAGCCTCAGCTTCTCTGACTCTGAGGTTTTCTCCAGCACCTGCTGCTCTAGATTTCCACACCTCTTCTTATACTGGAGCAACTGTGGACACAGACAATTACTTTCACTCTGCAACTTAAGATGGAGCACAATCCTAACTATACCAAAGCTTCATTGTTTCTTTTTGATATATATATTCTAAAAGTAAGTTCCCCAGAATTACAAAATAATTTTCCCCCTCAAAGAATCTTTCCCATCTTTGACAAAATCAAATGTGCTGAATGAGACCACATCTAACAGTGGACCTTTGCCTGTAGTTTCTGCACCAGCTGAGCCTGTCTGTGTTGGCTCTCCTGAAAGGCCTGGAGCTTCAGCCTATAAGATCGTCCTTCCTCTCTTAGCCAACCCTGCTCTGCGCCATGCACACTCTGCTGTTCTGAATCGCCTGACTGCTGCAACAGCATCTGATCCAGCTGCAAAGACATATGCACACATTACACTGCTTTATCACCTTTTAGTTCCTTTATGGCTGTTCACAATTTGTATTTGCATGAGTTAGTGACATTTACAATGAAAAATGGCTTCAAAAAATCTGAAGACTAAGTATTCTTGAATGAAGTTTAGCTTGTGCACACCAATCAAATATTTCCTTTTCTTGTTTTAAGCATAGGCAGCACTAGATTCATGTTTTTAGATTTATGCATGAAACAAGAAAAAAAATTGTTGTATGAAAAATAAACCGAATTAAAAATATAGGTGAGCCTGTGGCTAGTTGTCACAGAGCTAAGTCACAAGCTTCATATACACTGGGTACGGAAAGTATTCAGACCCCCTTAAATGTTTCACTCTTTGTTATATTGCAGCCATTTGCTAAAATCATTTAAGTTGTTTTTTTTTTCCTCATTAATGTACCCACAGCACCCCATATTGACAGAACAACAAAACACAGAATTGTTGACCTTTTTGCAGATTTATTAAAAAAAACGCAATATCACATGTTCCTAGTATTCGACCGCTTTGCTGTGACAACTCATATATTTTAACTCAGGTCTGTCTCTTTCTTCTGATCATCCTTGAGATGGTTCTACTCCTTCATTTGAGTCCAGCTGTGTTTGTTTATACTGATTGGACTTGATTAGGAAAGCCACACACCTGTCTATATAAGACCTTACAGCTCACAGTGCATGTCAGAGCAAATGAGAATCATGAGGTCAAAGGAACTGCCTGAGAGCTCAGAGACAGAATTGTGGCAATGCACAGATCTGGCCAAGGTTACAAAAAATTCTGCGCACTTAGGTTCCTAAGAGCACAGTGGCCTCCATAATCCTTAAATGGAAGACGTTTGGGTTGACCAGAACCCTTCCTAGAGCTGGCCCGTCGAGTTATCGGGGGAGAAGAGCTTTGGTGAGAGAGGTAAAGAAGAATCCAAAGATCACTGTGGCTGTGCTCCAGAGATGCAGTTGGGAGATGGGAGTAAGTTGTAGAAAGTCAACCATCACTGAAGCCTTCCACCAGTCGGGGCTTTATGGCAGATTGGCCCGACGGAAGCCTCTCCTCAGTTTAAGACACATGAAAGCCCGCATGGAGGTCTCCAAGATGGTGAGAAATAAGATTCCTGGTCTGATGAGTCCAAGATGGAACTTTTTGGCCTTAATTCTAAGCGTTATGTGTGGAGAAAACCAGGCACTGCTCTTCACCTGTCCAATACAGTCCCAACAGTTAATCATGGTGGTGGCAGCATCATGCTGTGTGGGTGTTTTTCAGCTGCAGGGACAGACGACTGGTTGAAATCGAGGGAAAAGGCAAGGCACGCAAGGCAAGTTTATTTGTATAGCACATTCATACACAATGGTAATTCAAATTGCTTTACATAAAATAAAATAAAAACAATAATCACAACAATAAAACAAGGAATTTAAAAACGTTGAAAAAAAACAAAAAAAAATTGATTTAAGAGGTTTAAAATGAATTTAAGAAGACGATTATACATATAATATAGTGCAATCAGTTCGGACATCGCACAGTGCTCACTTCAATAAATGCACAGCTAAACAGATGAGTTTTGAGTCTAGATTTAAAGGTGACTAATGTTTTAGCACATCTGATCTCTTCTGGAAGCTGATTCCAAATGCGGGTGGCATGATAACTAAAAGCACATTCCCCTTGTTTTGTGTGACCCCTTGGTATTTCTAACTGACTCGATACTAATGATCTGAGTGGTCTATTAGGTTTATATTCAGTGAACATATCTGCTATATATTTAGGTCCTAGGCCATTGAGTGATTTATAAACGAGTAAAAGTCACCTTGACTTTGGAAAGATGAATGCGGCCAAGTACAGGGATATCCTGGACGAAAACCTTCTCCAGAGTGCTCAGGACCTCAGACTGGGCCGAAGGTTTACCTTCCAACAAGACAATGACCCTAAAACACAGCTAAAATAACGAAGGAGTGGCTTCACAAACAACTCTGTGACTGTTCTTGAATGGCGCTGCCAGAGCCCTGACTTAAACCCAATTTGAGCATCTCTGGAGAGACCTAAAATGGCTGTCCACCAACGTTTACCATCCAACCTGACAGAACTGGAGAGGATCTGCAAGGAGGAATGGCAGAGGATCCCCAAATCCAGGTGTGAAAAACTTGTTGCATCTTTCCCAAAAAGACTCATGGCTGTATTAGATCAAAAGGGTGCTTCTACTAAATACTGAGCAAAGGGTCTGAATACTTAGGACCATGTGATATTTCAGTTTTTCTTTTTTAATAAATCTGCAAAACTGTCAACAATTCTGTGTTTTTTTCTGTCAATATGGGGTGCTGTGTGTACATTATTGAGGAAAAAAAAATAACTTAAATGATTTGAGCAAATGGCTGCAATATAACAAAGAGTGAAAAATTTAAGGGGGTCTGAATACTTTCCGTACCCACTGTATATTCACATTCAATCAGGCAAGAAGTTAAATTTCAAACAAAAGGTTAAACTGTAGTCCAAGGACAAGAGTATTTTTTAACAAGTATTAGACTGAGGCAATGTGTCTTATGTGGTTTTAAATGTTATACAATATATAATAATTTGGCTTCACATTTTTGCTGTTTCATGATTTATGATTAATTTTTTTTTCCATTTTGCAGTAAAGCCAATAAAAGGCTGTTTAATGGTAGATTTCATGGTGACAACTTGCCCTGCTAAAGGTCAGTGTATGTTCAATGAACTGTATATTTTATCCTGAGCAAGCAGAAATGGTCAAAATACTTTTTTCTGTAGTCAAGACTTTAAATTCTGTGCCTTTACAGAAAATGACTTAAACCCACTCTGAGAAATACTCACTGCAGCAAAAAGTGTGACAACTTGCCCCAGTCTCTCTGAAGTCTTAATATCACGCCGTTTTGCTTCTCAAGTACAATTATCCTAAATTTATACACTGAAAAACAGATAGTGTGTATAGAGAGGAGAAAGTTGTCTGTCACAATTGCAGGAGGGTTCTCCATTGATTCCCGTCTTCAATCTCAATGTCAATTACCCATCCAACCCTCCCCCCCCCCCCCCCCCCCACCCCCCCCCCCCCCCCCCCCACCCCCCCATATTCCTTAACCCCCAGTGAATTTCATGGGCCAGACACCCATTCCCGCTAACAACAAACACATGTTTCCTCTCAACACAACAACATGCTGCCTCAGCTGATTCAAACAAAGCAAGAAAAAGAGAGAGCGAGGGGTAGAGGGAGTAAAAAGTCACCTTCACCCTTTCTCAAATAATTTTTAAACAAAAATACACAGGTCTGCAGGTCATACTACAGATCATACTGAAATCTCAGGCTAACACTCATCTGCTGCTAAGCTAAACAGCAGCCTCTACGACAATAGTCCCCCATTCCCAACTGGAGCCAAGGGCTTCGCAAAACTTAAAACATTTTCAAACAGTCATTCTGAGAGCTTTAATTCCATATACTACAAAGAGGGGTAAACCAGCACCCGGCTCTGGGCGGTTTTGGGGTTCAGGGCTCATAAGAGAACAGGGACTTATTATGTGGCCCGTTGTTAAGGTGACAGCTTTTGAAAGGGAACAGAAAAAGAAAAACATGGGTGGAGGACGAGTCAGAAGAGAGAGGGGGGACGTTGGGTGCAGCCGCAGCTGTGTTTAAAGGCTCCTTTGGAAACAGCTGCACTACCCTATTGATTATGTATCTTTGCAACTATTTTGGCACAATTAGAGGCAATTTGTTGCTGCAACACAAAAAGCGTTTGATGCAAAGTCATGAAATAAATGGCACTTACACAAAACCATATTTTTCTGCCTTAAAAGCATATAGGGGTCAGGGGAGCAGCACAGCACACCTCTAGTGTGCACGTACCTCTGTATGTACATGGGTCAAAGACGAGACGTCACCATTTTGGTGTCCGCATCAAACTACATTTACAAAAGTAATCTTAAATGCAAATAAATTGTCTACTTTCATATTTCAAATAACTTTTGTGACAATTAAATGTCAAAATATGGGGGAAATAATGTTCCAAGGTGTAAAATGGTCATTCAGTGTAATGCTCTGGACTTTGATTTTACCAATACATCTTTAAATAAACATATAAAATACCAAGTTAAAAAATATATTTGTTGTCTTGGCATTTTCAAGTAAGTATTGGCTGTGTTATATTAAAAGGACTATGTCTTATTGTTTTTTTAAAGTATTTAAATCGACAGGGGACTTTTGTCCCGAAAATGCAGTTTAACTGAGATCATTCAGTGTAACAGGTAGTTTTTTATCATATAAAAAACTGATAGTCATTCGGCAGATATTGATATTATTAAATGGCACCTGGAAGGCCGTGTGGTGCTGCAGAAAAGTGAGTTTATTGCTCTTAAATAATTTCATTAATGTTAACATATGTTACAAAAACACACGTCATTCAGTTAAATGCCAAAAAACACTTTTAATGTTCGATTTTTTGAAAAACAAGTAGATGTTGTGAATAATTGCGATTAACTTTACTGGTCAAGTTCACTGTTTGAAATAGGTGGCCATTTGATTGCCTGTAATATTAGCTGATGTAGAAGTTTCGTCATTCAAGGTAATGGTTTTGTCATTCAGTGTAATGCAAATTCTCTGTTACACCACAGTGTCATTCATTAAACTGAATGACAGTATCAAGTCAAGTCAAGTCAAGTCACCTTTATTTATATAGCGCTTTTAACAATACAGATTGTGACAAAGCAACTGTACAGCATTAATTAGGAAAATAGTGTAAATAATGCAAAATGGACAACAGTAAACACTCATTTTTTCAGTTAAAGACAGTTCATCATTGTATTCAGTGGTGTCATCATCCAGCTCAGTTCAGTTAAATAATATCTTTGCAATCATGTCAACGATAACGCTGGAAATGAAGTGTCCCCAACTAAGCAAGCCAGAGGCGACAGCGGCAAGGAACCAAAACTCCATCGGTGACAGAATGGAGAAAAAACCTTGGGAGAAACCAGGCTCAGTCGGGGGGCCAGTTACTCCTCTGACCAGACGAACCAGCAGTACGGAAAAATCAATATAAGACGTAATAAAACAGACGATGAACAATATTAACAGCAATAATTATATGATGCAATCAAACTTATAGCAAAATGTGGTAGTTCTGTAAGGTGTTTCAGGGTTGGCATCATCTGAGGTTTTCTGATGGGTTGGCATCATCTCTTCTCAGGTGATTTGGATCCAGATTGAAGCTTGTGTAAATCCCGTGGCAAAAAAAACTGAGAAACAAATACAAACATAGTTAGCGTCGCTGCTGTTCCAACCAAGCAAAAATGATTTGTTTAACCCAAACTAAAGAATCATAATGTGCATTTGATCAGATATAACTGAAGTAAAAGATTATGACTGCAGTAAAAGATTATGAGATGCATTATTGGAATGCTCGGCCAAGAGATGTGTCTTAATCTAGATTTAAACAGAGAGAGGGTGTCGAAACCCCGAATGGTATCAGGAAGGCTATTCCAGAGTTTGGGAGCCAAATGCGAAAAAGCACTACCTCCTTTAGTGGACTTTGCTATCATAGGTACTACCAAAAGTCCAGAATTTGCGACCTTAGGGAGCGTGATGGAATGTAGCGTGGTAGAAGACTAGTTAGGTATGCAGGAGCTAACCCATTAAGGGCCTTCCACCCCATCCCCCAGGGCAAGTAATAATATTGTAACTGATACGGAACTTAACAGGTAGCCAGTGCAGAGAATGTAAAATTTGGGTAATATGATCATATTATCATTATATAAATACCAGTTTAGCACTTATTTATATTACAGATAAACGAGGAATGTTTAGCATTGACAAATATGTGTTAAACTTAATAAATATTAATATTTGAATGCATTTTGGTATTGTTTAATTTGTGTTATTGATTAATTATAGACACCCATGAACAGAGGGAGACGCTAGGCACTGTAAAAAGCTAATAAAGTAAGTGTGGACCCAGTAGCTTGGGTGGCACTCTTAAAACCCGTTCACACCAAGAACAATAACTATAAAATAACTATAACAGTAACTATGTTAGCCTCCACACTGATGAAACGATAACATTGTTCATTATAAGTGTGCTGCAGTTTTGTTGTCTGCCACTTTAAATGCTGGAGCTCTTTAAAGTTGAATGAATTCTAATTTAATTTTCTATTAAATTTTTTCTAGTCTATCTACTTGTTTTTCTTTGTGTGTGTGTGTGTGTGTGTCTGTATATGTGTGTGTATAATATAGTCGATATATATATATATATATATAATATACACCTTGATAGGTGTACTGCGTTAGGCTAACGAGGACTTTTCATTTGCACTTATATATTGTTGCTCTTTTTTTTAGTTTTGACTGCTTTTATTGTCCTCATTTGTAAGTCGCTTTTTTTGCTAAATTACTAAATGTAAATGTAACTGGCTGTCAATGCTTTTATCATTCATCAGCTGAAAAAAAAAATCATTTTGAAAGTGATTCCAACAATATCGTTTCTCTGTGCAGTTATAGTTAGTTGTGCTGTGGAATCTGCTTTTCTTTTATACAGAAGTTTTTTTTCCCCACTTTTATGATTTTTTGTTTTTTTATCTTTATCCTTACCGTACTTGATGTGATCGTGCCTTTAGCCAGGAAAAGAGAAGGGTATTGACTATTGAGGATTGTAATTGTTGAAATAATAGCTTGCCAATAATTCTGGGCAGAGAAACCCACTACAGTATGTCAGTAGTTCAAGAGAGATCACTGAGGACCACCCCAAATACTCATCCTGATAATGTAATTTATTTTTGCAAACAGAAAGTATTAATAAATGTGGAAAAAATGCATTTTTGAGGCTGAGCAAGTCAGAAACAAAGTGACAAGCTAAGCAAGCATTAGCCATGCTTATTATATTTTAACATCTGTTTCTGCAGTCATTTGCTCAGGAATATTATTAAAACTAATTTAATGACACAGATTAATACTAAAAATATTTCAGTTATAGGAACAATGGCACGTATCTCTCTTTTTGGCAAATCGTCATTCAGTGTAACACATATATTTATGTAAAAATTAAACAACATATTTATTCTGACCTGTACTTATTAAAATACAAATAAGAATATATGATCATACTAAGTTTTAATATATTTTAAATGATTTTCACTTCCTTACAAAAACTTAAGAAAACATAGTGCTTTGAAGGACATTAGCAAAGTATAAAGATTTAAGAAAATTAAAGTTAACTGATATTTGAGGGCTGCACTGTGATGCTTAAATAGAGTCTTTTAATATGTCATCAAATGATTCATGTTTTAAATATGCCTAACAAGATTTTTTGGTATATAAATATTGTTACACTGAATGACATTTTAGTGTGTGTCTTCTGTCAAACATAATAAAAAAAATTTTGTTCAGAAAAATATAAACTTAAACAGGACACATTCTAATGTATGGGGAAAAAACAAAACTTAATGCTGTATTGTAATTTTATTTTTTTGATGCTTGAAACACCCTTTTCGTCAAAAAGTTGTTTGTGAGACATAAAGCAACGTGAGATATTTCCATTGCAACACAGTGTCACACTGTGACACAATGTCTCAAATACGAGAAACTGCAAGACAAAATTGCCAGAAACAAAATCATGACTGTGAGAAATTATGTCACATTGTAAGATATAACAGCCATAATTATGACAAAGACAGTTGCAAGATTTAAAGTCACATTGTGACTTTCATATTGTAAGACTGTGAGACAGTCACAATTACGCAAATCAAAAATCACACCTCCGAGATATATTCACATTGTCCAATTTTGTGAAAAAAGTTGTAATTGTGAGATATACAGTGAATTTACATTGTGAAACACAGTCACAATTATAAAAAACAAAGTCACAACTGCAAAATATAAAGTGTTGTTTGTGAGATATGGTCATATTATAAAATATAAAAATTCTGACACTAGCTTGCAATTGAGAAACAAAGTCAGAATTAAAAGTCACCTTGATAGATATAGAGGTGACTTTCAGATATAGAGTCATACCTTTTTATTCAGGCAGAGACAGGCCTTCATACGATTAGTACATACGATTATATGATTATGCAAAATCATTATGGTTTTTTAAGCTCAGAAATTTTGGAATTTATATAGGATCCCAGTTATATTTTCAAATTAGGCAAGGCAAGGCAAGGCGACTTTTAATTCTGACTTTGTTTCGGCTGCCCTCGACCTCTGAAACAGCCAATAGTGAGCCTGCTCATGTGAAGTCACAGCAGCAAAACACCAATCATTTAATGTAACTATTATAAAATCATTTAATTAAGACACTGAAATATTTTAATTTTTAAATGTATTTTTAAAAAATGCTTTGCATTGTGCAAAATTATCACAAATTATTACTGATGCTTCGTTTTCTATTGGTTTACAGTTGGATCAATGACATGAACATGAGCTCCATCAATGGCTCCAACAACTCCAGGAAAGCCCACAATCCTCATAAAAGTGGCTTGTTTTTGCAGCATGGTTTGACGGTCAGTCGGAAGGTCAATGAACTGCCATATAGTAGTGGCCAAAATTGATGTCCGGCCTAGGAAATTTAACATCTTCACCCTTATTTAAAAAAAAATGTGTTAAAGATTTTGTAAGCATGTTGCATAGTTGCTCAGAGTCAATTGTTTTATTTGTGATAATAATGCAATGAAACATACCAAATTGTGCGGTCATACTTTTTGGCCATGCTGTCATACAAAGAAATTATGAGCACATGCAAAAACAAGAGGACCAACGAAATATCAATAACTGATGATGTTGTAGTAAATATCAATGTTACCAATTTAGTGATTTTGTCACTAGATTTAGATACTTCCTCGCCCCTTTTGAGACTTTTTTCAAAAAGACTCGCAACAAATCAATTGCTTGACAACCTTATCTAGATTCCAAGAAGCCCCCCCACTGAGCTATATGTATATAGATCACGTGAACTTGCCTTATAACGAATCTAGCACATTTAGCAAACTGTTTTAGCTTACTTCAGTGAAAGCAGTTGGAAACACTGGTCAGTGTTTTTTCCCCTCGTATTTGAATGGTTTAAGTGAAATATGGGGTCATTAAAAAAAAACCTCCACACATCACTTTTGCCACTGTTGTGTTTGGTGGGGTTAGTGCCACAATATTTAAGACCCTGCTTACTGTGTCATCACCGGTGCATTGTTGCATTTTTCAAATTTTCCAGCCAAAAAATGTTACTACTTTAATTTCTGCAGTTAAGAGCATTGATTTGTATAGTGGAAGAAGTAATTACATTTCTTACTTGGTCAGTTACAAAAAGAATGGACTATCTTGGCGTTCAAGTTTGTATCATTTTATCAACATATAACGCCAATATGTCATATCTTCACTGGAAAGTGTTTGTCATCTCCTCTTTGCTGCCATCTTGTTACTCCTAACTAGGTTAGGAGACCTCTCCAGCTCTCTTAAATCATTTAGGAGCTGAGACCTAGTCTTAACACTTAGGAACTTTTATGAATCACACTTATTCTCAAGTCTAGGAATAGGAGTAAAATTATGTCATTCTAAGAATTTTGACACACTTAAGACAACCATTTTACTCTGAGCGGCTTTATACATACGGCCCCTGATCTCTTCTGGAAGCTGATTCCAACTGCGGGCGGCATAATAACTAAAAGCCGACTTTTTTTGTTTTGTGTGAACCCTTGGTATTTTGGTATTTCTAACTGACTCGATCCTAAGGATCTGAGTGGTCTGTTAGGTTTATAATCAGTAAACATATCTGCTATGTATTTAGGTCCAAGGCCATTGAGTGATTTAAAACAAGTACAAGTATTTTAAAATCAATCCTAAATATAACTGGTAGCCAGTGTAAGGACCTGAGGACTGGTGTGATATGCTCAGATTTTCTGGTTCTAGTCAGAATTAGCACATGGTTATGAAATTGATTGATTTGGTGGACTTGGCAATATCATGGACTTCCCTATGTACAAGTAATAGCCAATATATATAGCTTTTTACCAAACATATAATTTCCCAAGGAACTTCAAGAGAATGGAATCAACCTGCCTCTAATTACTGTTCAGAACCAACTTCTCCAATTCAAATCAAATTTGCTACTGAAGGAAACTTTACCAGCAGCATCAAAAAGACAGGAGGGTTTTGAAGCAGGGCTGATGGATGATGCAATGACATGTGTCGAGATTGGATCCTTCTTGCTAGCGGCACTAAACAAACCCAGCATTATGATGGCATTAAATTCAAGAGCCGGTCCCTCTCTCATGTTGCAGCCAATCTGCCGCCACAGGCTTGGCTCTGATCAATGGGGAGAATGCTGTCACATGTGTCTAGAGGCCACTCAGCCTTTGCAGAGTATGTATAAGTGATGAATTTTCAAACACGGGTGTTAGCCACATGCTTTTGTCCAGATTAAAGCTTTATACAATGTACTTACAAAAGTGATTTTTAAATTCTGGTTAAGATCTTCCCTTTATACCAAACAAGTTCAAGCATTCACGAGGGTGTATGACTCTATGTGACTATAGCACATAACACAGGATGACCATTCTTCACTTTGCAAAAACCAAACAAAAACACGCACTGAGATTCCGCAAATTCACTGTGTTGTAGCCTCTTAGAATGCAGTTATAATGCCCCCAAAATTCTAAATATGGTGGCAAATTATGCCCCTGTATGAGTTTTTGTCTTTAATATTTGCATCATATTATACAGTTAACCAATATCACATGAGCAAGAGAGCTGTTTTTCCTGAATATCATCATGATTGCAGATGTGATATAGATTTGATACAATATCTATAAAAAACCTTTGTAAAGCCTGACATATAAACTTCCTGTAATCATACAGGATTACAGACTTCCTATCAAAAGACTTCCTATAATCATCCTGTAGCTGTACTGTATCCTGTACTGTAGCTCTCAAATAAAATGGTGCCATCACACATAAGTCTTTTGTTTGGTGACACAACACGAGAGAAACAATGAAGTTTGATGTAACTGAGTTCTAACCAGTGTTGTGGGCACTATATTTGATTTGAGAGCTATCAGTTTAGTAGAGTTTAGGTTTTCTCAAACAAAGCTATCGTATGCCTTTAGAAGACTTGGAATATAATGCACTTTTGTGTTGAGTTTTGTCCTTTTTAGAAGTTTTTACATGTACTATTCTTGTAACTTTGAACAATTACACACTGTTTCTTTAAGAACAGTATCAGAAGAATGGGTTTAAAACTCCTCACTTCCAATTACACTCATTGTTTAAGAATGACATCTGTGTCAGAGAGAAGTGTGACCAAGGCTTACACACCACATCATCCTACTTTATCCACTGACCACACATTGTATCTGTACTTCTTACAGTCCTCAGCAGAACAGGCATTCAGAATGGCCTCTGAGGGCCACTAATGCAGGAGGGGCCTCATCCCAAATGCTCGCCTTTCATTTAAGGTCACCTACTGACATTTTACAATAACGATCAACATATTGCAAAAAGACCGGATGCATGGTTTATTTCCACTGTTTTTTAATGTATCTATTCCCCGGATTCAGTGTCTTTTTTATGGAAAGAGAGAGGCCCCGTGCTGCCCTCTCTCTAAAATGTGTTTTGAGTTAGCAATTTTTATATTACTTAATATTTATGATTTGTGCCACTCCTTATATTGTCTCGTTTGATAAATATTTCACAATACATCAAGGAACGGCAGCACTTTGATTCATCTGCCAACAAGAGAACATTTTCAAGGCCACTGAAAGCTCTCCAAGAGTATTCGGCTTCTCCCTCCATGTGGTCATAAGAGTGGATTGATCCTCTAATATGAGAGAAAACATATTTAGAATCATGTTAATTTTCCGTCAAGCTTCCTGGGGTTCCAACTCTGCACAGAATATTCACTGAAATGGACTCTGTCAGCTACTCTTAATTAAAATCAAAACATTAACATTTTCAATTTAGATTAGGAGGATTTTTACTGGCATTTCTATAAACCAATGCAACAATTAGAAATTCATAAGTACAGTGCTGAGCAAATCTTCCTGTTAGTCCAGATTGTCAGTTTGTCAGAGATGGCCTTCCTTTAATTAGAGGATAAAGCATTTACAAGCAATGAAGTTTTCACATTTATTTGAAAATGGACGTTCTATTGTCATCTACTTAACCTCATGTCGCTCCAAACCTGTATGACTTTCTTCTGTTGAACATAAAATAAAATACATAAAAGAAGTCCAAGAGATTTGGAATGACATAAGGGTACGTAAATGATGACAGAATTTTTATTTTTGGTGAACTATCCCTTTAAATTTCTGATGAAAATCCTTTCATCATTTACCCACCCTCATGTCGTTTCAAACCTGTATGACTTTTTTTCTGGGAGGACAACTTCTGTGTTCCACGGAACAAAGAAAGGCCAGAGATTTGGAATGATGTAAGGGTAAATAAATGATTAAAGAAATTTAATTTTTAAAGCTGCACTCAGTCTCTAGAAAAATAGGTGATCTGGTCTGACAAACACACAAAATGAGCAACCCCTGGTTTTCGTGCTTATGGGCTGAAAGACCATGCTCACCTCTGACACCCATTTATCTATCACTCAAACAAATAAAACAGCAGTAGCCAGATTCAAGTAAGCGTTATGTTTTGCAGGCTGACATGACAATGGTCTTGGACTTTAAACTAACACTTTGGCATGGATGCCACATAGTATAAATAGCAAGAATGCAGAATTTATTTATTTTATTAATGTAATAATTGTTTCATTATTTATAATTATTTAATTATCAACTGTTTATTTTTGTATTACCTATTAGCATTTAATTTTTTAATGAGGAAAACAAAACTAACAACCATATACTTTAAACAGCATATACTGAACCAGATACAGGGTAAATCACACCTGATTACTGTGTACACATACACATACATGAGACACAAATATACCATAACAACATAAATTTGGGCTGTTCAGACATTAACACATGTGATTAATTTTACAATCCTTAATGCGTTAAAATAATTTAACGCAATTAACCCAAAATTACTGAAGCACAATTTCTATTCTAACCCTTTAAACCGCCACTTTGTCGCCATCTCCGTTTGAAAACCTGCAATTGCAGTTATTTGTGGAAATATCTTCTTTACGTGGGTTGTGCATCGGCACGGCTCCTCAGTGCGGATGAATCTAATGTTTTGAGGTGTATGTGTGGGCTGTCAGTCAACACACCAGTGTGGATATTCACTGTACTTCGGAATTACAGATACTACATCTTGGAAGTATGTCCAAAATAAGAAGCTTCACCTGAAAATGTCATATGAAGTAACATGTCTGCCTGTTTTGTTCTGACCAACTGAAAAAAAAAGGGTTTTACAATAAATTGCGCAACCAATGGTGATTAAAACTAACGATCGCAAAGTTATCTCAGATCACGTCAAACCGTGCAAATTAATATTACTGTTATGCTTCGTTCTCAAATTGTTAATGTTAATAACATCAACATTGTGTGACTACGTGTATTTAGTGTGTATTAGCTTTATCTGTAGATTTCAATTTCTGTACAGTCTAATCTCTAATTGAAAAATTTGGTCTTTTAACCTCAAAAAGCAATTTAATTTCCTAGAACTCATGTCAAAATGACAAGTTGTTACAACACATGCCAATAGCCTACTAGTCCAGACTCTCCTTCTTTATGTATACAGACACAACGTAATGATGCAAAGACGAATGGTGGCGAACTATGAAAATGACCCAAACCTCTCAAATTAGAAAACATTATTACAAGCTTAACGTTGTGAATCGGGCTAAGGTAAGGAGATACTAGCTCAATAATTGATTTTGGATAATTTTTAACCAAAAAAAGTGACCGAATGCATCTTTAACCCGATTTCGCTTCTCGGTTTGCGATCAGATCATTTTAAGCTGCTAAACTCGGAGAAAGTTTTCAATTCAATTCAAGTTTATTTGTACAGCGCTTTTCACGATACAAATCATTGCAAAGCAACTTTACAGCAAATTAAGTTTTCAGTCCAATGATCCAGTAAGCGAATGCATTCAAACAATCAGTTCAAACCAGCGCTAATATAAAGAAAACCAGGCTGATTACATCAGAAGTGGCAAAGTGAACAGAGACTTGCATTGTGTTTCAGTGAATTATTCATTCGCCTCAAAACACGAGCTCTGTGATATTCTGTGATTGTCTCTGAAGAGCTCGAGCCCTCATGAGTCGCACTGAGTGAAATTCAGATTGAACGGAACTTCAGCACATCCCACCGCTGTATGGCCAGATAAGACGCAAACTACTTTTCTCGGCTGGATAACCAGCATCTCGCTAGTAAAGTTTTGATGGACGAAGATTTATGCAAGGTAAGAACTTCGATGCGTGTTGGCGACTGAGTTGTACAGTAAGCAGTGTGTGAATCCCATTATATACCTTGTTTGCAATCACGTGATTCTGATTGACTCCTAATTCCAAATGGAGGGCAGGAAGTGAAAGCAAAATTGGGATGGATGGAGGAAAGGTCCGTACTGTACTGGTTTAGCACTATTCAAGGAAAGGTATAACAGAAAATCAATCACAACATAGTTGAAATTGATCCATGGTTCATAAAGGGCGATTTTTCAACTAAATTGGAATACTTGCCTTCCATCGAGGCGGTAGATAGGCTAAGCAATTGCTTACCTAAAATCCTGGATTGCAAAACAGAGGCTATTCAAAAGTAATCCCAGCAATTTATATGAGGCTGTGCATGGACAGGTATTGTATGTGTCCCGTTGATCCTGTTAGCACACGTAAACAAACAATTCTTCAAAATCTTAAGTGTTACAGCCTAGAAAGTGGTTCAAAGCGCTTCCATATAATCAGCTAAAAAGCTGTCACTCACGTCAATTTATTGCAATATCACAATGTTCCATTATAATCAATGAAGCTTTCTAAACTGCATACATAATATCTTATTACATCTTGTCTACATGTGTAGCACTGAGTGAATTCTAACTGTCGCATGCTGAATGCATGGCAGCCCTGTATCTATTTATACATTTCTTTATTCGTATTTTAATATATTATTATATCTTATATTAACCATTTGCACACATGAGCATTACCCGACTCGGCTCCTCCCGCAGGTTTCCAAGTCACTTTTTCCTGCATTTTTCAGTCAATTTCTTGACTTTTCCCCCATTATGAACAACACATTTTCGTACACGATAGAAGCTCCTTGTGGTTTCTCGGTTTGGCCTATTTGAGCATCCATAAACAACACAAAAAATATGCATTTTGAGTTTCTGCTAGCGATTCCTATATAGAAAAATCACTTCCTGCCCTCCAGCTGCATTTCGCACCACAGCAATGATGTCATGTGCCAACAACCTGATGCGTGTATGAGTGCTCTGGACGCACTGATCACACATTTTATCATGCACAAGCACAACATTTACGTCATTCAGTTTTTCCATACACATTCAATATAAGTGTTTTTGATTTGCATGGTGTATGTCCTGTGTTTATGTATTCTGAAGTGGATCTGCGTACTGTAAGTAGATATACAGTCAAGCTCCAAGTGGTTTGGCATCTCCATGTGGTCCTTTTCGGTATCGCAACTTGGCTTCTCTATAATGTAAAAAAGCTCTTTGCTGTTGCGCTGTACATATACTATACAATTCAGATTTTTTTTCAGTATTTTTTTCTTTCATGTGTGCTTCAGTGGGCATAAATGTATCAATTTTATGGACTCCTTATATGATTTGGTGCTTTGGCATACTTTTGGAGTCTCCAAGTGTCCTTTTTTGGAAAGACTTCTAAATTTATCTTGAAAAAAGCTTGCAGAAAAAAAACAGATTTTTGATAAACACCCTTCAATCTTTTGGTTTACTTTACTGGATATAGCAAATTACAAATGACGTGCTAAAACCTGATACCTGGTGTAGCTTTAATTTCACTGAAGTGTTAATTATCGCAATGAATCACAGAAAAGGGTGTTTTAATTTGATTCAAAAGTGATCTATCGACAATATAAATACATGTACATAAATGACCACGTGTGCGCAAATTCACAAGCACAAAAGCAGTGGGGAAAAAATCTCTTGCTCCCAGTATCACCCATGAACAGTAGGACAGACTGAGTCACAACGTTGTGGAATATGCGGGGTGTTCTCACTGCGGCCTGACCCGAGCCTAATAAAGTGAACTTAATGTAAGTGAATAATCTGTAATCCCAAACACAGCTGGATTAGACGTACAGTTTCCTCTTACATATACAGTGGGTACGAAAGTATTCAGACCCCCTTAAATTTTTCACTCTTTGTTATATTGCAGCCCTTTGCTAAAATCCTTTAAGTTAATTTTTTTTTCCTCATTAACGTACACACAGCACCCAAACACATATTGACAGAAAAAACACAGAATTGTTGACATTTTTTTAGATTTATTAAAAAAGAAAAACTGAATATCACATGGTCCTAAGTATTCAACCCTTTGCTGTGACACTCATATATTAACTCAGGTGCTGTCCATTTCTTCAGATCATACTTGAGATGGTTCTACACCTTCATTTGAATCCAGCTGTGTTTGATTATACTGATTGGACTTTATTAGGAAAGCCACACACCTGTCTATGTAAAACCTTACAGCTCACAGTGCATGTCATAGCAAATGAGAATCATGAGGTCAAAGGAACTGCTGCCTGAAGAGCTCAGAGACAGAATTGTGGCAAGGGACAGATCTGGCCAAGGTTTCAAAAAAATTTCTGCTGCACTTAAGGTTCCAAGAGCACAGTGGCCTCCATAATCCTTAAAATGGAAGACGTTTGGGACGACCAGTACCCTTCCTAGAGCTGGCCGTCTGGCTAAACTGAGCTATCGGGGGAGAAGAGTTTTGGTGAGAGAGGTAAAGAAGAACCCCAAAGATCACTGTGGCTGAGCTCCAAAGATGCAGTCGGATCTATGGGAAATTTGTGAAAATTCAACATCACTGCCGGCCCTCCACCCATCCAGGGCTTTATGGCAGAAGTGGCCGACGGAGGCCTCATCCTCATGCAAGACACATGTAAGCCCGCTGGAGTTGTGAGATGGTGAAAAATAATATCTCTGGTCTGGATAAGACCAATATAGAACTTTTTTGGCCTTACTTCTAAGTCGTATTTTGGAGAAAACCAGGCCTGCTCATCACCGATTTCTACTAAAAACCAGTCCCCAACGTGAAGCAATGGTGTGTCAAGCATCATGCTGTGGTGTGTTTTCAGCTGGCAGGGACATTGACGACTGTTTGCAAAATCGAGGAAAGTAGAATACCGGCCAAGGTACAGATATCCTGGACGAAAACCTTCTCCAGAGTGCTCAGGACCTCAGACTGGGCCGAAGGTTTACCTTCCAACAAGACAATGACCCTAAGCACACAGCTAAAATAACGAAGGAGTGGCTTCACAACAACTCTGTGACTGTTCTTGAATGGCCCAGCCAGAGCCCTGACTTAAACCCAATTGAGCATCTCTGGAGAGGCCTAAAAATGGCTGTCCACCAACGTTTACATCTAACCTGACAGAACTGGAGAGGATCTGCAAGGAGGAATGGCAGAGGATCCCCAAATCCAGGTGTGAAAAACTTGTTGCATCTTTCCCAAAAAGACTCATGGCTGTATTAGATCAAAAGGGTGCTTCTACTAAATACTGAGCAATACTTAGGACCATGTGATATTTCAGTTTTTCTTTTTTAATAAATCTGCAAAAATGTCAACAATTCTGTGTTTTTCTGTCAATATGGGGTGCTGTGTGTACATTAATGAGGAAAAAAAAAAACTGAAATGATTTTAGCAAATGGCTGCAATATCACAAAGAGTGAAAAATGTAAGGGGGTCTGAATACTTTCCGTACCCACTGTATATGCATGCTCACACGCACACACCTAAACAATCTCCTCCATACTTATTCATGCTAACTTCAGTTCTATCTCACACATGTGCAAATTCACTAATGCCTACACAAACATTCATACAAACTTAAACATATAAACACAACACTCCCCTCCCTTGTGTCTTGCTGTCCTCTTTCTACTAATATGCCCTTCTCCCTGTCCCTACTGGAGTGCTGGCCTGCTGAGAGACATCCAGCTGATTGTGAAAGCTGTTTTTGCTGCGCCACTGTGAGTGATTACACAATGCTGGCCAAGAATCAGAGAGCTGTGAAGCTCCCCAGCTCAGAGACCCCACTGCAGCCCCCAGGCACAAACCAACAACCATCACCATGGAGCACTGTTTGACCACAGTCACAGCTGCTGAGGAGAAGACCTACTGGGAGGTAAAAACGGGACGCAGGCAGTGTCCACATGCAAAATACAAACACAAACACATGTTCACATGCGCAATATTGCATCAATTGGGCTTGGAATTTACAATCACCTTCAACAGCATGGGATGTAAACAAACAAGTGAACAACTATAAAACATATGAACATTGTAATTTTAAAATTAAACTATAAACTACAAGAATAATTAAGCCACATGCATGGGATGCTAATAAAATAGTGGTTAACACAATGACCTATTTAGGAACGATGCCTGTTTCCACTAAAAAGCAAAACTGCTGTGTAACGTGACACAATCACAGCTATCAAAAAGGTATTAGATCTTTAAAGGAATAGAGCTCCAATATTTTTAAATCTGTTCTTATTTATTCACATTCATGTCATCTTTCTTCTATAAAACACAAATGCAGAAATTATGAAGACTCTACTGGTTGTTCTTTTCAATGCAATTGCAATGAACGGGGACTGAAGCATTCAAGCTTCAAGAAGCATGCAAATGCATCATCACACCAAGTGTTACTACAAAAGTTGTCCATATGACCTGTGCACTATATTCCAAGTCTTCTGAAGCCATACAAAAGCTTTCTGTAACCAACAGACTGAAAATGTGGCTGTTATTCTCAAATAATCTTCAACTCCAATGAGCTTTCAATGAGCTGTTAACTGCTAAAAATGGATAAAGTGACTTCTACTTTTTAAATAACAAATCAAATTTTGATCCATTTCATGAAAAAGCAATTAATGGGCTGCTGAAAACCTGTAAGATCTGACACTACTGAGTGTGGCACAGGACAAGTTTTGAATTGCTAAGTGCTGGTGCAAGAAGGAAGATATTGATGTGTGTGAGGAAAAAAGCGGGAAAAAGAAATGACTCGTGGCACTCCTGCTAAATCTAAATCTAAAAATAAAATAAAAGTTATGCAGGCTTATTTTGTTTTAAGGTACAGAATGTTGCCTACTGCGACAAATGCAACAAGGTAAGGTCAGATGTGTCATGTGGGAACTGGAAACAAAATAGCCTATGGCATTGGAGTTAGACAGAATCATAATGAAACAGACTGATAAAATTGATTAGATCTCTACCTGTGGGATTTCACAAGCGGGGGCGGGACAAAATGTAAAAGTTACAGGCGAG
The DNA here is from genome assembly GCA_018155175.1 of Sinocyclocheilus anophthalmus. Classification (NCBI taxonomy): domain Eukaryota; kingdom Metazoa; phylum Chordata; class Actinopteri; order Cypriniformes; family Cyprinidae; genus Sinocyclocheilus; species Sinocyclocheilus anophthalmus. Next base: position 145,866 of record JADLZN010008917.1, read on the forward strand.
AGTGGGAAGAAATATAATTTTTTTAGTCAGAGCAAGTGAAAGTGGGACAGAACCTTGCAGGAGCTTGTTCAGACTTCTACGTGGAATATAGAGCAAGAGTCATTTTGAACACTTTTGTGAAGCTTAAAAGTTCCAGTCTCCATTCATTTTAACTGCATGGAAAAGAGCAACCAGTACATTATTCAAGAGTTCTCCTTCTGTGTTCCACAGAAAAAAAACTCATATGGGTTAGGAAAGAGCAAAATGACAGAATTTTCATTTTTGAACTATTCGTTTTGGAACAATGGCTATTTAGGACAAGTAGAACTGAGCTGCTTAGATGTCAAGCCTAAATTAAATGGCAAGCAAATGGTAAAATACTTTCTAGGAAGTTTGCTCTTCTGTTCCCAAATAAAGAAAAAACACACAGTCAAACAGGGAAAAGAGAGAAATGTGGAAAAAGATAAAGGACACTTAATTAAATGTAGTGAGGACTCTGGGATTATCCCTACTTTGAGGAATGATTCTCTGGAGCGTCAATCATTTTTACGACTCACAGACAGCTGACAGATCCAGCCTCACTGGCTCAGCTCCACTCTCGACCACTGCTAGGCTTAAAAGCTTTATGTAGGCAAGAAAACAAACCCTAAACACTGAGTCAAAGACAGTACAGCATTTTCACTCTAACAAAACAACCATATCAGTGGCAATCATGTTTGACAAGACCTTTACAGCAAAAAGGAATGGGGATTAGGTCAAAAGCGCAGAGTCTGGAAGCTGCCATGCTCTTTGTCAAAAAGTCTCCATCTCGTCTGCGAGTCCGGATCAATTCAGAGAGGTTTTCTGACACATAGCATCACATTTTAGCTACAAAAGCCTTTTTTTTTTACTTGTTTGGTGATTTATCTCTCAGCTTAAAAGCTTGTGGCCCTGTGATTATTGTTTTTCTACAGTGCTCCATTTGGTTAACATCTACAACTCTACATTTGGGTAACTCCTACAAAAACACACAGGGAGACTGTCTCACACAATCCCGGTCCAAAAACTGCCTTGGAGCTGTAAAATATATACCCACGCAATCCCCTGACACACACCCACACATACAAGCTTACACACTCCCACACAAATACACACGCATGTACACGGCTCTAGTGCCTGAGAAACTGCAAACTGGCAGTTGTCCAATATCAACACAGAAAGGTCAAAGTTCACATCAACATTTTCTTCATCTTCCTGAGACGATGCAGCTTTTCAAACTGGGTCAAGGTTTATCCCAGTTCAGGGGCAATTTTCAAGGGTCACAAGAGATTGCTGTGAGTTTACCAGGAGACAGAGGTGTGCTTTCAAGAGCAAAACCTCACTCCCTGCCCAAATATTTCCATTCCCACTCTTGTTTAGGAGGCCACTCTCAAACTGTCCCGAGAGCCATAAGAAGGACTTTATGGGGTTTGCTGCTCCTTTTCAATTAGTCCAGTGTTATAAGATGTGCCACAGCGGGTTTATTCGGCCACAATGGAGCTGGGACCCTCCCCAGGAGACAGCGAGGGAACATTCACAAATCAGAGCCCCTAAAGCCAGCTTCTTTAAAGTATTTGTCAGACTAAAGAACAAGAAACGTGTCAAAGGACTACTAAAGTTAACCGACCAACACACCCACACTCTCCAAAGAAATAAAAAGAGATACATTCTCATTTCATCACCTATTTTAGCAGAGATGCTGAGTCCAACCAAGAGGTTGACAGTAAAAACTAGCCCACTTGAATCTATTTAAATGTAAGTCTGTGATTTACAGCCTAACAACTAAGTCAAATCAACACAGTGTAGGAAAGCTATCTACAGCAGGTAAGTAGCTCTCTATAATCAGTTTTGCAAGTAGACTGACCTCTGTAAGATAAGCAAAGATAAAAAGCTGAATATACTGTATATTAGGGCTGTCAGTCAATTTAGAATTTGAAAATTAATTACATGATATGCAAATTTATTTGACTAAATTCAAATTATTTGCATATACTACTGATCAAACGTTATATTATGCTCACCAAGGCTGCATTTATTTGATCAAAAATACAGTAAAAACAGTAATATTGTGAAATAATACTGTCATTTTACTATCTGTATAAATTACAATTATAAAATTTAATTTATTCCTATGATGCAAAGCTGAATTTTCAGCAGCCTTTCCTCCAGTCTTCAGTGTCACATGATCCTTCAGAAATCATTCCAATATATGCTGATTTGGTTTCCCATCATTGTGGAAAACAGTGAAAAGTTTTTTCCAGCATTCTTTGATTGAAAGTTAAAAAACAACAACATTTATTTGAAATGGATTTTTGCCATAATGTAAAAATATTTACTGTCACGTATTCACAGAAGTGTGAATTGTTGCTGTTGGGCCTCATCCAGCTGTTTTTGAACACAAAAACATACTAGCACAAAGTATAAAGTCCAAAAACTTGAAACACTTTCCATGTTCTAACAGAGCTCTCTGTGGTATGCACACAGAAAACACACAATGACTGATGCTTCAATTGGGAATGACAGATTAAATGGATCACACTCCACCAGAATGTCATTCCCACATCAAGACAGATTGAGGGTGAATATAGACAGGGAAAAAGTAAGCATCTAGGATTCATTACCTCATGTTAATATACTGGCACCCAGAGTATAGTTATGTGTATGTTACCATAACATCTTTAAGTTAACATTCATATGCTTGGTGTCATTTGACTTCTCAATGTCAGCACATTCACACTAGAGTTTTCAACTGGCGACAAACAGAGAGACAGGCATGTCTCCACTCTCACAGTATGTGACATAGGTCTTTCGTCTCCAAAAATATAAATGTTTGGATTAAAAAAGACTATTTATACCAGCCAGACTAATTAAGTTTTATTTATAGCTAATTTCTTAAAATAGGCTCCACTGGCAATGTGCACAGTTGGCATTCATTAAGCTTGGCCAGGAAAAAGAGGGCACTGTTATCACAAATGGCAGCTTTGTGTTCTATGAAAAATGTTTTTTCTTTCACAGCCCCATGAGAAAAGGCCAATGACCTTTTTATTTTCCCCCAAACAGCAAAGTAGGGGGAAGACAGGCAGTGGCCAAGGTGATGCTGTAAACTTCAGAAAGTGAAAGAGAACTTTCCTACAAACTTTATGTTCCCCAAAATAGTTTATGATTTTTACATTTTAATTTTGGCAAAATTGTACTGAAACAGTCATGCCAGTTAATTAAACTGAACTAGGTTTGAGGGTCTTTTAAGCAATACGAAAGAGGCTTTGTGAAGTACCCCACTTCTCTACAACAAAAAGAAATAAGCAGTGGCGGCTCGTCGGGGGAGGCAGGGGAGGCACAGCCTCCCCATAATTTTAAGGTGAAAATGGGAGGAGGACGATTTAATGGTTATAAACTTCCAATTAATTTCAGTTCATACTCGAAATGTGGTTTTTATGTTTTGTAATTTGCACATTGTAATACACATATGTGAAAGCGCCACGCTTTTCTCTCGCGAAGTGCCGAATCTGCTGTATGTATTACAACCGTAATGTATAGAAGGGGTAGGGGGAGGCCAGGGATCGGCGGAGCTCTCTCCTCCCTGTTGGTAAAAAAAAATTAGCCAATCACCATTGAGTGTTCACTTTCAGCGCTGAGGAGTGTTGAGAAAAGAACCCTCGCAAGGGAGGCTAGCCTCCCTTCTGATATAAACCAATCATCAAAGAGACGTAAATTAGGTGATATTAGTTTGAATGTCTGCCGATGCGCTGATAATGTACCAAGTATTTATGAGTAGCGATATTGAATATTTGATTGGCAACAGATTTATCAAGCTGTCATTTAAACAGTATATATACAAATTAAAAAAAAAAGGGAAAGCACGCCTAAGCTGGATATGGGCTAATGTTACAGCAGTCAGCTTAATTAAATGGAACAACAGGCAGCTCTCTTTTAACACAGACTTTTAAGAAGGGATGGATGTTTGCTTGAAGTGATAGGCCAGGTAAGTGAAATTATATTATCTTGCTGTATGTATGTCGTTTTCTTCATGTTTTCTGACTAAAAGCCATTTTAAAGTGGTTAAGGAAATTATAATAATAATAATCGGCAGGGATCCCAGACCAATACAATTAGTGTGCCTCCTCTATTTTAAAACCCACGAGCCGACACTGGAAATAAGAGATAAAACCCACTGTGAAATGTAATTACAAGTTCATTTCTGATTCTAAAATGTTGACATCAGAGAGCTGCCACTTTGATCACATGTAATGAAATGTAGATGCAGAATAAACTACGGCTCTGGCTCAGTTTACATCAATCCTTCATAAGCGCAAGGGTGTTCATTCCATTTTTCAGTGCCAAAGTCCGGCTTCAAGCAGAAATAAATATATTTCATTCCATGTGGCACAGTTGATTTTCACATGGCCCTTTACCACCTTTTGTTTATCGAAAACTCCGAACGGGTTTTCCCTCTCAGAAAGAGCACTGGGGCTCTGATGTTTGCTGTGCACATATTCCATTTCAAAGCCATGTGGCTCCCTCTTTCTCTGTCAAAGAGCCTCTGTAAGTCCCTCTCTTGATATCTTCCCTACACACACATCAGTCTGTCCACCAACATGTGCAGAAAAAATGAAGGAAAATAGGAATAGAGTCCAAAGGTGCTCAATCAACCTCTCACGTTATTAGTTTGTAATAACGTGAGAGGTCCCTCCTCTGTTTTCAACCCCTTAAAACTGTTGGACAGAGGGAAACACTCACTTAAAATCTTTTCCTGGACTGAGACTGCAGTAGTTCAGAGTGCATGAAACCCCTGCCACCAGGTTACTGATCGACAATCCCTCAGTGTCCATTATACAAAGCCTAGAGCGAGTTTGAAGGCAATAATCTACATTATACCGGGAGGCAAGCAGGGAGGCAAATACGAGATTAGAGATATTAACCATGCTGCCAGAAAACAAGATCACATTCCCATCGATATCAGGTTGATTTTGATTTGATTTCTGATGCACCTCTGGGAATGCATTTGGGCGGGGTTGACAAGACAGCGACAAAGGAGGATGGAAAACCATGGGCAATGTAGGTTATGAGATCACAGAACCACTTTATTTTTCAACAAGGAAGATATTTCCTGTGAAAGTATGAGGCTTCTGACTCATTAGCCGCTATCCACCTTTTTCCTACACAAATTATGGGAGTCCATTAAACTGTAAACTATCAGTGACTGGCAATACAATTATTTAAAGGGGACATCGGCTGCCCATTTTCCACAAGTTGGTATGATTCTTCATGAAATGTCTGTAACATACTTTGGTTAAAATTCCTCAATGGTCGAGTAAAACAACACCCTTTTTAACTTGTCAAAACAGTTCTGTTCACAGCGACTCATCTCGATGCATGCCTCTTTAAATGATAATGAGCTACTGCTCAGCTTCCCACCCCTCTCTTTCGATTGAGTTGTTCATATATGGGCTGGATGTAGGCTGGTCCGTTACCCGTTTCAAGGTATACCGCGATTTGAAAAGTTTCAAAACCACTAATATTTTCCGTTATACCGTTCCTGCGGTATGTGCTGTTTTTCATGTCTCCTCAAAGACTGAAATTGTAGGAATGCCTCAGGTTGAGGGCAGTGTGCGAGCGAGCGGTCAGTCACGTGTGTGTAGGATGGCTGAACTTAAGGAGCTGCCCCTGGAACTTACACGATCGGCAACCTTCGTTTTTTGTATTATTGCAACTCTCTCGTTTGAATTGCCAAACGCTACAATGCAATTTATTTTCCAAAATGGTATTTATGTTCACTAGGAAGTCTGTAAACGCCCGTTAACACAGGCCAGCGACGCTGAAGACGGACGCACAGAGAAAAATACTGTATCATTCCGATCACTCACTGTTCATGATGCACAAACTATTGGAAGACAATCCTAATATTGAGTTGGGGTTATATAATGTGTTTTATCTTTCTGATGTGAACTGACTGTCTTTAGAAAAGTTTATGTGGTATTTTCTTTTAATCTCGTCTCTGTATAGTTCATATTAAAGCAGTGTTTCAGCGCAGCGCTGCTTTGTTTACAGCGGTAACCAAGGAAACGCTGTGTCTGGTGTTCCAGAAGCGCCTCCTGCTGTCAGAGAGTGAATCTGCATCTCATTCAGAGCTTCTGCTGTTTGTTTCATTCAGGCATGTAGTATAATTTCACAAAGCTAGTCAGAACAGAACATTCTGTTTTTGCTTCAGATTGGGTTATTATTAAATCAAATTATGAAATTATATAACTAAATTATATGTATATGAATTATATAACTAAAATTAAATAACTGTAATTACAGATTTAGGTTAAATAAAGATGTAAGTCTTTATTTTTCTTCTTGTTAGGAAACAAATCAAAGAAAAAATAAACAAATTCTACTGTTCCTAATTTTCGGTGTTGCTCAAAAACAAAATATATTGTGTTCAGCGGAAAACTTTTTTTTTTTTTTACCCAGTCATTTAAAAATCACATTTTATAGCTGTAACGACAATACTGTGAAACGTGGATATTTTTGCTTGTATCAAGACCGTCAAATTCTCATACCGGTCCCATGCCTAATGATGGTGGTCTTATTCAAAAGCGAGCTACGTGGAGAAACCAACGCAAACAAACGCTGAAACAGCGCGCTGGATGACACAAATGCAGACGCAGAACAGCCATAACAATCGGGCTGCTGGGCGTGTTTCCTTTTTCAGCTTTTCTGGAGCAGGTAGACCATGTCAGAACCTAACTACATGCAAAAAAAAACAAAAACAAAAAAACAGCTAAAGAAGTGAATTTCATCCGATGTCCCTTTTAAAGTTTGGCTGTATGAATGCAATAATAATTTGCAAAAACTGGGTACAATGAGGTCACATTATTCTCCTCACCCCTCAAACATGCTGATTTTCATGCACAACCATCTCTAGGTTTTACAGAGAATGATCTGAAAATGAGAATTTCCAGTGAGCACAATTTCAAAAGCCCTGTTGAGCCAGAGGCATGAGGATAGTCATACTAGGTTTTGAGCTGATGAAGAACAACAGTAACTCAAATTTACCACTCGTTACAACTGAGGGATCAAGAAGAGCATCACATCCACAACATGTCTAACCCTATAGCGACCCGATGCCCACTCCTGTCATCTAAGAACAGGAAACTGAGGCTACAATTTACACAGACTCACCAAAAGTGGACAATAAAAGATTGGAGAAATGTTGCCTGGTCTAAGGCCCAACCCAATTCTACCCCTATATAGCCCTTCCCCTCCCCTGAGGAAAGGGTAGGGTGTCTCATTCTTCTCTTGGGTGGAGGGTAAGGGTATTGGAAGGGCCAGAAAGCCCTTCGAACGAAGATTTTTCGGGACCACACTTTAAACGAAGGGGTATGAATTATCTCAGCTTAAACTGGCTTCAGCGGCAACATGGCTGTCCGAGTGGACAAAAAGACACATAAATTTAAGCATTTTTGGCATTAATAAAGATTTTAATGAAAAGTAATATTTGTTTTATGTTACATTCAATCGTGAGTTCATACTTATGGTCAATGTTACTCAAAGAAATGTTTGCAAAAAAATCGCTAAAGTTTGCTAAAGTCATATCATTACTAACTGCACGATAGTGCCACAACATATTTTTATGTCTGATCAGGGCGATAACCACCAACATTGAGAGAGGCTAGTCCCCCCAATAATTAGAAATCAATAAACCCTTTTCTCAAATATTGCCAAATCGAGAGAGAGAGAGAGAGATGAAAGATGCGTGTATATGCGCGTCTGTGCGTTTCTCTTTTTATAGTGAGTTTACTTCAAAAACAGTGATTTTTATCCTCTTGTTGCTGGAAAATATAAAGTAGCGATTCAGTATTTAAACTGTTATTAATAAAAGTCGTGGGGCAGCGCTAACCATTTTCTTTTCTCCTGGATGTGTGACTGCGCAATCTACGATATAATATATATATATATATATATGTGTGTGGTGTGTGTGTGTGTGTAAGCAGCAACATTAATAGAGAACGGTAATTAAAGCTCTAATGCACTCCAGCACACCAGTATAGGTGTGTGTATGTAGGAGCTAGACGACGTATGATGAAGTGTAACGGTATAGTAGCGGTGTCCCATTTCTTAGGGGAATATTTTCAGGGGAAGGGGAAGGGGTATAAAATAGAATTGGGATTGGGCCTAAGTCTCGATTTCTGCTGTGACATTCAGATGACAGGATCAGAATTTGGCGTAAACAACATGATATGGATCCATCCTACCTTGTATCAATGTTTCAGACTGGTGGAGGTGGTGTAATGGTGTAGGGGATATTTTCTTGGCACACTTTGGGCCTCTTAGCACCAATTGAGTATTGTTTAAACACCACAGCCTACCTGAGGGTTGTTGCTGACCATGTCCATTCCTTTATGGCCACAGCACAGTGTACCCATCTTGTAATGGCTACTTCCACAAGAATAATATGCCATGTCATCACGCTCAAATCAGCTCAAACTGGTTTCTTGAACATGACATTGAGTTCACTATACTTAAATGGCCTCCACAGTCACCAAATCTCAATCTAACAGAGCACATTTGAGTTGTAATGGAACGGGAGATTCTCATCACAATTGTGCAATCGACAAATCTGCAGCAACTGTCTGATGCTATCATCTCAATATGAACCCAAATCGCTTATGTTATGTGACATACACACATTAATCAAAATGGGATATTTCAAAATGCTTTCCCTAATTTTGACAGATAAATGTATTTCCCTGTTTTAGAAATATTCCAGTAAACACTAATGATAGGGATTAGAGGTAGAAAATAGTAGAAAACTGTGTTTCAAAATGCCATGTAAACAAAAAATAATAAAGAGATGTGAGTGAGGGTTTGGAGAGAAAAACGGGAGAGTAGACCACAACTGTTCAGTGTCATTGTCCCTTTATATTAATACAGTGGAATATAAGGTAAAAATGATAGGAGGAACAGAACACAGCTAGTGAACTGAAAAGAGCCTTTCTCACTGATATTCTGATTGACACCAAGATCACGTTTAACTACTTGACAGATAAAAATGGAGCAATACAGAAAAAAATATATATAGCTCATTCAGTCAAACCTGACAGATAAGGATTATTCGTAGCACAACATTATTCAGTTATTTTGAGTGGACGTTCCCCAAACCAGAAGTGTCATTTAAAAGGTAAAAACTAGAAGAATAGCAAAGTGCAGTAACAGTTAAACTATTTGCAGTGTGTTTATGATTAGGACAATACATTTAAATAATATGAGAACAAATACTAATTTGCAATATGAAACAGCACAGCGGACTATTTTTGTACAACTAAAATAACTGGAAGCAGCTGGTCTTGCACATTCCATTAAAAACGTACTCCGTTACTAACGTAACCTCGGTTCCCTGAGATACGGAAACGAGTACTGCGTCTTGCTTAAGACGCATATGGGAAAAAAGCATTTTTTCTCCTGAACTGAAGCCTTTTCATTTACGCAGTGAAACTGCACGGCCATTGGTTCGTGCAGTGCTTAAAAAACGAACCAATGGCGACGAAGCCCACCAAAGCCCGCCAGAATGGGCGGGGCATCTGGCTATATAAGCGGGTGCTCGCCACAGGATTCTCAGGTTTACTTCGACTGAAGCGACGACTGAGTCTACATAGCACGGCAAGCAACGCAGTACTCGTTCACGTATCTCAGGGAACCAAGGTTATATTAGTAACTAGACGGGGTTTTTTTTTTCCCCTTTCGGGAATACTTCACTCGTACTGCGTCTTGCTTAAGACGCATATGGGAATAGTACAATCACGCCGTGCTAATGTAGTGGAACGACTAAAGGTATAAACTTCCATAAGCAACCAATGCTAATAGAGAAGTCAACAATAACCCAAGGCTAAGACGGGCTGAGCTTTCTAGGTCACACCCGGCCTGGTTAATCGTTCCAGAGTATCCCCGTAACTTCGACACCCAGGGGTCGAGAGCTAACAGGTGAAGCGTGATACGGCCAAGGGCTCTCTGCCAGATCTGTTTACGCAGCGCATGCCACTTCAAGCGGAAAGGACCCTGGCCTGCAAGGCCGGGACTTCCAGGTTATAAAACCTTGTGAATGTGGACGGCGAGGCCCAGCCGGCCACCTCACAAATATCCGCAATGGACACACCACTGGACCATGCCCACGACGAGGCGATGCCTCTAGTCGAGTGGACCCGTACGCCAATGGGGCATTGGAGGCCCACGGAAGAGTACGCTAGCGAGATGGCGTCTACTATCCATCTAGAGAGTCTTTGCTTCGTAACCGGAAGCCCTTTGGTGTGGTTACCGAAGCTGACAAAGAGTTGTTCCGATCACCTATAGAGAGCTGAATGCTCAATATAGATTCTCAAAGCTCTGATGGGGCAGAGCAGGAGATCCTGTCTCAGTGGAACTGGCCAAGGGGCCGCTATCAGTAGCTGAGTCAGCTCTGATAGCCACAGCTGGTTCATCCAAAGGGGGGCCACCAGGAGAAGGCAGGCCGAGTAGGGAGCGCTCCACGATCTGGTGAGCTCGTCGTGGACCTCCGGGAAAAACGGAGAAGCACGCTGACGAGGGGCCTGGCGGCACCCCGGCAGAAACCATACATCCAGATGGCTGCGAGAGGGCTCCTCTGGCGGAGACCACTCTAAACCCAGCTCTTCAACCGCTTTGGAGAGGATACGGAGAAGCTCGGAATCCATCCCGTCTTTAGTGGCACTGGGTGCAGACAATGGCGAGGGGTGAGGTCATTCACCGAGCCCAACAGCTCCTCTGCATCCGATGCTGCTAATGACATGCTGTCATCAAGCAGCTCGTCCTCACTTCCCCCGAATGAGATCAGGTCGCTTGCACCAGCAGAGGGACGCTGATCAGACCGGGAGAAAAGGATGGGGGAATACTCTCTCTGTGACGAGAGCGAGGCATGCGGGATCTGGGCCGGCGTGAGCTCGCTCGTAGCCGATCGCTCGACCCCTTTGCCCCGCTGTTTTTTCCTCACAGGTCCCTTGGCGCAGGGGGCGGAGTCACTCTGCGAGACTGAAGCTCTCGCAATGGGAGCAAATAGCTCCCGTGAGCACAGCTTCCGCATGGGATTTCCCCAAGCAGGAAACGCACTCCGTGTGGCCGTCATCAGCGTGCAGGGCGGACCTGCACGAACCGCAGTAACGGCGTGGCATTTGCAACAACTCCAATTTGCTCTTTTAGAAATCGCCGGATGGCGGCAGGGGAACCAAACCGGAACTGCTGCGTCGCTGGAGCGGCGGAGAAGCAGGTCAGCCATGCTGAGAGGTCCCAATTCCAGCTGCGAAGGCGTGTCAACGGCGAGCGGCTTCGGATCATCTTGAGGACGTAGAGTCGTCGTTGAAGGAGAAGAAATCTGAGAATCCTGTGGTGAGCGCCCGCTTATATAGCCAGATCCCCGCCCATTCTGGCGGGCTTTGGAGGGCTTCGTCGCCATAGGCTCGTGCAACTCCGCTGCCGAGCCATTGGTTAATTTTTTAAGCACTGCACGAACCAATGGCCGTGCAGTTTCACTGCGTGAATGAAAAGGCTTCAGTTCAGGAGAAAAAAGGCTTTTTTTCCCATATGCGTCTTATAAGCAAGACACAGTACGAGTGAAGTATCGTAAGGGAAACGTCCGTTCCTGCTCTTACATTAAAAATATGGTGGATACTTGTGCCATTGCATTAGGGCAATAATTTGCTTTTTATCTCTGAATAAAAAACTGTATGAATTATACTTTATATGCAGTCAGTTTTACACAGTGATTCACCATATAGGTCAAGCTTGTTTATCTATGCACAAATGTCCTAAATAACAGATTTCCTGAAGAACTGGAAGTCCAGAGACCCAAGGGCATGTGTGTGAGGTTTGTACATGTGCTCCTACCCGGCTCGTGAGAGCAGCCTGCCTGCTGAGCTGGTCTCTGTCTGTGCGCATCTGAGAAAGCAGATCCTTCGGCAGCCGGTTCTCCTCCACCTCGCTGCTCTCGCCTGATATGTCACCAGAGGAACAGCATGGCAGGAAATGACGGAATACACGTGTTCTCCCGATACCCCAGCAGACCCATCATCATGAGCTCATTCAGAGTGTAGAGTACCTGTGGGCGTATCAGCCAGGTTTCTGGTGATGATCTCACGAATGCGGGCAGGAACTGGTGTGGCGCTGAACTCCTCCTCATCTCCCCGCAGAGTGTAAGTCTTCTCCTCTGCACTGCAATCTGGGTTAAGAATTGTCTCCTCCAGCTTCTGCATTATCATCATTGTAAGAAGAGGGGCTCATACACTAAAATCAGGTGACCTAGTCTCACTGCAAATCTAAAAACTCCAAAAGTTTTGATGCTTGTTAATAAAACGTTAGGTATTATTTAATTTAGAATGTATTATTTAGCGTAACTAGCTTGTCATGTCTGTCTCTGTTTCAATTTCGTTGGATGTCACAACAGCACAAGGAAATGAATCACCTGTCTTCATTAGACTATGCTCGTACATAGTTTTGTATAACATAGTATACTTATAACAGTTTTTCACAGAAGACCCTGAAATGACCAGTGATCGACTAATTGTTATTGAAACAGCAAGCTCGTTAAATTAAATAAAGCTCTCTGCTCTTTCATTCACACATGCTGTTTTGAATAGGTAACAGTGCAATAACCTATTTAAGTTACAGCTGGTGAAGATCAGCTGTTTACTGCTGGATTGTAAACACGCAACCTGTTTAGTGGAACGGCTTCAGTCATGTGATCCCTATTTAGACTAATTGAAGATCATTCTTGGTTTGAATACTGTTGGTAGTGATCCAGTGCACTCTAGTAAGCGAACAGCGACGTTTTTCCAATTGTCCTCAAGTCGTGCCTAGACGTAAAGTGTTTTAAACGCTTAAACAGGGTTTAGCAAGCTGATACGCACGCTAATAAAGTCTTAAAGGCATTAAAAGTTTTGCTTTATAGGAATAGGAAGCTTGCAGAGTGCTTTTCACTAAATATCAATGCTTTAATAATGCGCATAAGCAAATTAACGCAAAATATTTCGTGCTAGAATAAAGCCACAAGTGCAAAAGTTGCAATCACAGCACAAGCTCGAGGTGGGTGCCTATGGTTGCCAGGGAAACCGGACGCTCTCGCGTGTTGTCATGAGAATTAAAACGCAAGCTTTCCGGCTTCCATAGTTACAGACGCTGCAGGTCACGGCTGCACAAATACAACTGTTTATTCCAGTCTTTATTGGCACTTTGTTAAAAATCCATTGCAATTAATGAAATCTAACAAGGGTTTTAAATAGCAAGATTTTGTAATAAACATCATCAAACTTTTTTTTTCTGAATAAAAAGAACATATATTTAAAAATAAAACAAATGCAATCAAACGAAAAAGACTTCGAAGGTTGCCAAGGACATTAGAATAATTTTTTTTTAAATTAAAATTTTACAATAAAATGAGCGTTTTTATATATATATATATATATATAACGGATTGCTAAATTATGTAAAATGTAAAACATATATAACGTTTATAACATTGCCAAACTCACAATACAAAATTAAGCTTTGTTTTTGCAACAAAACCTAAGTCAGGTTTTAGGGGACAGAACAGATATTAAGTCTCATCAGGGAAGATTTCAGTCCACTGGGAAGTGTCTAAGAAGATGGAACAGCAGCCACTGTAAGTCCATAGCCTGGGAAGGAAGCACGCCACCTTCCAAGTGTTGGATGCTCGGTTGTATACTTCCACTTCCACACTGTAATCCCCCTCCATGCCCTTCCAGTGCCCCCCAGTCACATACAATTGCCCACCTAGAACCACCAAATCACCATTTTCATGAAGAGTGTGTAGAAACTGAATCTGGGAAGAAAAACAGCAAACATAAAAAATCAATCACAACAGAATATTAAGGTTCAGCTAACTTTGTATATGCTTCTAGATTTTCTGTGTAAAAAGAATTATGAATATCATCTATAACTCACCTTTTCCCACATATTACCCTCTGGGTTATACAGATAGACCTTTTTTGTGTTATCTGCTACGAGGTAAATGGCTCCATCCATAGAAACAGAGCGGGGAGAAGAGAGATATTTAGGAATGAAAGGAGAACAGATGATACACCAGCTATCTGTTGAAGAAGAAGAAAAAAATCGTATTAACAAAAGTATACACAGTATTGAACTCTAGTCACGATTAGATGTTGGCAGTGCTCCATGAGTGACATTATAATTTAGCTACACTGTGTCTTGTAAAGTGTCTCATAAAATTGTTCTGAATTATTAGTTCCAACATAAAACTGTTTGTAATAGTAGAAAGCTGTTATGACAAACGTGGTTTGTTTTTACTGATACTTGTAATGTATATTAATAACACTTAAATACATCCTAACCATGGTGACATGTGTTGCCTCTTACCTATGACAGGATTGTAGCACTGCATAGTCAGGGCATTATATTTAACAGCACAAGAACCAATGAGGTAAAGCTTTCCTTCACATGATATGGCTGTAAAGTTAGTCACATACTTCAGTGCTGGGCCCGTAAGAGTCCAGCAATTACTGAATGGGTCATAATGTTCAACTTCAACAAAATCCATAGTAGTTCCTGTCAATGAAAGACAATGCCGTTTGTTACCCAAAAATGCCCAGTTCTGCATGAAATAAACAAAACCATTTGTCTTAAGCCTCCAGTTGGAAACTGGTTTGTTTGCTTACCCCCAATTACATAAATCTCTCCATTGAGAGTTGCAGAAGAATGGTTAGTCCTGGGCCGCAACATTGGGGCGACTGTGACCCACTTCCCCTCACGAGTGATGTACTTCCAGGTCTCTGTGGTGGACCAGGTGTTGGACTGAGACCCTCTTGATCCTCCTGTGAGATAGCAAAAGTTTGTGAAAGGGATTTCTTCTCATTTCGTGTAAATTCAGATGAAGGCTTTGCTGATTTATTTGAATAAATTCTCAGTTCAACTGGATAGTTCAAATGTTCCAGTTAGTGACCAGGCAACATCAGGCAATAATGCCTCAAGTTTCCCAGGTCATCACAAAGTTAATGTTCTGCTTTATTGTGCTTTAGTCCCCACATTTCTAAAGTGGGTTCAGGTCTTATGTGAGTTTTAGCAGGATTGTCTATAAGACAGGGGACTGTTTTATCTTAGCGTCTCCAAATCCTCAGTGGAGATGACATTCCATTCATGTGTGCAATAAAACCATAAATCTCACTGATCCTTTCCCAAAGGGCCTAGTCTCTATAAATACCCTGAAAATCTGTGGATTTGTTTTCTCTATGTAAAAATAGAATTTGTCTTCTGCTCTCTTTTTTGGTATCATTTCATTCTCATTTCTTCAGTCTCTCTGTTCTTGTCATTATGGTTTGAGGCATACAGTCCACACCAACCAATCAGCAAATTATCCATATGCCAATATATATATAGTGAAAAAAACATTTTATGATATGCGAGATACAGACTTTAGCAACAACTAAATATCTTATGAAAAGTGTTCAGCTCACCTGTGACATATACATTGTTATTTAAGGAGACGACAGAATAACCCCATTTATTGTAGTTGGGAAAATCAGGTAGCTGAAACCACTGCCCTATGAAAAAAATAATAAAATGCACTTAAAATCTTGCAAATGTATACAGTATGTAGAGTGAAATAGAGTAAATGAGACCTTATCCTATATAAATGAACAATGTGTAGTCTTTCTCGGTTACTTGCATCGAAACATCCCTGTTTATTTGTCAGCAAAATTTCACCGAATTACATAAAATGCATCTTCCACTGAAGTTTTGACAGATCCAGTGCTTTTGCAAAACTACAGATGATGCTTCTGCATTTTTGTACCCCTGCTCACAAACAGTTGGATCAAGTCCAGTGCATTATGGGTGTTGCACGTTTTTCTACCTTTTTGGCAAAAGGGAACATCACAGCCTCTATTCATTGTTTTCTCTAGTCATGTAGCACTGGATTTTATATTGCCTTTCTACTGCTTAGTATGTTTAAACTTGACTGGTAGTGTGCACATCAGATCTGTGTTCCACATTAACCTAATTCTCCTTTTATAAATTTACAAATAGAGATGATATATCAGCTAAAGCTGTCCTTACCAAGCTTTGGGTTGTAATAACCACAATTCCTGGGGTATAACCTTCTATCGCTGTCTTCATCTTCATCCTCATCTTCGTCATCTTCGTCATCCAGCGAGCGACCACCCATCACAAATAAAACCTCCTGCAGGTTGAGTGTTTTCTCAGTGACTCTTTGCTCTGACTCACCTCCTGTATTTTCCCGTTTCTGAAGAAAAAAAAAATTGTAGTATGGAACATTATGTTTAAGAAATCTCTACATAAAAGAGATTTGTCTGACCTCTCTACATATTCTCTCCACAAACTCTTTGGATTGTAGCGAGTCTTGTACCAATGGCTCTTTAAGCAAATTCTCAGTAAGGTAGGATTCTGTGAGGAGGGAAATCTTAGCCAAGCCCAACAATTCATGCAGGTGGCAGATTCGACTGTCTCTACAATGCCCGACCCAGGCCAAAACAGCCTGGACACAAGACCGGTCATCTCTTATGTGCAGATCCTCATCCTTCAGGCAGGCCACCAGCCTGTCTTTCTCCAGCGTCAGGAACTCCTCATGTTGTTGCACTGCCTCAAAGTTTTCAAGGAGGAAGCTCCATGCTTTGGCAACAACTTCAGGGCAGCCATGGATCTCTCCAAACTCAAGGATTCCCAAGCAGTTAGTGGCATCTATCTGGTGCTGCAGATATCGACTGCATACACTACGGACAGTGTGGAACTGGAGCTGGCTGGACGTGCAGACGAGTCCCTCTACATTGTTTTTGTTGATGGTGAGTTTCCCTGTATAAGCAAAGTCCAACAATGACGACAACACATTGGGATCTACATCATGAAGCTCGACACGAGCAGCAATGCTCTCCACAAAATCTCCTGAGAACATGGAATGGAAGTAATGGCTGCAGAGTGCAAGGATTCCCCGGTGACAGGGGAAATCCCGTCCACCAGCGCTCAAGGTGACATCCACAAGTTTGGGTTGAGAACAGAGGGAGTGAAGACCCTCTAACATGCTCTGTGGATGGGAAGAGAGGCAGAAGTCTAGATCGTCTATATTACGCACCATGACGACACTCTGACCTATGGCCTCAATGCATTCAGGGCCAACCAACAGATGTTTTCAGTGTTTACCTACAACACAAGACAAATGGGTATAATCAGTCACATGCAATCCGATTGCGACATTCTTGATCATAGTAGTGTGGAGCCTCCTATGACCTAAGAACAGATTTTCGGCCTTTCTACTTGGTAACAGAACATTTCAGGAACAAACTGGAAGAGTCATGTTAGCACATCAATATAAGTCAAATTATCAGACGATTATTGCCAGAGTTAAAAACAGGTTCTTGCCAAAAACAATATATCTGATAGGCACACTGGGAGAGTATAATTCTGAGAATGAATCTTACTACCACTCAAGATTAATTTCTTTGCCTGTTAGAGAATTTGCACACAAAATCCCCCACAAAAAAATCACTGGAGAAACAACAGTGGATGTTAATCAATTCTATTTAACACAACAAATCAAGACAACATAGGAATTAAACTTACCTGCTTGTGAATGAAAGCAGAAATCATACATTATTCACAGTACTTGTTTAGAAGGCAGACTTTTTTGTTGCTGCTGTCTGAGATGGGGGACACGCTGTCTTTTGCAGAGTCACTGGGACAGCATGCTTATCTTTCACATTGCTATTTTTAGGCCAGACATTCTGCGGGGCTATACTCAGAATCTAAATAGTACGGTTAAGCTCCCACCTGCTCTTAAAGAGATACACACAACTTTCTGTATAAGAGTAAGCAGTCAGATTGTTATTTATTTAATCATTAGCGTAAGCAGCCTCCAATATTGGTGCAAATTAAGTCTCTAAACGTGTTGATTCTCAAGGAGTAACAAAAATTCAACAGAAAAGGGCATTTCATTTGTTTTAAATCACATATTGATAATTCTGACAAAAAGACAAACACTTCAGTTTATGGCAGTCTTCTACCTTGCACTCCTGGAAAATTGGAGAATAAATGGCAAAAGCATGCCTTACATGTCACAACTGTATAAATATTGGTACCAGTTCTACATCAAATTCAAAAAAAATAATATATTTAAAGATATTAAGGAATCTCTATGTACATTTCCCCCCACAAAGACTTATTGTCATTCCTCAAAATCAAATATCTCAGCCTCCTTTTCTTTCCAGAAAGCAAAACTACGGTCAATATATTTGCAAATCTCCTCATTAGTCAGACTACTAATATCAGAATTATTTTTCAGGACATCGCTCTCATCTGGGGTGGGCGTTTGTACAATGACTTTAGGCACAGGCCTCGTTTCTACCATTGTGGTCTGTTCTGAGTGTTCAAGTTCTGGTTGGCCTGATCCATCTCCGAAGAACTTCACTTTAATGTCCTCAAATCCATCCTTCCATTCCCGGTTTCCTGCCTCAATGTCCTGAATTACAGCCTTGTGGAAATCACGCACAGTCTCCCAGGTGAAACGCCCCACATGGTCGAACACTTCAAAGCACAGCAAGTGTCTCATTTTCCTCTCATCTGCTGGCAATTCTAGCTCAAGTATGTGAAAGTAGCCGAGCATGAAGAGGTCGAGTGTCAGTGCGTCATAGTCAATGGGAGATCCATCCACACGGGGCAGGAACTGCTCAGGTGAAAAAATTGCCTGCTGCCGGTTGAGTCTCCGGATCTGTCGCGAAGGTACAAATGAGATCATGCTTCTCCAGTTACCAATCATCTTATTGATGGCACTTCTCTGCTTGAAGAAATGCCCGAATTTGCCATTTTCCATGGTGTTCTTCGGAGAGATATCCAAGCTAGCTTTGCGTTCACATTTCAGCTTCTTAGATATATCCAGCGAATCAACGCTTTGCTTCCTCTGTGCATTTCTCACGGTTACAGTATAAGCCGACTTCTTCCAGTGACCCAGGAACAAGACCACAATACGTTCCTTGCGCAGTGTTGTGCTTTCCATGTCATCACTGATGACATAGTCGATAGATGAATCATCAATCTGGTCAACCTCTGGTCTTTGTTCTTGTTTTTGGGAGACCTCATCTGAACCATTTTTTACTGGTTCTTGCTCTAGTTCACCCAGTGATTCTGTCATCCCTGAATCCATTTGTGAGGAATCGTTCTGATTCTCAAAGTTGGAT
Source organism: Sinocyclocheilus anophthalmus (assembly GCA_018155175.1). NCBI lineage: Eukaryota > Metazoa > Chordata > Actinopteri > Cypriniformes > Cyprinidae > Sinocyclocheilus > Sinocyclocheilus anophthalmus. The sequence continues at coordinate 165,068 of JADLZN010008917.1, forward strand.
TTTAAGTTCCTCACAGAGACCCCAAACTGTTGAATCTCATTTTCTATCTTCTCCCTCCTGCCTCTGTTGACAGCTTGCCTCTCTGACGGCTGAGAGAAGACATTCACAAGCTCTGTGTTTGGCATTTTGCAGTAGGGCTGGTCTGTTAAGTTGGTCATAAGCAGTGACATACTCTTCACAATGCCTGAAATGCGGTTGCACCAAACGGGTAAGGGAGTCTGTGTAGAGTTCTTGTACTGGGTATTGACTGTGATGTTGACAATGGGTGCCGGGAGAATGTTTCGAAGTTCTTCAGCCAGACGAGCAAGCTCCATTTCATAGCCCTCACAGTTCTTTTGCATTGAGACACTCTCAATTTGCTTCTCTAGATAAATGAGGTCATCCTCTGTTAGAAGCTCTCCGAATGGACCCAGGATGGCATTGTGAGCATGGGAGTACCTCCAACTGTCCATCTTTGTATATCTACTACCACTCTCCTGTTAAGTAAGATAAAATGTCCAGTTAAGAGAGATAGCTGCAGTCAGAGCATGCATCATCTCATATTTGTTATCTATGTATTTAAAAGACATTTCATGCAATATTTGTAGCTCACCTTTATCCTCTGGGTTTCTTGGTCAAATAAGCTGGCCTGTAGCTGTCGTACCATTACTTGTCTCTTCCATTCTGCTATAGGTCTGCCCTTCTCATCGTGCATGGGTACCAGGTAATCAATATCAGACAAATTAGCCTCCTCTGTTGGTAACACCACCATTTTATTCTAAAAGAGAAAAGACAATCATTTATTGGCAAGCACTGTAGTTCAAATTGTGCCCTTAAGTACATGAAAAACAAAAACAGCACTTGGCTAATATGAAATCAAAAACTTAATTAACTTGGATGTTAAAGTTCCTTTTCTTCTACATTTTATGCTAAAGTGCTTTAGTACATTTCAGAAAAGTTAAAGTCAATAAATAAGCTACATTCACATGGTTAGTGTATACGGACTGACAATCATATTTACTAAGACAACTGGAGAATAGTTCTGTTCACACAACAGCTTTAGTATCATTAAAAAAGTTAGATTTAAAGGGGTCATATGATGCTATTTTAAAGATCATTATTTTGTGTATTTTGTGTAACAGAATATGTTGACATGCTTTAATGTTCAAAAAACACATTATTTTTCAAATACTGTACATTATTGTAGGTCCTCTATGCCCCGCCTCTCTCAAACACGTCTTTTCAACAAAGCCCCCTCCTTTGACAAGCGCAGTCTGCTTTTATTGCCCAGCTGACCCAGTGCATTTTAGTTTTGTGTTTTGTGTGGTGTGTGTTTTTTGTGTGTTTGTTGTTGTTGTGTGTTGTTGTGTTTGTGGGGTGTTGTTGTTGTATTGTGTTTTTGTGTGTGTTTGATTTGTTTGTTTGTGTTTTGTGGTTGTCGTGTGAGTGGTGTTGTTTTTGTGTTTTGTTTTTGTTGTTGTGGGTTTGTGTGTGTGGTGTGTTTGTGTTGTGTTTTTGTTGCTGGTGATGTGTGTTGTTGTGTTGTTTGTGGTTTTTGTGGTTGGTTTGTTTTGGGTTGATTGGCCGAACAACACAAGCACGCATCGGAAATGTAACGCCCCTTACCATAACGAGCTTCATCTTTCAAAATAAATATCAAGACAGTAAATAATGTCATTAGTTTAACCATCAGTTCAAGCCAGAAAGGGGAACAGAATCGCGTGACAGACACAGTGATGAAGCAGTACACAAGCCGCGACAAGACAGCTGACGTGCCTAGATTTCGACAGGCAGTTCACTATCCGGTGTGTGACCCTGTTCCCTCATACACACAACACACGACGAGTACACTGCGCTGTGCAAAACTCCGAATTTGAACAGTCAATAGTAAATACTTAAAACTAATAACAAAACATACTTACAGTCGCTGATTCAGAAGCGCCAGATTGTCATAGCAAAGTCGGAATTGACCTTTTTTTTAATTTTTTTGAAATAGCCTTTGTGCACAGCCAGCCTTCTACTCTTCTAGGTTCAAAATACTGTCGACCATAAAATGCGTTGCACAAATTCAAAAATCTGGGTTGTGCTGTTCTGTTATAAATAAATCTTAACCAACGATTCCTAATTGCATCTACTTCCGGGAGGCCAAATAAAGTGCTTTTGCTTTCACACTGAAACACACACCGTCTCCCTGACATAGCTGCATCAACACTACTGCGGTTCCTGAAACCACACCTTCTTTCTTTGCATGCACATTATGCTAATATTTCCACATAGTGTGATGTAGACATGTGGGGGCGTGTTAGAACGAGCCGTTTTAGGTAGGCGTGGTTGACTCTTAAGTCTTTGCAACTTTACAGATCTTCTTTATGCACCAAGAGCTTGTAACACTTCAAAGAGAAAGGAAAACTTGAAATCGCATCATATGAGCCCTTTAAAATTTAAGTCTAACAAAAAGGACCATGGATTTCACTGGAAATGTGTGTGTGTTGTGTATTTTTATGCTAATGACAACTAATAATAATGCCTGCAACCATACTGACAGATATGTAGTAAATATTCAAGACAGTGAATTCCATTACACTGGAAATGTAAAATGTATGGAGGATTTATGACTAAACTAAACTAAACAATGACTGGATCTAAAACCTCTGCCTTTCCATCTCCATAAGTTATTGGATCCCAAAATATAAAAAATACATTGTGTCCAGTGCAAAGTGGATAAGTTTGATGTGATCACACAACAACTAGTTACGCAGTACGTTTCTGTTCTCACAGAAAGGCAACTGTACATCTTGAAAATGTAAGTCTGTTCAGTTATAGAATGCAGTTGTCATGTAACTCTATATAGCATTCTAATACAGGAATGACAACTGTATTCTGCTAGTACCATGAGAGAATGTGAATGGTAAATTTCTTAACTGAAATGGTCAAATCTGCTGCCAATCCAGATTTCTTAATGCTGGCAATAGATTTTACATCTCCCAGTTTCATTTCTCCCAGAAACATTTTCCCTTTCTCTGGTACTGGCTTACTCGGAGGCGTACTGGAATCAAGGTTCTTCACCACTGCAATGACAATCAGAACAAGAACATCATTTGTTACTCTCATCTGTTTCCAGTTATGTTCTGATCATATTCACATAGGCTGATTACCATTACTCACTAAACTGGAATTAAGTCATCAAGTGAAATTAAGGAAGGATGAGTCAATGGTGACAGCAGTGCCTACAAAATTCTGTCAGGATTGCAGAACATACACTTACAACAGCACTGGGGGTATTAAACAGCCCTCTTAGGGCTTCCCCCTTGGTTTGGGGGGGGGGGGTTTTTTTTTTTTTTTTGTGTTTGGGGGGTGGGGTTTTTTTTGTTTTGGGTGGGGTGTTTGTTTTTTTTTTTGGGGGGGGGTTTTGCGTTGGGGGGTTTTTTTCCGGGGGGGGGGGGGGGGGTTTTTTTTTTTTTTGTGGTGGGGGGGGGGAAGTGGCCATGTGGACATTCAGTAAAGTTTTCCCATGTGAGGTAGAAGATGGAGGCGAGGGGGTAGTGGAGGAAGGGGGAGGAGAAGGTGAAAGAGATGAAGGGGGGTAACGGGCTTGAGGGGAATCTTCTGTCTCAGGATGCTGGTGGGGTTCAAATGAAATGTAAAGTCAGTCCACTGAAATGGACATGTACTTCAGCCAAATATTAATCCCTTAAAGCACACTTTTCTGTCATAATTCTTCTGTTCCAAAATCTATTGGGCTGCCCATGAAGGGAACATTTTAAGGCATTATTTGAGCCACATTCTAAAGACCAAACGATACTTCAGTTTTGACGCAATTGCTAGCACATGTGTACAGCTGTACGTGTAGCCATTCAAAGTATACGTTATGTGACAGAGTGCGCAAAAACAGACACTTGACACATACTCAACTACAAAGTTTCATAATTTTCCAGTGCCTGCTCCATAAGTTATGACAGAAAAATATGTTTTTTTACTCATTTAAACTAGAGTACACTTGCTCCCATCAATGCGGCCATCTTGTTTTGCGGCCTCCTGTAGTTTGTTGTTGTTTTGTCTCATTTGTTTCTTTTTCAACTGTGAAACAACAGGCCGGAACGGTGTTGCTGCCTAGTGGACAAACTAATTGGTACAAAAAAAAAAAAAATTCCAGGTGCTTGTTCGGGCTAAGCGTGTATTATGCTAATGTTGAAATTTAAAGTTCCTTTTTAGTATTTTCTTCTACATATATGCTAAAGTGCTTTAGTACATTTCAGAGAAGTTAAAGTCAATAAATAAGCTACATTCACATGGTTAGTGTTTACGGACTGACAATCATATTTACTAAGACGACTGGAGAATAGTTCTGTTCACACAACAGCTTTAGTATCAATAAAAAAAGTTAGATTTAAAATTTAAGTCTAACAAAAAGGACCATGGATTTTACTGGAAATGTGTGTGTGCTGTATATTTTTATGCTAATGACAGTTAATAATAATGCCTGCAACCATACTTACAGTGAATGTAGTAAATATTCAAGACAATGCAATTTCATTACACTGGAAATGTAAAATGTATGGAGGATTTATGACTAAACTAAACAACGACTGGATCTAAAACCTCTGCCTTTCCATCTCCATAAGTTATCGGATCCCAAAATATAAAAAATAAATTGTGTCCAGTGCAAAGTGGATAAGTTTGATGTGATCACACAGCAACTAGTTACCCAGTACGTTTCTGTTCTCACAGAAAAGCAAGTGTACCTCTTGAAAATTGAAGGGAGTCTGTTCGGTTATAGAATTCAGTTATCATGTAACTCTATATATCATTCTAATACAGGAATGACAACTGTATTCTGCTAGTATCATGAGAGAATGTGAATGGTAAATTTCTTAACTGAAATGGTCAAATCTGCTGCCAATCCAGATTTCTTAATGCTGGCAATAGATTTTACATCTCCCAGTTTCATTTGTCCCATAAACAGTTTCCCTTTCTCTGGTACTGGCTTACTCGGAGGCGTACTGGAATTAAGGTTCTTCACCACTGCAATGACAATCAGAACAAGAACATCATTTGTTACTCTCATCTGTTTCCAGTTATGTTCTGATCATATTCACATAGGCTGATTACCATTACTCACTAAACTGGAATTAAGTCATCAAGTGAAATTAAGGAAGGATGAGTCAATGGTGACAGCAGTGCCTACAAAATTCTGTCAGGATTGCAGAACATACACTTACAACAGCACTAGGGGTATTAAACAGCCCCCTTAGGGCTTTCTCACCTGAAATGGCCATGTGGACATTCAGTAAAGTTTTCCCATGTGAGGTAGAAGACGGAGGCGAGGGGGTAGTGGAGGAAGGGGGAGGAGAAGGTGAAAGAGTTGAAGGGGGGTAACGGGCTTGAGGGGAATCTTCTGTCTCAGGATGCTGGTGGGGTTCAAATGAAATGGAAAGTCAGTCCACTGAAAAAGGACATGTACTACAGCCAAATATTAATCCCTTAAAGCACACATTTCTGTCATAATACTTCTGTTCCAAAATCTATTGGGCTGCCCATGAAGGGAACATTTTAAGGCATTATTTGAGCCACATTCTAAAGACCAAACGATACTTCAGTTTTGACGCGATTGCTAGCACATGTGTACAGCTGTACGTGTAGCCATTCAAAGTATACTTTATGTGACAGAGTGTGCAAAAACAGACACTTGACACATACTCAACTAGAAAGTTTCATCATTTTCCAGTGCCTGCTCCATAAGTTATGACAGAAAAATATGTTTTTTTACTCATTTAGTACACTTGCTCCCATCAATGCGGCCATCTTGTTTTGAGGCCTCCTGTAGTTTGATGTTGTTTTGTCTCATTTGTTTCTTGTTCAACTGTGAAACAACAGGCCGGAACAGTGTTGCTGCCTAGTGGACAAACTAATTGGCACAAAAAAAAATTCCAGGTGCTTGTTCGTGTTAGAAAAATCTGGCTAAGCGTGTATTATGCTAAATCACACACATACTCCAGTGTACATGTAAACACCTCTTAAAGTATACTTTGGGCTTTAGTCAGTATTACATGCATGCTCAGTGGAAAAAATGGTGGACAAAGTGTGAAAAATTAAAAAATTACAGTATAAAGATAAAATCCATTCAAAACCAAAATGTATCAATAATCACTAATGTGTGTTACTTATTAGAGTGTTAGCTTAGCAACATGCTGACAACAAACTATTTCAACTGACAGACGTGTGGGCGCATGAATCCGTTTCCACATATAGTGTTCGAAATCACTCCTTATGAGGTGCTACGCAGTTAGGACGGTGCCTTAGAAGACAGCTATACCTATGCAGGAATTAAGCAAGGAAACAGCTCACTGAATTGTGGAACAGATCTAATTGTATACTCTTTGTCATTCAGACAGTATTCTTTTTTCAAAAACGTATAAAACTCACCTTAAGACTGTCCATGTCTTTGTTTGTAATAGTGATCTGTCTGTAATAATCAGAGCTGGGTTGCCGTGACACAGCTGGTTTCTCTCTGAGCTCTTCCTCTATAGGACAGTTCTCTTCCAGAGGTTGGGCAACTGGAAAGAGCTGCAATACAAAGAGCTTTTATTATCATATAATATATACTGATTCAGGTAGTGTGCCATCAAAGCACATTATTTCACACAGACCTGTAAGGCAATGGAATAAAAGCCCAATTATTTTCATTTGATCCACTACACAGCAAAATATCAGAATCATACACATACACAGCTATTTGTGGTCTTTCTTTTGTGCAGTGTTGTGGTCCGCACAGCGATATGTGAGCATTACAGTAAGAGGGGCCCTAGCTGGGGGGCAAAATAGTTGTACCTGAGCCCAACATTTAGATCCCACTTTACCAGAGGGAAAATGCCGAGTATATGGAAACATTTAGATCACCGCTGGTGAAACTGTAATATCCTAATGGACTCCATGCAGAATCCATATCAAATGTGGCTCTCAAAGGGCTCTCTGTAAAACACACACACACGCACCGTGCATCAAAGGGAACACTGATACGCCGCAGCATGCTATTTTGCTTTGTCTCTGTGAGGTGGTCCTCCCAATTTCCTCTTGCACGGCACTTTGATGTCCAAACAGCACGAAATGCGTTGTGACACAGCTTAGGCAAAGGCAGGAATAAATTTCCCAGAAGTTGTGCAATTCATAAATAGATAAACTTTGGGAGGGGTAATGTGGGTATATAGGGCAAAACTACAGTAGCGAAGTGGAATTTCTTTCCTTCGTGATCTTTGAGCCACAGTTCAGTTCCTCACTCACGATCAGGATGCATCTGTCTCTGCGTGAAGGTTTAATCAAAGCCAGTGGACACCATGGCACATTTGGTTTTCATCAGCTATCCTCTTCTGTGGCTTAGGCAGTGGATGCTGGAGTAACATTGTCCTCCCATCCTCTCCTCTGCCTCACGAGCCACACAAACACTGATGGAGAGAGTGAGACTACAGCAAAAAAAAATCACAAAATCCAAAAGTCCTATAAGGTAATATGGTGGAAATCTGGTGCAAAGCAATTTAGAGTCTTTTTTTTCACCAGCTGCTTTGGACAGTTACTTAGGAGGGGGAGGCTCACAGATAAAAATCACTAAGACATGCAAGACTTTTATCTTGAAAATAAGTTAGCAGAACATCACTGAAGAGCTGACACAGACAGAGACTGGGATATTTCTCAGTGTTCTGTTCTAGTACATTAAATTAAATTATTTGAGGGAAAAATTATCAGAAAAGGTAGAAATATGAAGGCCTGCGCGGTTTGTGTAAGGTTTGGTTAAGGTTAAAGTCTCCACATATCTCTCTGCTTTCTGGAGGAATCCAAGACCACACACTTGTGTTGACATATAAGCAGTACATTCTGTGTTAAACAACTATTACACCTTCAGTTAAAACACAAGATGACCATGTTTGACAGTTTTTAAATTTAGAGGATTGAGTGAAAACGGTCCAAAGTGTCTAGAGCAGCAAATCGTCTGTGCTGGAAAGTTTATGTTAAAAATGGAGAAAGAGTGATGAATGAGGTGAAGATGGCATTCTTTCTATGTTAGCTGTTTTACATAGAATTACGGATCAATTCTTTACTACAAATAACATAATTAAGCAAACAAGCTCAGGTAAACTTCTAGCCTATTAAGTTCTCATGTTTCGCAGATTAAACAGAAAGGAAAGGCTCAATAAAAACATACATGTTCAATGAATCATAATACTATGGGTGTACAGTTTATTGGTAGCATATTTGTTACTGGTCGATATTTATTATTGTTATTTTTTTACTGGTAGATATTGGATTTTTAGTTATGAATGCTCATTTCCCTTTGCCACCATGAAATGCTCACTTAAAGTTAATATTTAAAAACAGCAGCAATTTAACAACTTTTAATGTAACATTTAGCAAATATCTAAATAAATATAAATATTTCATACTGTACATTAAATTAGTGTGATGCTTAAATTCACTTTTAGCATTTAAAATGTCAAATGTTTATTTTTACTGTTTTATTTTGAATGTATTTTGACAACGTATTAGAGCATCTGTCTATAGAATATAGAATTTTAATATATTCAACCAATTAGATGTAAAAATACATTTCAATGGTCCAGTGATGAAATTGTAGAAGCCCTAAACTGTGAACTTTTAAAGGCGCAATAAATACACTGCAATATATGAATATAAGTTACAGAGTGACCTTCAATAATCATGCTATGAAAACATTAATTTTATGTTATTTAAAAATGTTACATTCGGAATTATGAGCAAATTTAGTTCACATAAAATTAAAACAATTACAATGACCGTTTTGAAACAAAAATTTGTTCAACCAATGGTGAAATTTGCTCAAATACAGCAATTCCTGTGATGCATCTGAAATTAACAATAATTAAGCATTGTTCAGGAATAATTAAAACAACAACAACAACAACAATTCATTAGCTCTACAAACACAACATGTATATAAAAGCACAATAGTTACTTACAAACTATCGTCCTCTTAATTGTGGTCGATATCCACACAGGCAGCACCTGATCACTCTGTGTCACTAGACAGTGACACGCGATGTGAACACCCAGAGATGTGTTGACTACATCCACACCATCCCAACAACTGGCCATGGTCCAACAGACAATAAACAATAAACTCTGATAGGAGAATGCTCTTAATAATTTACACAGTGGATTGGGTAGCCGGCAATGTCACTAATGAACAAACCAGTCGACATGGGAACAAGCGAGCAGTGTGATAGAAAGCAGGAGACTGTCAAATCAGAAGAAGCGGACAGAGACACTGTTTCTCTTTCATTCACATGTTGTTGTTTTTTATATCTCTGAGACCACATTAAACTGGGGATGTGACCTTACACACATCAACACCAATCACTAGAAAAAAAACATTCTCAAGTCTTAGCCTGAAAGATGGGGCTTTGCATGAGGAGAGCCTTTCCATTATTTGTTTAATAATGTATGCCCTGGAAAAATAGGCGACAATACAATCAGGTCAGTTAATTTATTCTCTCCAGCATCCTAAATTTCAGCACGTCCAGAGTAAGAGCTGCAAGCCATCATGTAGGTATATGTGTGTAATATATAATAATTAATTTTTATATTTTTTGGGAGCATAAAGTTAAAAAAAAAGTACATTAAATTCAGTCTAATGGTGCAACCAACAAAGTTAAGCAGAAACGTGCAGGAGAAAAGAAAAAAAACTAAACAAGAAATAGTATCTTAAAGAGGACCCTCATGACTGTGTGTCAAGGTCAAAGTCAGATAATTTCAGCATTTTATGTAAAGGGAAGGTTGGTTCAAGTTTATCAATTTATAAATGGATGAATAATTCATGATATTTATTTATTTATACAACAGTTCTTTCTGGCCCTCGAATCTAATTGGCTGAGAGGAGTGTGCTATTCTAGTGATAACAGAACTCCAACCGTTTCACCATTTGTATCACTCCGCTTGCAATATTTCTCACAGCAGACGCCCAAAATAATATTGTTTTTGTGTCAAAGAATGTAGTTTTAAGAGTTTTTTAGGTGAGAATGTATTTGTTTAAACTTCAAATATGAGGTTTGTTAATAAATATAACGTTAATAAAGTGAATAATGATACATATATGATAAATATTTGAAAATTTCCTTTGATGTTTTCAGAGATGTGAGCTCCAGGTCCTCAGCGGCTGTTCAGCGCTCATGAACCCACTGAAAGCAGATCTTCTGGAATTTGCTGCTGGCTCTGATTTCTCTATAGTGGTTAGAGACATGAGATATTATTTGTTTTGGGTAAATCTAACGGGCAGTCTTTGGTCTCATTAATCTATTATTTGTTCGAGAGAAAATAGTTTTGGTGTATTTGGTGTATATTTTGTGTAACTTTAATGCTGTATATCAGAGCACTGCCTTCGTACTTTTGACTGAGAATTGCCTAGCAACTTTTATGATGACTGTTGTTGTTTATTAAATATTATTATTCAATAAAATAATATTTTGTATAATAGTAGTATTTAATAATAGTATTTAGTATTGAGAAACAGTGCTTGTTTGTGATGGTGATTTTAGTTACATTGTTTAGATGGCGACAAGAGACTGTTTTACGTGTCAGCAGTAAAGACTTTTATATTGAAAGAGACTGAAAAAGGGTTGTAAACAAGGAAGTTATTTTTACTTTCAACAACATCTTGTAAGACACAGCCAACAAATGCAATGAGGAATTATATATATATCTCTATCTCTCTCTCGCTCTCCTCTCTCTCTAGATTTATTTTATATATATATACACTGAACAAAATTAAACGCAACACTTTTGTTTTTGCCCTATTTTTCATGAGCTGAACTCAAAGATCTAAGAATTTTTCTATGTATACAAAAGGTCTATTTCTCTCAAATATTATCTGTGTTAGTGAGCACTTCTCCTTGCCGAGATAATCCATCCACCTCACAGGTGGGACATATCAAGATGCTGATTAGACAGCATGATTATTGCACAGGTGTGCCTTAGGCTGGCCATAATAAAAGGCCACTCTAAAAATGTGCAGTTTTATTAAACAGCACAATGCCACAGATGTCGCAAGTTTGAGGGAGCGTGCAATTGGCATGCTGACTGCAGGAATGTCCACCAGAGCTGTTGCCGTGAATTGAATGTTCATTTCTCTACATAAGCCATCTCCAAAGGCGTTTCAGAAAATTTGGCACTACACCCAACCGCTCACAACCGCAGACCACGTGTAACCAAACCAGCCCAGGACCTCCACATCCAGCAACTTCACCTCCAAGATCCTCTGAGACCAGCCACCCGGACAGCTGAAACAATCGGTTTGCATAACCAAATAATTTCTGCACAAACTGTCAGAAACTGTCTCAGGAAAGCTCATCTGCATGCTCGTCGTCCTCATCGGGGTCTCGACCTGACTGCAGTTCGTCATCATAACCGACTTGAGTGGGCAAATGCTCACATTTGATGGCATCTGGCACTTTTGGAGAGGTGTTCTCTTCATGGATGAATCCCGGTTTTCATTGTACAGGGCAGATGGCAGACAGCGTGTATCGCGTCGTGTGGGTGAGCGGTTTGCTAATGCGGTTTGTTGTGGATCGAGTGGCCCATGGTGACGGTGTTGTTATGGTATGGGCAAGCGTATGTTATGGACAACGAACACAGATGCATTTTATTGATGGCATTTTGAATACACACAGAGATACCGTGACGAGATCCTAAGGCCCATTGTCGTGCCATTCATCCACGACCATCACCTAATGTTGCAGCATGATAATGCACGGCCAAATGTTGCAAGGATCTGTACACAATTCATGGAAGCTGAAAACATCCCAGTTCTTGATGCCAGCATACTACCGGACATTACCCATGAGCATGTTTGGGATGCTATGAATCGGAGTATATGGACAGCGTTTCCAGTTCCTGCCAATATCAGCAACTTCGCACAGCCATTTGAAGAGGGATGTGGACCAACATTCCACAGGACACAATCAACAACCTGATCAACTCTATGCGAAGGTGATGTGTTGCACTGCGTGAGGCAAATTGGTGGTCACATCAGATACTGACTGGTTTTCGGATCCCCAATACAGTAAAACTGCACATTTAGAGTGGCCTTTTATTGTGGCCAAGCCTAAGGCACACCTGTGCAATAATCATACTGTCTAATCAGCACTTGATATTCCACACCTGTGAGGTGGATGGATTATCTCGCAAAGGAGAAGTGCTCACTAACACAGATTTAGACCAATTTGTGAACAATATTGAGAGAAATAGGCCTTTTGTGTACCTAGAAAAAGTCTTAGATCTTTGAGTTAATCTCATGAAAAATGGGGGCAAAAACAAATGTTGCGTTTATAATTTGTTCAGTGATATTATAATATATATATATATATATTATATAAATGTATGTAAAGTCAAACCAAAATGTATTCAGACACCTTTAACATTTCACACATTATCACAGTTTATTCGCTATAGTTTAGATTGAATTATGACAAGAACTCAGAATTAAACTGTTTAAGAACAAATTCATCTTGATAATGTCAGATAACACTTAAGCAAAACATGGCCAGGTCAAAGTGTCTGAATAATTTTTTGGTCCAAATTGACCCAACTTAGACTATATGAAGAATTTTTTGGTATAACATGTCACAGTTTATTATTTTGCTATCCTCACTTACATAAATTAACTATAGTGTCCTGCACCCACTAGTAAAAAAAATATATCTGGTGTCTGAATAATTTTTGGTTTGACTGTATCGCTGTCATATGTGCTCTGAAATGAGGAGGCAAAGTAAGTCCTCAAAGTTTTTTTTTAGTTTTTTTTATCATGGACACTATTTATATGTCATTGACCCAGGAATTTTCTGGAAATCTCAATGATGAAATTAGAATAGACAAAGACTCAAACTAGAAACTAGAATAGACAAATAGAAATACAATGTGTACGTGCTTAGAGTAAAGCAATGGTATTTAGTAGAAATAAATAATGTGTCAGATTCAGATTTTATTGCTGACATCAAAGGCTGTAAGTCCAAATAAAATCTGTGCTATTTTGGCACCAATTTATTTTTCAGTTGGCAGAAGCAAGTCAAATTCATGGACATGCCTTACATCTGAGCATGCATACTTCTCTAGAAGCAAGCCCTAATTTGAATGCCCAAAATACTCAGTATTCATGATACAGTAGGTGAACAACACCCAGATGACCTATTGCATCTGCTGAGATTCTGAGGTGTGGAACCAGTTGACATTTCTCGATCCCATAAGGCCACATGAGCTGAGAAAGCATCAGATTCAAACCTAGACACCTCACTTGACCTGTAGCACTTATTATGTCATAGGTCAAGGACCACTGGTCCCAAAAGTGACGTAGTATTTCTGAGAATGTATGCATACTGTACATCTTCATTATAGCCAAGTACATGATTCATGAAATTCAGAGAATATGAAACTACAAGAATTCAGAAACAGCAATGCCCTTATTTGGGAAGACCAACAATGCATGTAAAGTTCAGGACAATATAAATACATTTCAGATTTTTAAAAACAATTAAAAAATGTGGTGCTGTATTGGGTAGCACTTAATTTACTTCACTTCATTGATCAATGTGCAAAGTGATTCCAAAAAGCAAAATGACTTCAAGACAACTGCCTTAGAAGATGAAAAAAGGAAATTATGAACAAAGATTGCTTATAGCAAACCCGGAATCTGCAGGTGCACAAAAAGCATAAACAAAACATTTGTTTGGTGTGTCATTACACATTCTCAGTTAAATGGTAAACACTGTTCCATGTGTAGCGGACCACTAAAGGTCAAAGCAATCACAGCATTCTTGAGATATGACTGAGCGTTTGATGAGAAACATGTTGAAAGATTCTTCTCAGGGGGGTAAACTCATAAAAAAGCTCTCTTAGCACCCCCTAGTGGTCGATTAGCACCGGTATTTCTATAAAGGCTCCATGCTGACCCAAACTCTCCAAGCATTTTTATAATGCTTGAACGTACCTGCAATAAACAAACCACAGAGCTTCATTGTACATCACACTAAGAACATTTCCCAATCTAGAGCATTTTTTTCTTGTTGTTGTACTGAAATAAACCTTCTTTGTGTAGCCAGAAGAGACACATTTAATACAGCTGGCCTCTTAATTCCCTGCCTGAATAAGATGGGAGGAAAGCATATATGCGTGTTGTAAAATAAACCCTTGATCTGTTTATTTGATTGCAGCTGTCTCAGGGAGAAGGCACTCGCACTTTGAGCGGAGGGCCGTGCTCAGGGAGGGTGACCTCTTTGGGATGAAACCAAAACATGAGGAAATACCTAGCACGCAACTCTCTGGCCAACGGCTCAAACAATCCATTACAGGCACCGTTAGGAAATGAGATGGCCTGTCCCGAGCACTCAGAGGTGGAATAAAACATTGTGAAGTACACTACAACTTGCAATACAAGTGGACCAGGAGGAAAACTAAAATCCTTTATTCCTGAAATAATGCTTATGTGGACCAAGACAGTCTTTTCCAGTGGGAGGCCTGGGAACCATTTATGGGTCAATGAAATATAAGAGTGTCCAAGATAAAGAAAAAGAGAAAGTCTAGTGTAAAACACGTGCCAAGTTCTTTTGTGAGAACACTTCATATTTACAAAAAGGAACTTCACATGACATTTTACAACCTGAACTAACCTTGCCTTGTCATAAAAAGATCAAATTATTTGATACATTAAGATTTTCTTATGTTTTTTTAGTAGTTTTTATGATTTTTTCCCTTTAAATATAAGATAAGGACAGTTGAACCTTCCTGATATTTTTGACTTTATGTCATCCTAGTTTTTAATTATTTATTTTTATTTTAAAGTTACATACACTGCTGTTCAAAAGTTTGGGGTTGGTTTGATTTTGAAAGAAGTCTCTTACACTAACCACGGGCGCATTAGTGATAAAAAAATACCGTAGAACAGTATATGGAACATTATTACATTGATTTAAAAATGTGTTTTTAAAAGGTAACATGTCATTTGTTCTTGGGATGGCAAAGCTGAATTTTCAGCAGTCAGCACTCTAGTCTTCAGAGTCACATAATCCTTCAGAAATCATTCTATAATATGATTTGGTGCTTATTATCGATGTTGAAAACAGTTGTGCTGCTTAATTTTTTGATGAAACAGTGAAAATATTTTTCCAGTATTCTTTGATAATTAGAAAGTTCAAATGAACAGCATCTTACTGACCCAACAGTTTCTCAGAGGTAGTGTTTATCAAGTTAGACTGTACATAAGTCTCGTTTTTACTTGAGAATTTAGCAAAAACAATCGGTGCATCTGAAATCGTGAACTGTCTGAGTAGGTCCTACATTTGAATTTGAATTTACTTCATGGATGTTGTACGTTGTACGTTGAAAGTAGGATGAATGAAAACCGGGCGTACTATATGCATCGCTTCACTGCCATTCATAAATCCTCTCTCGTGGCCTCATGGGATAGTAAAGTGTCAATCGAATGCGCACTTCAGATTCCAGGCGGAAGAAGTAGGTCATCCAGGTACTTTTTGCATACTATGAATTCGGACATACTACTCGCCTCACATACTGTTTTTTGCCTACTATATAGTAAGGAAGTATGCAATTTTGGACGCAGCAAATGTCTTCTATATGTATTTATCCAAGGCAGCGCTGCACGATCAGATGTGTTACCATTGGTTACAGTGGAATTAGGGTTAAAGGAAAAAACAATCAGATGCATGTTTGAAGCCAACAAACATCCTGTTCTCCAACCGATTTGATAGATCAAGTATCTGTTTCCAAGCATTAGAATGGTAAAAACCCTGAAACCAAACCCTGTGGATCCCATAACCAGCTCAGCCCCCGGCCCTCTACCTGAGCTAGGCAGCTGGTGAGAAGGTAACTGATACACCCCCAGCACATAGAGAGACTACGAATGGCTGCATCTAATGCTTCAACAGCTTCCCTTCACTAATTAGATATCTATTGTTGGGACAGTTCGGCTTAATTTTTGACGTCTAGTGGCACCCTGAGTTCTCACATCGATATAGGAGCAATGAATTGCTGATTTATTCATCTCCATGTTGACAGGGAGCTTATATTACTATATTAGATCTATGGAAGAGTGTGACCAGGGTGATTGGAAACTGCGTAATTAATTCTGTAAAATTTCAGATATGGTACTTCAAATTTAATGAATCTTAATTGGCCTCAATTGGTTTTTAACCTGTTAACATAGCAAAAACTTGGCTTTTAGTTCTAGATCTGGCTTTATTTGTTTTATACTTACAGCAAAATTTATATGGAACATTCAAATTTATAATCAAGAACTTGCTTTATGGTTCCAGTCCAACTTGGAAAACTTTTATTTTTAATTATCTGTATACCCTATACAACATGCTTATTTAAAGGAAATTAATATTCAGCTCCTCTAGAATTTGTTCATATGGATTTTAACTCACACATTCAGTATTAGCTTGTTAAACGTGTTTTATCAGCTAAGCAAGGTATGTTGGAAGAAATCCAAGACAAAAAAAATTAAAACTTCTTGAATAGGAACAGTAAAAACAGCTGCTATTTCTACCGCCCCTTAATGCATTAATGCAAAAAGAAAAGAAAGAATGCACAGTTGTCAGATACAGTAAATCACCAGAACAGCAGTATCCCCCATAGACTGATCCATCAATTTTGTGCTCTAAATGTGGAATTAATTTATTTTCCTATGTGGTTCAGTTGTTGTGCCCGCCCCGACAGCACTACCATGTTCACCCTTGAAAAATGTATGACTTAAATTGAGCAGCATCTTATTTACCACGTGAAACAAGAAGGCTGAGAAGCCATTGAGGTGCACTGCACACAAAAGCTTCTTAGAAAGTAGGTGCTACATGACACCTTAAGTTACTGGCTTGATTTTCATAGACGCTCTTCATGTGAATGGACACATCAGTCAAAACAAACTGATTGTGAAAGATCTGGATACAAAACAACTGAGAGAACTGACCCATCGAGGCAAGAAGTGAAATTGGACGAGAGCTTTTGCTTTCTGAGTTTGTCTTTAACCCTCTGATGCATGATGTCTACAACACATCCTTTTTAAACATTCATGGCATGATGCTACATTCAAAACATGTGTGACAACCTTTGACCCTTTCTCATAATTATACATGTCTGTTCTTGTTATTATTTATAACAGCATAATTCAATATGGTTGACAAAACTGGTAAAGTAACATGAACCTCATGATATTTTTCAGTAGAATAGGTTCTAAGGAACTCGTTTACTCTGCAAATATTCATGTATTTCTTATAGTTTACATATAGTAAATGAAAATATATCCACTGTAATCTGCACTGTATATATCTGATGACTGGACATCTCAGTGGGAATTTCCATTCATTTTTACGGTGAATATTTATATTTAAAAAAATAACAATAATACTGTGGGTTAAATGATTAAAAAGGATTAGAATTATTTTTGATTGTTTACAAATTGCCATTGACTTACATTGCATTCCACCTTAAATGCATGGTGACAGATCTCCAACTCACTTATTATTAAACAAAATAAATAAATGAATGAGTAAATGAATAATTAAAATTAATTCAAATAAAGAAATAAATGGTTAATTATTTTTATGCTTGTTTTGAAGTAAAAAAATTAATATTAGCATAAATAAAAATAAATATTGTAATTTATCATTTCATAATTAATGCATCAGAGGGTTAACCCTCTTGCATTTGACCATGAATTATCTTTTAAGTCGATTTTATTAGCTTCAGTAGACATTATTTCTGACTTTCAGTTCAAAAAGCATTGTTTAAAATGACCCTAAGGTCAACAGTGGCAAACATATAGTGTAATTAATTTATGTCACTACTTAAAATATTTCCACAATCAAGATAGGGCAACATGAAATTTCAAATAATGCCAGTGTTTCATGTGTGCACCATGCAGCTTTACAAAGACAAGTGAAACAGCTAAACCTAAACGATCAACATACTGATGTCATTTTTCTTCTGCCGAAGTAAGAAATAAACCTTACATTTCTCTCCAAAGAGCGAAGGTATCTGGCACACTCAAAGTGGCCGTTGTATTCAGCCAGATCAGCAGCCGTGAACCCATCTATGTCCCTTTCCTTTGGGTTGATCTGGTGACCCAGGAGGATTTGACAGCACTGGGAAATTATTTTTGATTTGATCATTATGATTTAAAGGCATACTTTAAATCATTTCTGTTTTAGACACCACACACCAGACTCATCCTAATTTAAACCCACCTCTATCTCCCCATTCTCTGCAGCATCATGTAGAGGAGTGCCACCCCAGTAATCCCTCTTGACCTTTGATCCCATCTGTAACAACCTCTCCAAGATCCGATGATGCCCCCCACTGGCAGCAAAGTGTAAAGCAGTCACCCCTTCATTATCTTGACAAGACAGGCTGACATCTGTTGAGGACACCTGAAGTAGTCCAAACAAGTATTGTGCACTTATAAACCTGTAGTAGAGCTCTAGTACAACATGATGCCAAAGCGTATATGTGTGTAGGTGAATGTATAACCCACCAGCCATACCACCAATGCATGGTGGCCCATGTGAGCTGCAGCATGCATTGGCGTCATGCCATCTTGGGCTCTTAGATGCACGTCAGCTCCACAGTAGATGTCCCTCCTGGCTGGCCAGATAGAATGGCGTGGCACCCATATTAGTCTGTCTATTAACACACCTGAAAAGGTCCATTTGGGTGTTTATTCAAGTGGGGGTTTGAAGGCTGATATGAATTTCACACTAAAAGATATTTCTGCATAAAATCCCTCTCCCACTATTGGTATTCCCATGTCCTTATCTATGGATGACATGCATTCCCCCTTCAATTAACCTCTGTGTTACTGGTCATCTTGGCCTTTGTGGCCAACAACATAAGATTCACTCACTGGATTTAATAACTGTTCTAAAAGATTCAAACATGTGCTAAAGGCATCTCGACATATAAGGTCTGGTAAATCAACTATTTTAGCTAAGGATAAATAGAGCAAATGATTCTGTCAGTGTCTACCACTGTTAAACCAATTACTGTCTGGATATTAATCACTGGAGGCTAATTTAAAGTTCATGGGATTGTATGGAGCTGTTCAGTTATGACATTAATTTGCAGGCCAGCTTGGAAGGTGGATTTTCTATAGTTTCCATATGGTTTTATAGTTTTCAGTGGGTTTTTAAGAATCGTGGTTTGTATATATATATATATATACAGTGGGTACGGAAAGTATTCAGACCCCCTTAAATTTTTCACTCTGTTATATTGCAGCCATTTGCTAAAATCATTTAAGTTAATTTTTTTTCCTCATTAATGTACACACAAGCACCCCATATTGACAGAAAAAACACAGCATTAGATTTATTAAAAAAGAAAAAGGAATATCAATGGTCCTAAGTATTCAGACCCTTTGCTGTGAAACTCATATATTTAACTCAGGTGCTGTCCATTTCTTCTGATCATCCTTGAGATGGTTCTACACCTTCATTTGAGTCCAGCTGTGTTTGATTATACTGATTGGACTTGATAGGAAAGCCACACACCTGTCTATATAAAACCTTACAGCTCACAGTGCATGTCAGAACAAACGAGAATCATGAGGTCAAAGGAACTGCAAAGACAGAATTGTGGCAAGGCACAGATCTGGCCAAGGTTACAAAAAAATTTCTGCTGCACTTAAGGTTTCCTAAGAGCACAGTGGCCTCCATAATTTTTAAATGGAAGACGTTTGGGACGACAGAACCCTTCCTAGAGCTGGCCGTCCGGCCCAACTGAGCTATCGGGGGAGAAGAGCCTGGTGAGAGAGGTAAAGAAGAACCCAAAAATCACTGTGGCTGAGCTCCAGAGATGCCGTCGGGAGATGGGAGAATGTTGTAGAAAGTCAACCATCACTGCAGACCTCCACCAGTCGGGGCTTTATCGCAGAGTGGCCCGTACGGAAGCCTCTCTCAGTGCAAGACACATGAAAGCCAGCATGGAGGACTCCAAGATGGTGAGAAATAAGATTCTCTTGTCTGATGAGACCAAGATAGAATTTTTTGGCCTTAATTCTAAGCGGTATGTGGAGAAAACCAGGCACTGCTCATAACAAACCTGTCCAATACAGTCCCAACAGTGAAGAATGGTGGTGGCAGCAGCATGCTGTGGGTGTGTTTTTCAGCTGCAGGGACATGACGACTGCTTGCAATCGAGGGAAAGATGAATTTGTACAGGGATATCCTGGACAAAAACCTTCCCCAGAGTGCTCAGGACCTCAGACTGTGCCGAAGGTTTACCTTCAAACAAGACAATTACCCTAAGCACACAGCTAAAATAACGAAGGTGTGGCTTCACAACAACTCTGTGACTGTTCTTGAGTGTCCCAGCCAGAGCCCTGACTTAAACCCTATTGAGCATCTCTGGAGAGACCTAAATGGCTGTCCACCAACGTTTACTATCTAACCTGACAGAACTGGAGAGGATATGCAAGGAGGAATGGCAGAGGATCACCAAATCCAGGTGTGAAAAACTTGTTGCCTCTTTCCCAAAAAGACTCATGGCTGTATTAGATCAAAAGGGTGCTTCTACTAAATACTGGGCAAAGGGTCTGAATACTTAGGAAATGTGATATTTAAGTTTTTCTTTTTTAATAAATCTGCAAATGTCAACAATTCTGTGTTTTTCTTGTCAATATGGGGTGCTGGGTGTACATTAATGAGGAAAAAAAATGAACCTAAATGATTTTAGCAAATGGCTGCAAATAACAAAGAGTGAAAAATTTAAGAGAGTCTGAATACTTTCCGTACCCACTCTATATATATATATATATCTTTATTATATATACACAGTTCCAAGAAGTTAGTAAACCATCACATTTTGTAAATATTTAATAATATTTTATGTGACAACACTGAAGAAATGACACTTTGCTACAATGTAAAGTAGTGAGTGTACAGCTTGTATAACAGTGTAAATTTGCTGTCCCCTCAAAATAACTCAACACACAGTGTAATAACTCACAAGTGAGTACACCCCTAAGTGAAAATGTCCAAATTGGGCCCAAAGTGTCAATATTTTGTGTGGCCACCATTATTTTCCAGCACTGCCTTAACCCTCTTGGGCATGGAGTTCACCAGAGCTTCACAGGTTGCCACTGGAGTCCTCTTCCACTCCTCCATGACAACATCACGGAGCTTGTGGATGTTAGAGACCTTGCGCTCCTCAACCTTCCGTTTGAGGATTCCCCACAGATGCTCAATAGGGTTTAGGTCTGGAGACATGCTTGGCCAATCCATCACCTTTACCCTCAGCTTCTTTAGCAAGGCAGTGGTCATCTTGGAGATGTGTTTGGGGTCGTTATCATGTTGGAATACAACTATGGATCATACTCTGCTTCAGTATGTCACAGTACAGGTTGGCATTCATGGTTCCCTCAATGAACTGTAGCTCCCCAGTGCCGGCAGCACTCATGCAGCCCCAGACCATGACACTCCCACCACCATGCTTGACTGTAGGCAAGACACGATTTCCTTGGTACTCCTCACCTGGTTGCCGCCACAATAGGCTTACACCATCTGAACCAAAATAAGGGTTTAGCTTGGTCTCATCAGCCCCCCCACAGGACAGGTTCCCAGTAATCAATGTCCTTAGGCTGGCTTGTCTCAGAAACTGTTTGCGGGGCTTCTTGTGAATATCTGTAGAAGAGGCTTCATTATGGGACACAGCCTGCAAGACCAATTGATGCAAGTGTGCGGCGTATGGTCTGAGCATGACAGGACGACACCCCACCCTTAAAACATCTGCACAAAGGGGCAGCATCATACGTCTATTTCCAAACACAACTTGGCGATGATGCTGAGGCAGGACTCAAATTCTTTGGTTGTGACCATGGCGCAGGCTGTTCTGAGTGGAACATGTCTGTTAAACCGCTGCTGTATGGTTGGCCACCGTTGCTGCAGATCAGTTTCAGGTCTTGGCAACTCTTATAGCATACGCCTCTTTATGTAGGAGCAAAAATCATTTTTTCAGATCCTCAGAGAGTTCTTTTCCATGAGGTGCCATGTTGAACTTCCATTGACCAGTATGAGAGAGTGAGAGCGATTTTAACACACCTGCTCCCCATTCACACTTGAGACCTTGTAACACTAATGAGTCGCATGACACCGGGGAGATAAAATGACTAATTGGGCCCAATTTGCACATTTTCACTTAGGGGTGTACTCACTTTTGTGGCCAGCGGTTTAGACATTAATGGCTGTGTGTTGAGTTATTTTGAAGGGACAGCAAATTTACACTGTTATACAAGCTGAACACTCACTACATTACACTGTAGCAAAGTGTAATTTCTTCAGTTGTCACATGAAAATATATAATAAAAAAATTACAAAAATGTAGGTATATACAGGTATATAACCTAAAAAAGAATTGAACATTTAACATAAGATATACTAAAATATACTACATACACCAACTCTCTGACTCTCATGTGGGATTTTCTAACCCCTGAGGTTAATATACTGTATGCATTCCCCTGGCTATAAGTTAAGTTTAACTTATCCTATACACAAACGCACATCTATTTCATCCTGACTATATCTCCGTATCAGTTTCAGATGTGGTCATGCTACAGACGCAACATGAATCTGTACATGCGGGAGAGAAAGGGAGAACAGGAAGCAGAAGTGATACACTTACACAAGACAACTGATAATCAATTTTAGGGTCTGAAGTGAATTAGTTTGATGGTTCATTAGATCACTATAGCTCAATTACTCTTCCTCCATCGCTTTTCATTACATGCAAAAGTTATGCTAATAACTGAGCAAACTGAGGAAACTCAAGTTTGAATTTAAAAAAAAATCTAAATACCCATGTCTGTTCTTAGAGCAGTTGCCATCAAACCCAAATCTAGCTAAATGAGACTAATGAGGAAGCACATTCATGTTGCGTTGGTGTCAGGGGCGCATTATGTGTGGCCTCATTCTTGTGAGTAGATCAGGACATGCCATACATTCTTGTCACATGTTCACTTCCGGTTACACCACCCAAGCAGAGCATGTGTTACAAGAGACCGACATTTCAAAGTACATGGATAAATAACATGATAGGCTACTTTGCCATTGTTGTTGTCATTTTCTTTTTCTTTAACGTCCTGTAGTTTAACCAAAAGCTGCACTGGGTCAGTATAAGAAGGAATATCAAATTATAAACTTCACAAGAATTCATACAGATAATTTAGTCTCCAATTAATTATAAAATAAATAAGATTGTATAATTCTGAATAAAAAACTTTAATTATATAGAATAATTGTGATGCATATAATTATAATTAAATATATGCAATAATATGATTATAAATATTTATAAGAAATTGGATGCGTTAAGAATATTATGAGTTGCTTTTGGCACAGCGTTACCAATTCCATTAATGTAATTGAAACGGTCAAGGGGCTGAGCTCTGAACTCTGATGCTCAATCTGTCAATTATGAAGATTTATATTATGATATTATATTTAATATGAACCTTTATGTGCCACTGCTAACCCGCTAACACTTTGTAGTATTTGAACCAATTAGACACACAACTTTTTGTTATATTTAACCAATAATATCTAACTCCCCCTCACTTAACAAAATGGCCAATTACGAGGGTCTATGGACCCTTACACCGAAATGCACCTAACACCTCAGAAAGGCAAGCAGACAGAACAGGCGCTATGGTCACCATGACAACTAATCATTATATCACTGGTTTTATTACGCCTCCAGGGATGTGAGTAGGATAACCCATTCTGTGTCCCCAAGACACATAATGCCCAGAGAAATGGACTTTTCTACTAATTAAATCATAGGAAAACCTTCTTTGAATGAACACACATTTTCTTCAGGCCATTGTGTTTATTATTGCTGTTTTGTATTAATCTGATGTATTATAGACTATTTTTATTCATGATTACGATAAACCACTCATTCATATAAATAACTCTACCATGTCTATTATCTATGAATTCGCCTTCTTATGATCGAAACAAGTGTTTATATTATATGCTGATACCTATGCAACTTATTGATGTTCTAAGAATTTTTACTAGTTTGTGCCTCAACACCCAAGCGAATTACATATGCAAAATACCATGCTTACAGACAAAAAGTCATAAAAATCCCCAGTATTTCCAAACTCCCGCTTAGGATTTCAGCCTTTCTCATTGGACAAACCCATCTTGAGAGGCGTGAATCTCCGCAGGCTTTAAAAGGCCACACTCCATATGACCCGCCCCAGTCGGTGGTTCGGTCAGAAGCTAAGAAAATGTGAGAAAACGTTTCAGGATACCAAAGCATTGTGCCAGGACTTTCTTCGGCCTTGTCCTTTCCATTCATCAAGATCCTCTGACTCAAACTGGTTATTTTCATCAACTAATTTCAGCAAGATCTTGGACCTTAAGATTTGCATCAGGAATCTATTTCAGACCGCCGAGACTAGCAAGTATAAAACTTAGTCTTATTAATTAATACATTAAATATCAGTTACACCTTTTTAAAAAGGTGTGTTTGAACTAAGAAACTGAAGTTTCCTTCAGGCTGTAGATCTGCTGAATATGCAAATAGTTCCATAAAATTCATTTCTTTATGCACTCTTTCTATGATGATTTAAACTTTAACCCTTTCCTGACCAACTGTAGTGTGTGTGTGTGGTGTGTGTGTGTGTGTATGTTATGCATGTTAGACCAGTGTATGTGTGTATGGTAGGATGTTAGGGACCAAGTTTCAGTGTTTATGTAGTATGTTAGACTAGTTTTTAAGTGTTTATGTAGTTAATAAAATTTTACTTGTATCACACTTGACGTGTTCAGTGTTTGGTCATAACCGGAGTCAATAATCATGCAGTTTTACGTTACAAACTTATAGAATTGTACATTAAGAAGGTTATTTCCTTTAACCAGGCAATTAACGTTCTTAGAATTGACAAGACATGGACCCTGAGTGGTCAGCTAAAATCTACAAGGGATATAATATATGAATAGTAATGAGATAGTTATGGTTAATTATTCATATCCTATGAGCTGATTCGCTACACTTTTATTAATTTTAATTCTATTTATTATTATCTTCTTTTGATTTTTTATTTATTATTAATAAAAAAAACAACAAAAAAAAACAAAACAAACACTAGCTTTCTATTTTTTCTATTCTATCTACTTGTTTTTCTTTGTGTGTGTTGTTGTTGGTTATACTAATATATATATAACACCTGCGCCGGTGTCTGCCTAGGCTAACCGGATTGTCCTTTGCATTATATATTGTTGCTCTTTTGTTAGTTTTGACTGCTTTTATTGTCTTCATTTGTAAGTCGCTTTGGATAAAAGTGTCTGCTAAATGATAATAAACTGTAAATCGAAAGACTCCGATCGTCATACTGTGCCAAAATGTCCATCTACTTTAAATAAATGTTAGATAAAAGACAGTGTTAATTTTGTATTACTGAGATTATACTTTTTATTAATATTTTGAATTAGTCTTCATTACATTTTGCATTTTCATTTTAAAGTTTTAGCAGTTTTGTTGTGTCATTTTTCAAAATTTTTATGTTTTATGAACGTCCATATTTTGAATCGTTCTTATTTCAGATTTAGTTTTAGTTTCTGGAGTACAACTGAAAATGAAAAATGTTGGCTTGCCAACTAGCTGAAATAAAAAACATTTTATTCCAGTTAATGTTTATTGTATTTTGTGTGTGTGTGTGTGTGTTTAGTTTGAGTTAACTATATTAACCCTGGCTTACACAGTTATTGGATCCGTTTTAAAAAGACACTCATTTTAAGGGCACTCAGTGTACTCAAACAAATAACTCAAGATGTGTGACCCACAAGACCAGTGACCCAAAACAGCTTGTCACATGCTCCTTTTCATCCACCTCTGCCACATGAGATTCATCTCTGTCATTACTACATATTTGAGCCGTAACAATGTACCCTGGAGCTTGACCAGTCAGCAGCTTCAAACAGGTGAGGTCACCCTTTGCTGCAGCATAGCGGGCAGGAAGAGCACCGCAGTTTGTTTCCATTTCTGCTCCATTCCCATGAGACAGCAGCCAGTGGACAGCTTCCACCCTCCCGAACCGTGCAGCGAGATGGAGCAGAGTGGCCCCACCAGGATCCTGAATACATGCAAACAAATAAGTTATATAAAAATTGTATTTAATGATTTTTTTTCTTTGCACACAAATAACTTTATATTACTATACGTGTAGACATGTATTCTATTTTTTTTTTTTTATATTTAAAAATGCCACTATATAATTTATATCATAACTTGTATATCTTGCAGTTCTGCCCTTTTCACTGAATTCTGAGTTTACATATTGCAATTTTTTTGTTTCTGCCACAATATAACTGTAACGGAAGAGGTATGACGCAACAGGTTAGTATAAATCAAATAGGTTTATTGGGTCACAGAGAGTACTGGGGTAGGGTTCAGAGGATGTGATGGTGAGGGAATAGTTCGAAGGATATGATGAGCGGGGTAATCCGGGTCTTTGGCTGTACAGGAGCTGGAATGCAGGCAGGAGGAGCACACACCTCAGCGATCTGGGAACTAGGAGGAACAGGAGACACTTGGAGACGAGGAGACACTAGGAGGAACACAGGAGGCAAGTAATGCAGGAAGTATTCAAATGGAAGTAGTAGCAAAGTCATTGAGTCCTCTACGTGTATACGAGACCGGACCGTGAGGGTGTCTGAGGTGTGTGCTTTTATGCAGGCTGGTAATGAGGTGCTGGATTGGTGACAGGTGCAGGTGCTCAACACTATGGTGAGAGGGATCGTTGTGATTGGGTGGTGGTGGAGCCTGGCTGATCTGTTACAGTACCCCCCCCCCTCCAAGGCCCGCTCCTGAGGGCCGAAAACCCCAATGTTGTGGTGGTCTACCTCTGCCCGGGTCTGGCGCTCAAGGCATGGGAGCAGGAACCTCAGACATTAAGGTGGGGCCAATTATATCGGTCTAGGTACCAGGAGCGTTCTTGGGTCCATATCTCCCAGTTCATGAGATATTCCAAGCGACCACCACGGCGCCGGACCCGCAGAAGAATTTCATTTCACCCTGGGAGACGATCATCCATCAGGATCAAAGGGAAGAGGGGGTTCCTCCGTTGGGCCCAGGCTCCTGTGGGAGAGAGCCAGGTCATGGTGAGGTTTTAGCAGTGATACTGTGAAATGTGGGATGGAATTCGTACGTGAGGGGAGTTGGAGTTAGAGGTGACAGGGTGAATTGTTCCAGGATGATGAAAGGGCTCAAAAATTGGACTGAGCTTTTTTTTTTTTAAGGGCAGGCGCAGTCTGATGTGCCCGAGTCGACAGCCATTACCTTCGGTCCTGGTTGACAGGTAGGGTTAAGATTTTTGAAGGTCGCGGTTGTTGCTGCCTGCGCACTGCCCATGGAGATGGTGTGTGAGCAGCGTCCCAGGGAAACCTCTCGCTTTCCCGGAAAACCACGGCAATCCACCGCAGCGGAAACATAAGAAGGTTCCCCGGACCAGGGGAACAGTGGAGGCTGGAAACCGAGCACGCACTGGAAGGGAGTGAGACCAGCAGAAGGCTGTCGCAGGGAATTCTGGGCATACTCAGCCCAGCCCAGGAACTGGTTCCAGGAAATCCTGGTGGCCATGGCAGAAGGTTAGCAGAAATCATCCCACCTCCTGAATCTTCCTCTCAGTCTGACCATTCGATTGGGGATGGTACCCGGACGAGAGGCTTGCGGTCACACCTAGGAGTCTGAAGAAGGCATTCCATAATTTGGAGAAACTGAGGCCCCCGGTCAGAAACGATGTCTTCGGGAATTCTGTAATAGCGGAAGACCTGATTAAAGAGGAGCTCAGCTGTTTCCAGAGCAGTGGGGAGACCTCTGAGGGGCAGAAAGCAACATGATTTTGAGAACCGGTCAACTAACCAGGATGCATGTGTTACCTTCAGAGGGAGGCAGGTCAGTGACAGTCTACTCCTAGGTGTGACCAGGGGAGATTCGGCACTGGAAGGTGAATGAGCTTGCCAGATGGTAAATGGCACGGGCTATTGGACATGGCACAGTCTGGACATCCTTGCACGAACCTTCTCACGTCCCTTGCCATATTGAACCACCAGAAGCAATCTGTAAGCAGTGAGAGGGTGTTGTGGCACCTGGAGGTGGCCAGTGCCCGGGAGGAGTGAGCCAGCAGCGAAGTGAATCAGTGGGAGCTGCGCTAGTCGTGGTACGTACTGGAGTTATGGGGGAGGAGGAGGCAAAAGCCCGGCGGATTGTTGGGAGCCATGTTGGAGGCCACTGAAGGGGAATTTCATTCAATGGGACTGACAATTATCTGAGGTGGAATGATACCTTCCGGTTCTTCTTGGCCTTCCACATGACTGTGAATACGAAACAAGGCATCAGTCTTGACATTTCGGGGACCAGGGTGATAAGCAATGGTAAAATTGAACCTGGTAAAGAATAATACCCATCATGCTTTGCGGGGATTTAGACGTTTAGCTTCACAAAGATACTGGAGGTTTTTATGATCGGTCAGTACAGTGAATGGATGGGCTGCACCCTCCAGCCAATGCCTCCACTCCTCGAGGGCCAGCTTGATGGCCAGGAGTTCTCTGTTGCCAATGTCATAATTATTTTCCGCCGGGCTGAGCTTCCTTGAGAAGGCACATGGGTGGGTAGGGCTGGGTTCAATGACTGTGCCGGAAAGCCTGCCCAAACTCCTGTAGTGGGAGGCGGCGACTTCCAGAAGAATGGGATGGTGGGATGGATGGATAGGAGGGCCGGGCACTAGGGAAGGCTTTCTTGACGGGAGGGAAGCTCTAAGGCCGCGGGAAGTCCAAGGAACAAGAGACTTGGGTTCCATTTGCGGAAGTTGGTGAGGGGGCTGGTGATCTTGCTATAGCTTAGAATGAAGCGACGGTAAAAGTTGGCAAATCCAAGAAATCCAAGCCGGAGGAAGCTCTCGCGCAGAAAGTTGTATGAGGAAATTCCTAATATGGACAAAAGTGTCCAGCTATCTCTGTATGAAAATAGTTGTTTTCAGAAAAGCAGAAACATTTGGAAACATGAAGACTTTAAACATACCATTGCGACAATATGGTTTATTTGTGTTGGTCAAGTCATCTCCAGGTAATAAATAAAGTACATGAACAATGCAGTGCTAATTGA